>UESW01003922.1:0-102023 GCA_900491605.1 Calamus simplicifolius | reverse complement strand
CGGAAAATCCCTCGGAAATTCATGAAAAAATCCTCGGAAAATCCCTCGGAAATTTGATGAAATAAATCCTCGGAAAATCCCTCGGAAATTATTAATTCCGAGGGATTTTCCGAGGGATTTTTTTCATCAAAAAAGTTTATTAATAACTCATTAATTAAATAAATCCCTCGGAAAATCCCTCGCAAAGTTAATTTCCGAGGGATGTTCCGAGGGATTTATTTTATCAAATATTTTTTAACAAATAAGCCATCGATTATAGGAAATCCCTCGGAAAATCCCTCGGAAATTTGATGAAAAAAATCCCTCGGAAAATCCCTCGGAAAATTATAATTCCGAGGGATTTTCCGAGGGATTTGTTTCATCAAAAAATTTTAATTAATAACGCATTAATGAAAAATAAATCCCTCGGAAAATCCTCGCAAAGTTAATTTCCGAGGATTTGCCGAGGGATTTATTTTAACAAATATTTTTAACAAATAAGCCATCGATTATAGGAAATCCCTCGGAAAATCCCTCGGAAATTTCATGAAAAAAATCCCTCGGAAAATCCCTCGGAAATTATTAATTTCCGAGGGATTTTCCGAGGGATGTTTTTCATCAAAAAATTTTATTAATAACGCATAAATCCCTCGGTAAATCCCTCGGAAATATAATTTGCGAGGGATTTTCCGAGGGATTTTTCTCAAATATTTTTTAAAAAATAAGCCATTGATTATTGGAAATCCCTCGGCAAATCCCTCGGAAATTTGATGAAATAAATCCCTCGGACAATCCCTCGGAAATTAAATTTACGAGGGATTTTCCGAGGGATTTTTTCATCAAATTTTTTTAAAAAATAAGCCATTGATTATTGGAATCCCTGGAAAATCCCTCGGCAATTTGATGAAAAAATTCCCTCGGAAAGTCCCTCGGTAATTAATTTGCGAGGGATTTTCCGAGGAATTTGTTTCATCAAAAATTTAATTAATAACGCATTAATGAAAAATAAATCCCTCGGAAAATCCTTCGGAAATTTAATTTCCGAGGATGTTCCGAGGGAATTTTTTATCAAATAATTTTTAACAATAAGCTATTGATTATAGGAAATCCCTCGGAAAAGCCCTCGAAAATTTGATGAAAAAAATCCCTCGGAAAATCCCTCGGAAATTATTAATTCCGAGGGATTTTCCGAGGGAATTTTTCATCAAAAATTTTATTAATAACTCATTAATTAAAAATAAATCCTCGGAAAATCCCTCGCAAAGTTAATTTCCGAGGTATTTTCCGAGGGATTTATTTTATCAAATATTTTTAACAAATAATCCATCGATTATAGGAAATCCCTCGAAAAATCCCTCGGAAATTTGATGAAAAAATCCCTCGGAAAATCCCTCGGAAAGAATAATTTCCGAGGGATGTTCCGAGGGATTTGTTTCATCAAAAAAATTTATTAATAATGCATAAATCCCTCGGTAAATCCCTCGGAAATTTAATTTGCGAGGGATTTTCTGAGGGATTTTTTTCATCAAATATTTTTTTAAAAAAATAAGTCATTGATTATTGGAAATCCCTCGGAAATCCCTCGAATATCCCTCGAAAAATTAAATTTGCGAAGGATTGTCCGAGGGATTTTTTTCATCAAAAAAATTTATTATAACTCATTAATGAAAAATAAATCTCTCGGAAAATCCCTCGGAAAATTAATTTCCGAGGGATTTTGCGAGGGATTATTTTACCGGAATTATTTTGCAAAGAACTCTTTTATGTAGAAATATCCCTCGGAAAATCCCTCGCAAAATTATTTTGCGATGGATTTCCGAGAAAATTTGTTTTGTCGAAAATTTTATATTTTATATTTTTTTGTCGGAAAATCCCTCGGAATTGCGAGGGATTTGTTCCCTCGGTAAAATCCCTCGGTAAATCACACTTTCTAGTAGTTGCTCTTCAAGTACTGCCCAAAGTTGTCAATGGAGGTTGCATGCTACAAAAGTTGAAGAAGCATAGATTTTTTGAGATCACAAGGTATGATGGGCCGCACTCTTGTTTATTCGGTAATTTAACTCGAAATAATAAACATACTAGTTTCGAGTTATTAGCTATGCTATTTGATACGTTATGAAGAAAGATCCAAGTATGAATATTGAAGCTATTATAGCAACTATTGTAGAACAATTTCACTATATTGTGTCATATTCCAAAGCATGGTATGAAAAGCAGAAGGCATGATTAATATATTTGGTGAATAGGAACTGTCAGATATAAAGCTTCCTAAATACATGCTTGCACTGCAGAATGCAAACCCTAAAACATAGTATGTTGGAATTTCTATAGTGAAGCAAGTTTTTCTGTATGTGTCTTGAATTATGTATTCTGGGCATTTCATCCATCCATTGAGGGATTTCAGTATTATCGTCTGATAATTTCTATTGATGGAACACATCTTTATGAAAAGTACAGAAGGAAGATGCTCATTGCGACAAGCATTGATGCTGATAATAGGATATTTTCACTAGCCTATGCAATTGTAGATGAAGAGTGTATAGCTAGCTTGAGCTGGTTTTTGCTGAGGCTTAGGAGGCATATTGTGAAAGATAGAAATGGCATTTGTCTTATTTCTGGTCGACATCTAAGTATACTAAGTGCCATAGCTGATAATGAAATTGGATGGACTCCACCAAGAGCTTATCATCGGTATTGTTTGAGACATGTGTGCAGTAATTTAACTCGAGATTCTTAAATTTTCAGTTGAAAAGAGCAGTATGGAAGTAGGGAGCGAACATTAGCTTTGGAAGTTTAACTTTCTGATAGAAAGGATTAAAAGAGTCAATGCAGAAGCTTGGACTTGGCTTTCGAAGTTGGAGCCGAAGAAATGGACATTGGTACATGACGGGGGCTTTCACTATGGTATTTTGACAATAAATCTCTCGAAGGTTTTAAATAGTGTGTTGAGGGGAGCTAAAAATGTGCCAATTACAGCGTGTGTTCAGATGACATTTCGTCGTCTCGTTAAGTATTTCAATATGAGACGCGCGGAAGCCTTGAGGTATGTACAGGAGAACCGTAATAACTTCTTCACTCCTCATGTTTCGATTAAAATTGCTGAAGGTCAAACCAAAACTAATGAGCATAGAGTAACCAGATACAACATGCAAAGAGCCACTTATGAAGTTGTGACAAGGAGGTTCAGTGAAGCTCTCAGGGGTGGAGGCAACATTTAGAATGTATCACTCAATGACCGTATTTGTTCATGTGAAAAGTGGACAATATATAAATATCCATGTACACATGTCTTAGCAGTGTGCCAGGAGATTGGCATAGACTCAATGCCTCTTATTGACGAACTATATAGTATTGGCTCCTACATTACTATCTGAGGTGGAGAGTTCAACCCGATACCATACGAAGACTACTGGATGGATAAGCCATTCACGTGCATACCTGATCGGAATCGTCTCAGGCCGAAGAAAAAAGGAAAGCCAAAGTCAATCTGGATCCCTAATGAAATGGATGAGGTTCAGCCTAGAAGAACAAGTCGATATTATATTTGTAGGCAAATGGGTCATTCTAAACGTCGTTTACCTAATGTAACTGCTGGACCTTGAGGATCATAAATTTATGTACTCTTAAGTAAATTAGGCATCATTGTGCTGATGGCACATTTTCTTTGTAAAAGTTACTTTATTTTCTTTTCGTTAATGGGCAGCTTGAAACTATCTGTTTGATGTCATCTCGGGACATGTTCATCTAGTGACATTATGTTACTTCTATTTTGTTCATTCCCTTGCACTCTGTTTTCAGTCAAGTATTTCTTTTTTTGTTCCTTGACATTTATTATATTCTTTTTCTGAAACAGTTCATGGTTTGTCAGTGCAAACCTCCTTTAGATGGCAAGCTTGGGTTGTGGAGAGGCATGTTTGCAAATCTATATTGTACTTTGCCATTTTAGGTGCTTGAGTTAGCTTCATATGAAGCTTGACAAAGATACTATGCTATTTGTTTATGACCTTTAAAATTTTTTGTGCCGTTGCATCAAATTAGCTTAGGCCAGGCAATTATCATGGTGCTATGCTTGTCTTTTGTTCGTCTGGTGGTCTGGTTGTTGCATTGCTGTCACTGCTTCAAAGTATTGTAAGAATTAGTCTTGATGGAATATAGGCACCATGATTAATGTATAATAAGCAAAATGAGCTGTGAAACATTGATCTATGGATCAGTACAAGACCCTTTCCAATGGCTGCAGTGTATCATTTTTGAATTTTTGATGCAACAAGTTGATGAAAGGTTTTAAAGTGAGTCAAGCCCAAATGGTTTCGTCTCTCTCTCTCCAATGGCTGCAGGTGTTTCAGTCTAAGTTTTAGTCCAAAAGCGCCAAACCATTCCATTAAAAGAGGTCCCACAGAAATCGCCACTCACTTTAAAATTCAGTAATGAGAATTTGCCTATTGAGAGAACTGATTCAGCCAATCAGTGATATTCTGCAGCACTACAAAAGCTTAGGGAAAGGATGCTGATATTCTCAAGAAGCAGAGGAGATCAAAGTACTAATGCTTATTTCCCTGTTCCTAGTAATCAATTGATTCCTATGACTACATTAGGTGTTCTATTCATGAATGAAAAGGTATTTATTGTGAATATTTTAACCAACTTATGCTTGTCTTAAAGGAACATGAAGGGTTGAAGGAGCTAAATATCGAAACTCAACCGAAACTCAACTGAAACTTGATCGAAACTCTCGTCATCCAAAATTATATCATCTCACAAGCATCAAATATCATCGCATCAGCAGAATAATTCATACTCATTAAACTTTAATATATTTGATACATAAAAAAAAATATTTACAACATTTGGTTTGAGTACAACAACCTAGGCAACCTAGGTTTCACATCCATATCTAGGAGGTCGGCAAATTCGTTCAGTTTGTCGCCTATAAGTTGCCATTGGTAGAGAGCCCTCAACACTCACTTGAGATACCCCTCCTGCGTGGGGATCATCGTAGGATGAAAAACATCAGGCATATCAGTGTCCCAATGCGACCAAGTGACACTATCCTCCAACATGTCCCATGCAGCATTTGTCCTTCCCCATTGATCAATTTGATGAAGCTGTGCCGATGTATCACATGGACATGGTATGGACTGACGATATCTAAATTGATGAAGCACTCGGTCCGACAAATGCTACTCGACTATATATCAAAACATATAAGCGGGGCCCATGCCATCCAAATATCCGAACTGAACAAGCAGCTCGGAGGTAAAATAGAGATAACCGTCGGTGAGTAAGGACACCATATGAACTGCATAGGAAAAAATTAATTAATCCATAATTAACATAAACTTAAGAAATATCCTATCTAATTGAATTCTATATTCCAAGATGACATACCCATTGATCACTATCATCCAACATATCCAACTAGTCCCTATAAGCACGTAATGTATGGGTTGAAATATTTTTTAAGTTATATTTTACATGCCATCTATACCCCCATAGTGCACCTAAGTGCCAATCATCATCGGCATCGAAAGGTCTAGCCTCCGAAGTCTCGAGTCTCATGGGATAAAAAATAAAAAATCGTTTCCATGCCCAAATCTGCATGTTCGGATAATTCAAAATTTAATTAATAATAAAAATAACCTTATTCTCAAACATAAGAATATAGTGTTTACCTGTAGCAAGGGGAGGTATCCTTCGATGTTTGACTGGGTAGGGCTCGTTGCACGACATATTGCTTTATATAAACTAGCAAGTATAGCCGATCCCTAACTAAGAGCAGCAAATGCCTCTAAGTCTTTCAGAAATGGCACGTACATCGATTTCACTAAATTACCAAAGGTATCTGGAAGAATCACTCCACCAATGATTTGAAGAAGTTGTCCCCTCACGAACTGTTGGACAACCTCATCATCCGTATCTTCGTCCAAGTGAAGGTTGCGATAGAATTGATCGAAGAATGCTAAACAAAAATGACTTTTCAAAATGCGTCGACAGAAAGTTCAACACCAAATAACCTCCCAAATATAGCCTGCCACTGCTGGATAGTATAGTGCGGATCTAACCCAGTAATAGCGGATCCATCAATTCGGAGGTCACTCAAAATATTGACATCATATAGTGTAATGGTCGCCTCACCAAAAGGAAAATGAAATGTGTGTGTCTCTTGCCGCCATCTCTCAACCAGTGCAAAAATAAGGCCAACATCCAATCGAATCTAGCCTATCCAATATATGCCAAATATGCCAACATGATCTAAGTAATACTGCACTCGTGGGTGTGACATGCCCAGTATCTCTTTCCATATATGCGTGTCATGCCGACGGCATCTGAGCACCGGTAATTCCTATAAAAAAAATTGCAATAATACGTCAACATTCACATAAACATATGACAACTAATTAAGGACCGTCGATCAATAATATACACCTCGCCCTTAAATATATTGGTTGATCTATGCAACTGTTGCAAAGTGAGAACACTACGATCACGAGACCGTGGATTTAAAATATTATGAGCCATGTCTTGATAATCTGATAAAACAAGTTAAAAAAAATTATAACATATCTGGTAATCAAATAAACTTCATTGTATTATATTCATAGAACTTGGTTTGTCAAGCAAGGGTCCATAAAATCAATCAGCACAGAGTCCTACATGATGTGTAGGTACTAGCCCAGCATCAACAGACATGGGCTGGCACTTGAATCAGGTGTTGTGAAATTGTGCCAAATTCTTACCTAAGGCAGCATGAGGTAAGTAAGCAGTTGGCTAGGAAAGTTGGAAAATAATTGTCTGAAGGTGAAGTCATTCATAATGGTTGCATAATCTTAAGCTTATGCAAGGAAAACAAGGAGGAACCGTCCAGGATTTTGTTTTGTTTGCTTTTTTTGGTTTGGGGTGGGGGGTGTTCTGAGGAGGGTAGCTTAAGATCCAATGTCTGTCTTTGCCCTCTAATCTGAGTCGCTAGGTTCTTCCATCCTTCTTAGTTTTAGCTATGCTCGTCTGCTAATCTATATTACCAGTTGTTTAATCCTAACCATTGGCATGTTAAAAGCAATGTGCCTCATAGGCTGCCTCTTGTCTTTTTTGAAGATGGTGGCATAAGTGAAGACTCAGAATCCATATGCTGATTTAAATAGTGGTTTTTCATGGAGATAGAACTGAATCCAATTTGAAAGATGCAATGACAAGGTCAGCAAACATCATTCTGCAAAGGAAGCATATTGAGATAGACTAATCAAATATCAAAAATAAATCTGAAATGAAAAGAATAATTATGACCTAGAAATTACTTTCAACCACAAGCCCCAAAATTGCAAAGGTAACGTTGATAATAGAGTTAGCAGAAGAGTTGGCTGTTCAGAAGGTAGAAGAGTTGGCTGCAAAGACACCCAACTCATACATCCTTTAGCAGTTTGAAAATCCTGCAAACCCAAAGGTGAGTTAGTGCATCTGGATTTTCTTTTTTTTTATACAAACGGGCGATCACACAAGTCTAGTGTGAATCAACCCAGATAGATCAGAATAAAATTTGCTGCAAAACAAAAGAACAGGGGTTACCCAGCCTCCAAATCCAAGAACCAGCGTGCTGAGCCACTGAAGCCGCCGCCTAGTCAACCGCCAAATTGGCTTCACGATATATATGACAGATCTGGGCAGTATCAATCTCCCGCAGGATAGACCATATGTCCCTAAGAATCGGATTAGTGGGGGTTTCAAAGCAATTCTCCTTCCGCAGCCATCGAATGACCGTCATAGAATCACCCTCGATCATGAGCCTATGAGCATGAAGAATCCGAGAGGCATAAGTAATACCTGCCCAAACAGCATAAAGCTCGGTTATAGGGACAGAGGAATCGAGGGTACCAAAACCTTCAGCAGCCAACATATCACCCTGAGGTCCATGGATGATGAAGGCAAAACCAGCAAATCTTCCACGGACACTCTCATCAAAGTTGATTTTGATAAACCCTATAGGAGGCTCTCAAGAAATGAAAACCGTATGCTGAAAATATTGAATCAGTCACTTGCATGGTTACTTTCATTGCACTGTTGCGTAAACATATAGCAAGTATAACATTTATTATATATATATAAGAAATTCAAGATAAAGAGAGAACAAGAAATATAAAGCACAATCTCGGAACTAAAGAAAGTTATCTTTTTTCATCTAATACAGTCAATAATGGGGACTAGGGGAAAACAGAATCCTAATTCACATATGCTAACCTAACGAATCACTTATTCCATTTGTGAATATAGAAAGTTTAGAACATGATCAACACGTCACCTAATAGAATCCCTTTTACCGAGATCTTCTAGTTTTTTCCGTTCTGAAATATTCCAGAAAAAAGTATTTAAGAAAAAGGAGAGGAAAAAAAATTTTCTTTCAGATGTTGGAATCCATCTGCTCTCTAATACTTTGACGGATTCAGTAAATTCGTGAAAAAATCCTCTTTTTAGGGGAAATTTCAACATAAAAGGAAGAAAATGTTAGTTTTGACTTAAAAAGTCACTCAGTTGATAGTAAGAAAAGAAAAAGAATCAGGAGACTACACTAAAAATTCTTTTTTTTTTTGAACATTTTAAGAGAAATTTAGCGAAAAAAATGTGTTTCCTTTGTTCAACAAGCAAAGGATGGAATGATCAAACAAAGTGCCAATTATTCAAGAATATAAAATTATGATTTTTTCAAGCAAAACCAAAAATATAAAAATCCATTTTTTTCATGTAAAACTAGCATAAGAAAAGTCAAAAATTTATTTATATGAATTGCATTTAATTGCTGCCGTAATTAAACGGACTATCCCGCTTTCTCATAGCTTCTTATTCTCCTCACAAAATATAAGACACATTTTTTTTTTTCTACGGAAAAGCAATGCTTATCTCCAGGCAAACGAACCAGAGATCCAAAGCCCCAGAGACTCTGAAAGTGAAACAAAACCAAACAGGGGGCAACGGAGTGGGGTCCTAGTGGCAATGCCGGTGAGTAGGGGGCTAGGGCGATCTCCACTATCGGCAAGCGATGGAAGATGTCGGGCTCTGAGAGGCGAGATGTTGGTTATATTGAAGTTGCAAAAGAAACCATCAATTGGTGTGACGATTTTATGACTGAAATCGTCACTTCAAATGGCGATTTCAATACAAATGAAATCGCCACTCCAAATAGCGATTTCTATATAGAAATCGTCTTGAAGTAGGGATTTCTGACCGACCACCCGTCACGCCAATGAAACCTTACCACTAACGGGATGGAGCAGAAGGGTAAGATAAAAGTGAAAAACGTCATTTGAAATGATATTTTTTACTTTAATAATTTTTTATAAAATATTTATTTTTCATTTCTTTCTTCTAAAATCGGTGCCAAAAGACACCGGCTTAAAAAAATAACTCAAAGCTTATCTCCATCATCAATTTAAAATTTCTTATGTCCACTGTCTAAAAAGTTGGAAGATAGTCTTGTCTTTGTTATAAAATTCAGTTTATCATGAAAATCAATTCACACAATTATCTGTCCAATCAAGCATTAAAAAATTAATATTAAAAAAAAAAACATCTTACAAAATCACTCAATGGGAGAGGAGATAACCTTAAAGAAATTATCTAGTGCAGACTTGACGTGCTCAGTTTGAATGGTCATAACTCATAACCTATTTGTACCTCTATTAAAACCAAAATCGATTTATTTGATGCTTGACTTGAGCAATTCACAACTTGAATGCTCATATTTTAAGTTGTTAGCTCAGCTGAGCCTGTAACTTGAAAGAGATAGGTAAACTTGCCTTAAAATTTTTATTCAAAAAGTACATGATAGAAATGGAATGTAAGTTTATAATTCAAAGCGGTAGGTCCTAATCCTTAGGGATTGTTTTATAATCTAAAATTATCAAACAGAATACCATATTTAGCAATTAGATATGATAATTTGAATAATAACATTTGATTTCTAATACTCTAAAATTACTGTAAATCATAGTAATTTGATTCCCATTTAAAATATAAATATTAAAATTATTAAAGTTTGAGAATCTTAAATTACATTCTTAACTTTTATGTAATATTTAACAATACTTAATTGACTATATATTTAATTTACACTAAATAATAATTATATTAATATTAATATTAAATATATATAATATACTATTTTTATTATATTAAATTTAATATTAATGAAATATTTAATATTTTAAACACTATTAATATATATTAAAATATTATATAATATATTACTAAATATTTATGTATTATATATTAACATATATTATATAATGGGATATTTAATAATACTATATAATATAATATATATTAAATATTATAATATTTAAATATATAATATTTCTAAAAGCAATTTATAAAAATTAATTTTTATCAGAACATTTTATATTTTAATAAAAAGAACTAAGGGCCACTAAAAATTAAAGAGAAAACAATTATAATATAATTCAAATAAAATTTAAAAATATGATAAATTGATTATCATATTTGTTATCATGAATTAAACATGATAATCTTTTGTTTCTTAAAATTTGATCATCCAGTATAAAATTATTAGAAATATTATCCACCTTAAGATCAAACTAGGCCCATGCCTAAAATGTTTTAATGGCAAGCTATGTGCTATGATATAGATGCAGCCGCATCCATCATGGTCTCAAAGACACTCAAGCCACCTCCAAACCACAAGGAAAGAGTACAAAATGACACTTGTCTACTATTAGAAGAATCCAATAACTTATAGCTCCCAATTGGAAGGATTCCTTCTACAAACAAATCAAGAAGACTCCAATACGGGCTCACCATTTGAAATGGTTGAATGGAACACTTATCACCATTTATATTCTTAGTAACCAAGCCGAGTAGAGGACAAAGATAGGAAGAAGATCTGATGACAAGAGACCTATCGTAGGATGGCTTTTGATGGGATCGATGCCAACTGCATGCCATCTGAAGCCTTTTGGTAGCACCTTCTTGCCAGCAAAAATGAAACTCATAGTAGAAGCTCATTTGGGTTGAAATTACTTAGTTCAGATATCTTAAGAATTGCATTTGAATTTAGTTGAATCCTAGGGAACCGCCACAATTTCGTTCATTGTAAGGCTCTAGAACTTATAAATATCCTATATATATATAATAGTTCTTTTCATCATTAAAAGCAATAATATTTAAAGTTTCCTTAAGATTATTGTCAACTGGTTCAGCTGTCATTTTTTTTTTTATGTTTCTTGTAAACAGTCCCAACCTCAACCGTATAATCTCATCATATAACACCCTTGGGCCTTTGTGCTTTTATATAGTTCTTTTGGAATGGGAATTATTCACAACACTGCCTACAAACGGAAAAGCATCATACAATTTATCTGTTCTCAATTTTTTAAACGTATGAGGCTATTTGAAAAAGCCTCCAGAGCAAGGCTGCGTTTTGAGAGGACTTTAGTGAAAGGCCGTTGTTCTAATAACAAGGCTTCCATGAAAGTTGAAGATACCGGATTGAAAATTAGTTGGAATTAGAGGAAATGTGAGGGCTTCTACCAATTTATAGCTTAGGTTTTGTTTCTTTTTCACTTAATTTTTAGTCATTTTGCATTGATTTAATTATCTTTTATAAATTATAGTCTAATCTTATTTTTAAATTAAGTTCAATTGTGCTACTAATCCATGGCAGTACCATATCAAATTAAAGAGAGAAAGAGAGAGAGATTAATTGTTCTAGGACATATATCTGAGGCATGGGTCTAATTTCTCTCAATCAAAAAGGATCGAAATGGTTACATGTGACAAACAGATCAAATCAAGTCATAAATGGATCACGTTTAATACGGATTGATTATAAAAATCATCAATATGAACTCAATTCACTTATTAAATTAATTAAAATTTTAAATTCTAACCAGTATATTTAATAAATAAACAATCTGATCCGATAGGTTTAACCGGTTAATCAATAATAAAAAATTAGATGTTCATCTTTTTAATTCATTTAACATGTTCATCAGTAATACAATTAAATAGGTTAAATAAATTAGCCAAAATGGTCCCGATCGACGCTGAAAGTTTCTTAAATCCTATATTTTGTTTGACTTCTAGCCAGCCAATCCATCAATCGGTAAGGTTAATTGGTCTTTTTTTTTTTCCCCGATAGAATAAAGGAGGAGAGAACCTCAATTACTTTAAATAAGAATAAGATAGTCTATAGATATTAGATATACATCTAATTAAAGCCAGCATCCGAAAACATACGCAGGAGCAACCACAGATCCAGCCACTTGTATTCACTGCTACAACGAAATGAGAATAGTAAAGATACAGCACAGCAACCGGCAAGGATAAACTAGGCCACTGTTGACAGATTATATTAAAAGGATGCAGCACTACAAGAATAGAGAGAAGACATCCAGAAACAATCGTTCAAAGCATAACGTAGCTGCAGCTGCCATAGGAACCAAAAGCTATCTGCACTAGTAATGCTGAAATATATAGGGACAGCACTCAAGACTTCGTTAGGTAGTGTCCATCGATCCCTTGTCAAGGAATTAAAATCCATTTTCTAATTAGACAACAGCGAACATATATACCGCAATTGTCATGATCGACAATTGCCCAAGGCCTCCTGATGATGATGATGCTGCAAAGTATGTTGCTTGGAACACCCAAGAAAACGGATCAAAGGAGTCTTGCAATGTTCTTCAAAGAAGACTTCACGTACAACAAACATCTCGATCGGGGGACTCCAGAGTGAGGTCAACCATCCACCACACTGAGCCTAAAAGCACCTTTAAACATGGCCTTCTGATGATGATCATCAAAATAATTCCAACTTTTTAGAGATTGCACATGAAGCCAGCACTCTGGGAAGCTACAGGCACAGGATATCATTTAGTGTTCACAGTACAATCTATTGTTTTAGAGAGTAACGTCCTAGGAGGCTGAGACGTACAGCTGAATTTTCCATTTCTTTTCTTTCTTTTCTTAACTTTTCATTTGAATGCTTCGATATGAAACCTGGGGATCGAAGAATTAGTAGTACACTATAAATTAATGAAATGCACCTCCACGTACGTACGTACCACTCCCAGCTACGCTCCTGATCCGCTCCCTGACCTTTCTCTGAGCATCTTCATTCCCATGTATCTGGACATCAGAAACAAATTAAAGAACCAATCAATCAATATATAGAGATATATATATATATAGTTCGTTCCCAAGTAGATATATATATATATATAATATATATACCTGCCCAACATCATGACAGTTGCCTGAGGGTTGGTCCCGGGTGAGTAAACAAACGTGGAGCCATCGACCACTCGCAGGCTGGTGATGCCGAGAACTCGGTAGTCACGGTCCACCACCTTCCCCACATGGCATCCACCATGGTAGTGCCAGATTGTGATCACTGTATCCCTGCAGAACTGCTCGAGTGATGCAGTGTCGTTGGTGTGCTTCGGTATCAAGTTCACATTTGCCTTGACGCTTATATTGAGCAACCTTTCTCTGGAGTACATGTAGTCGTTGGAAAGGTTAGCAAACTGCTTCGTCTGCACAATTTTCTCGATCATCCTGATCCCGAAGACGCACCGTTGGAGGTCATACGGGTGGCTGAAGTAGTTGAAGGTGACGGATGGGTTGTTGTCGACGTTGGTGTCGAGGAGGCGGAGCTCGCCGGTGGAGAGCGGGCCGTCGATTTTCTCGATTATGAAGCCCCCCTGGAACGCCTCCCGCGGCAGGCTCCCCTTGTTCCTGGCGTACTCCCTGGCCGCTTCCAGGCTTCGTTGCTTCGGAGGGATGGTGGAGAGTTGCCCAATCTGCAGCAGTTTTTTTAATAATTAATTAATTAAGGAGGGATCGAAAGCTAATTATATTTAATTGTGGATGATGCTAGCTGGACCTCAGCTGACATGATTCCGTGGTGGCAACGGATGCTGTCCGATGACTGACCGAACCCGCTGCTGGCCTCAATGAATGAACCGACTTTCGTTATCCCCACGGTCTGGATCAGCGACTGCGCCACGGCCTTCTTGGTGGGTATGAAGATGGTGTTCATTGGGTTGTCCGACATTCCCTTCCCGACATGCCGGTTGTGGAGGACGACCGAAATGTTGAGCTTCTCCAGATCCTCCCTCGGTCCAACTCCACTCAGGAGCAGCAACTGAGGGCTCCCAATTGCACCAGAGGACAAAATAATTTCGCTGTGCTCCTCCTCCTCATTAAGGAATGCTTGGTGCTGCATGCCATTCTCATCCTTGAAGAGAACTCCCACTGCCTTGGGCTGCCGCCCTGCCCCTGTACACGTACGTTCATTTGATTTCAATGTTAGATATATCTGAGACAACTTTTAATTGAGACTCGCTACGTACACGTACATTGAAAAACTATTTTCAATTCAGAGATCGAAGCTGGTTAATTAATTAATTAATTAGGCCTAGCTAGGCTAGGCTCTCTACCGTGTGTGCGGAAGATAAGCTTCTGAACAGTGGCCTGAAGCAAGACCCTGAGATTCTTTGGGTTTCCGGCGGCGAGCAGATCGGCAGCGGTGCGTCGGAAGCCATTCTTGTTGAAGATGGTGCCTCCAACCTTGGTCCCATACAAATGGTCGTAGGTGTATCCATTGAATGGCGACACGCCAGCTTCCAGCAGCCCGCTCCTCAGCGCTTTTTGCCATGGTGCGATCTTCGGCCAGTGAACAATCCTCTTCTCGATCCATGGGTACGACTCATTCACCAGCTCGCCGTTCCAACCTACCGCCCTCACGTAGCTGCATGCAGAGAGCCATATATTAATTGAACGCTTGATCGATTAGTTTAACATTCCATTCCAATATTCCATTCCATTCCATTGCTAAACAAGTGTGAGAGGTTGCTTAATTTATTAACTTCAGAGCATTGAAAGCTCGCAGCAGCACAACGCTCAATTCATTATTAAGGAAGGTGCAACAAGTTTCAACTTTCAAAGTTTAATTAATGCAAAGGCAAGACGGTAGGTCAAGACTAAAAGTAGAGCACGCGGTTGGTGGGACTGGGGAAGAGATCGAAGGGGACCATTTGGGTTTTGGCTGCGCAACTGGCCAAGCGAAGAGATTTATGAGGCCTGTGTCATCTATTTTTGTCGCTGAAAGGGCCTTGGACTTGGACTCCTCCCACACAAAAAAAAAAAAAAAAAAATGCTGTGGACTCCATGGAGTAGAATCGAGTGGCTAAGAGTACCAGAAATTATAAAGGAAGTAATTGGAAGGAGCCATGACGACACCAAGCCAAACCACCACCACCGTAACCCCCTTGTGGTCTCTCGAGTTAATTACCTGGAGAAGACGAGGAGTGGAGGGAAGAATGAAAGCAAAAGATGGCGTCTAAAGAACAAGAGAAAATACGGACCAATTGTAGTTCGGATTTGATGTATAAAAAAGCCACTGCATGTCTCATTCTTCTGGGTAGCCGGCATCAGCCAAGATCACAAATATTTGATTTTAAAAAAAAACGAAATAAATTATCCTGGTCCCAAACACCTTCATACAAGGATGATGTTTGTCGCCAGCCAGGATAGAATCATTTATTTCGCCCACGAACTTAACCTAACAGCTACAGCTGATGGATACGGTTTAGATCCGCTAAGAAGCATGAGAAGTACATAGCATCCAATCACACTTGTCAACAAGCCACCATGAATCTCAAAACTTGGGTAAAAATTGAAATAAATGTTGAAGGGGAGAAAAATCCTTCCATGGTTGGCTTGCTGCTTTAATAATTACTTGGAGTAAATATTGGGAATCATCATGCAATATATATACTCTTTCTAGGCATATTGTAGATGGCAAAATAACATTAGTAAATGCCCATCAAATTACCCCATATAATAATTTCTAATATATAGATTAGGGGTTCAAATCTTATTGTTGAATAAGGTTTGCTAATTTAGGTTATATCAGATTGAACTACTGCGGAACTGGATGGATTTACTTTCTCGATCAGTTCAAATCAATTTCCAGCCCTTCCATTCTTTCTCTCTCTTTTTTTTTTTTTTGTGCTAAGAACGTGAAAAGGAAAGGTAGGAAGGTTAAAAAAAAAAAAAAAAACAGAGGAGAAAGGACCTGCTATAATTTTGAGTCCTAAACCATGACAAATCTATACCTCCCCTCCTCTTTATTATTCCTTTTTTCCGTTAGATCTAAAAGAAGCTAAAATATTATATAATAAAGAAAAATCATATCAAAATTTTATATTTGGCATCCACATACAATCAATTAATATGAATAATGATAAGTTTAGAAAAGGCCAATAACTAAAAAAACAATATCAAAATAGATGTGTATCTTTTATTTTTTTTTTTTTTTTTTGTCTTCTTACGTTACTTTTGATTACTATATTTCTATGTTTTATTTAAGATTACTATAAATAAAAAATAAGAAAAAATATTTTATAATTATAGCTGATCTTGTGTAGTTAGGAAAAAGTTATAGATGAGTTGAATTGAGAAATTATTTTTTAAAAAAAAGAAATTGATCTATATTATTCGGTCTCTCATCAACACCAAGAAAAGTCCAACCTCTTTTGCCTTTTCCCTTAATTGTCACCTATCAACGTGGGAAAGCCATTCTACTCGTGCTCTTTCATGCAACCGAACCTTGCTTTTGTTAAGCGGTCAACTGTGCTTGATGGTGATGGCAGCTTAACTACATTTAATGATAAAAACAGTAAAAATATATTTAAGCATTTATAATAAGAAGTATATTTAAGCATATGAAGAGGACAAAATCTCAAAGGATTCCAATCTTCTAATTTTGAAATGGCTTCCTCATCTTTACCCAAAAAAAAAAGCCTTGCGCAATTTATCCATTAAATGAGAAGAGTTGGGATAAACCACACCTAAAGAGAGAAAGAGAGAGAGAGAACAAGACAGCAGACAGCAAGAACAACACAAATAAATCAGTGAAGTGGCATTCAGATACCACCTTCTTCTTGTTTTGGGACAAGAAAGATGTCACCTGCTATTCAAGTGGTCGCAAAATTCTAA
This sequence comes from Calamus simplicifolius, assembly GCA_900491605.1. NCBI lineage: Eukaryota > Viridiplantae > Streptophyta > Magnoliopsida > Arecales > Arecaceae > Calamus > Calamus simplicifolius. Next base: position 85,037 of record UESW01003922.1, on the reverse strand, counting down.
ATTACTTTGTGCTCTAAAAAGAAAAAGGAACACTCTGTCCATTAGCGCTAGCAAAGGAGCAAAGACTGCTGCTCTTGTCAATTAGTGCTAACAAAGGAGCTTAAGTTGCTTAAAACCAAAATATTGAGGTTTTCAGCAACTCGAATTAGGAGAAGTCTTCTGAACCTTAGATTTTGAGCACTAACCAAACACTGACCACTTAGAAGCACATTGTTCTTGCTTGTCTTTTTTTTTTTTTTTTAAATAATGGGATTTTTTTTCACTTGAAACATCTCTTTTTAAATAAAGAGAGAGAGAGAGAGGTGAGAACTAATTGAACTAGAACCGTAGGGAGTCTCACCCAATCCCTAGGAATCCTTATGTTTGCCTGGTTTCTTGTCTGTTATTCCAAACAGCCCATTTGGCACAGGACTCTGTATGCTGTTCTTTCTCTTGATGTATTTTGATGGAAACCATCTCTCTCTCTCTTTATATATATATAATATATAAACATGCATGATGAAAAGATTAAGAAGGAGCAAAATGTCTACAAGTAAAAAGATGTTAATAGAACGTTCAGACATGAATAGAAGAACCACCCAGTGATCGATGGGTTAAAAATGCATACCTTGGGCTGGCTCTGGTGTAGAAACCGGCATTAATGCAAGTCCCCCCACCTAAGACTCTGGCTCGGGCGTTGATGACCCCGTCGGTGGAAATGAATGCCTGAGAAGGGGAGGTTGGGGAGGTGTCAGCCAGAGAGATGTGGAAGTTCTCCATGTAGGAGATGTTGCGGTTGCCGTAAGGGGAGTCACCCCTCTCTATCAGCAGAACTTTGTATCTCTGAGAAAGGGTGGCAGCCAAGGGGCACCCTGCCGTGCCCCCACCCACAACGATGTAGTCATAACCTTGTTCTGGTGTTGATGAGAAGCTGCTCGCCTTCTCGAGATGTGGCTGCCTCCGCTTGTGGAACCCCCTACCTGAAGAACATCATCACCAGCAGTACTGGATGACAAATATCTCTTCCTCATTTTTAACTATGGAAACAGAAGAAGCAAGTCATGTGTTCAACTAGAAATGAGGAGGTTCATTCATTTGCTCTCGGATTTGTGAATTACCCCAAGCGCTGCCTTCTCTGAAACATCTAAACTACTCCAACATAGCAAAAACCCAATCAGGAAAACAACAACTAACTCATATCTTTCTCCTCAAAAAATGGCATTTGGCTTTTCGTTAAAGAAGATTGAAGAAGAAAACTTCTTTCCTTTGGAAACTGAATCCCTATGTAGCATAAGAATATATATATATATATACAGAGTAAAAATTTCAGCCATATCACAAACTCTCTCAATCAAGACAAGAAACGCCGACTAGTATAATCAGCAAGGAATTAAAAACCACGGCTAAGCTTCTGGAATGTACTTTGAAGGTTCGAAAGTTTGCAAGATGGTTGGGTTTAATTAAGAATCCAGATGGGAAGTAGATCGATCCCCTTGTCAGACAATTGGACTTACAAAGAAGAACCACCTAATCATCCAACCAATGGAGGCAAATTCCTCAAGTTTTATAGCCTTAGAGTCGCAATAATTTTCTGGAAAACTCCTACTCAACAAATGTGTAGATTGGAAGAAAAAAAAAACATTCAAAAGAAAAAGCAGACCTTGGGTTGATCTAAATATGCTGAGGAACAGTAAGATATTAAGGAAAAGCTCTCCCGTCTTGAAAGCCATGGCATACAAAATTAAGCACCGAGTCTGGATCTCCTTGCTTCTACCTACTCCTGACTCCTCCCTTATTTCCCTTGCTGTCTCTCCCTCCTTCATTGGATATTAGTAGTAGAGGCAGCGCAGGTTTTGGTTGGCACATCTTGATGCATTTAAGAGGAGGTCACTCTAACCAGGCAAATCATTTAATGAAGACATGAATGCTATAGCTTGTGGTCGTATTCCATATAACATGCAACACAACCAACCAACGTCACTTCCTCTTCTCTCAAAAAAGAGTCACCGCTGCTCTTCACTCATCAACCGCAACACAAACGTGTATCTAATGAGAAAACAAGAAAAGAAACTGTCAAAAAAGAAAGGAAGAAAGAAATATATCACTCTCTTTTGATTGATTGAAATGGTGGCTTCTTGATGTACCTATCTTTCAGCAAGGGTCTCATCTTCTCTGCATCCAAATATGTTTTCCATTCTCTAAGCTACACCTTTTTTGTTACATTTAATCCGAGAAAAGATCCCGTCTGGTACTCTCTGTCCATCAGATCAAGTCTGGGATGGACCAGCCAATATTATAATCAAAGCTATTGATTCACCCATATTCACTGCTCACGTGACTAGTGAATATGATTGCACGCCACTCATTGAAACCAGTTGAGAAGTCTAAAAAAGCGACCATGCGACGTTAATGTTCCAATCTGTACATTCTTTGAAAGTTTGGTTACTGTTGTTGTTAGTAGACGATAAGTTAAATTGTTTAGTTGGATGGTTGATTCAATTCAGATTGGAATATTGGATTGGCCTCGATCGTGAAAAAGAAAAATTCCTCTCTTTTGTGATAGGCTATAATCCTGAATACCACGGTGCTCTCGGCTCTCCTACCATACTTCGTGACTGTATTCGAGCTCTTTATGCGGATCCATGTTATAATTGATTGGATCGACAAGAGCTTGGAAAGATAAGAGAAACATTCAAAGATTCATCAGCTAAGAGGCGATTAGTAAATCCAAAAAGAAAGAAGGCTTAAAAATTTAAAATCTTAATATTCTCGATTAAGTTTTGTTGGCAAAATGGATGTAAAAAGAAATTTCTCTTGTTTGTTAATCCTTGAAAGAAGCTCGTCTAGCAAACTTACTGTTTCAAAAAAAAAATTGAGATCAGATTTGAAAAAAAAAAAAAGAGAGAGAGAGAAAAGCTTCCACTTCGTTTTCTCATATTTGAAAAAGAATATTATACAACGGTAACTTTTGGAACCCCGCTTCTTCTAAATTCAGTGATGGTTCTTCTATCAGATTTTAAAAAGACTTTTAGACAAGGGACATACCTCTTTGTTTCCTCTTCTTAAACATTTTTTAATCTTTATAACACCTTAAAAATAGTTCCACATTGAATGAAAAAGAAGGTATTATGTATTTATGACTCAAGTCCACTTGCTATCCATTAGGTTTCACTTAAATTTTTGGACCACATAGTTTCGGCTTGCTAATATAGCTAGTTTTTGGGCTAGTAAGTAGGCATGAACGTTACAATTTTGCTTCAAAACCAACACTTTGATGATTTTCTTTTAGAGTAAAAGCAGCAAAGATTGGTGATCAAACTATTTGGACCCTTATCAAGCTCCTAACAATCCCAATTAATTAAGTTAAAAGATATTCTGTACTCCAACAAACCTACGGATGACGTGGATCTTTCAGTTTAGAGGCACTCAAGGTATGAATCCTACATTATCAACTCCTATTTGTTGAAGTTGAACAGTGCAATCTCGGTGCTTAAGAAATATCCTAGACTCCCACCTATATATTCTTGCCGACGATCAGATTGGCGCAGCAGTAACGCGTTCGTCCTTCAACCTTTTGGTTGTGTGTTCAAACCATGCCATTACTGAATCTATTTCTCATTCACCAAACCTAGGAACCATAATTTAAATAGTTGCTCAAATGGATTTGATCCAGACTCAACAAAAACTCTTATGAACTAACCCAATGAGATTAAAATAACTCCAACCTCGTGTACACCTAACCCAATATAAGTTAGCCCAACCTGGGCCTTAATAGCATCATACCAGGCCCAGCCCAATATAAGTTAGCCTAACCTGGACATTGATAGCACCACACCAGACCCAACACTATTATCAAAGTGGTATGTTATGGCCTTTTTACAAAGTTATTTGAAAAAAAGTGATATTAGAAAAGATAAAACTCTTTACTTGGCTACCTCTTCATAATTGTCTCCGAATAGAAGAAAGACTCGCAAAAAAATGATCGGTAATAAGTTCGGATTATTCCATGTGTGGAGATGCTTCCAAGATCATCCCTCATCTCCTTTCTTGTCCTCTAGCTGGTCTTTAATCCATCATTTGGGATCATATTTATATTTCTTCAAAATCAAGAGGTCTTTACCATATGTGGTCATCTTGGAGATGGAGATGTATACTTGCATCTTAATGATAGGCTTGAGTAAAGCTTACTCCATAATTTTCTCATCAAAGGCATTTTCCATTCAGGCAATCTTATGAGAAATCATGCACTCTTTTGAATCTTGAGGATGTATATTAGGAGAGTTTACTTGGCTCATGAGATTGCAAAAGCTCTTTTTTTTTTCCTCTTGACTCTACTTTTATATAAATTCTTTTCCCATTGTACATAGCATATTCTTAATAAATTTAGAAGAATTATCCTTATTCAAACTTTTAAAAAAAATTAATTAATTACATAATTATTTTTTTTTGACATAAGGTAATTTCTCCAATCAAATCTTTTACAATATTCTCTTCATCCTAACCATCGGTTTGCATCATGAAGATGTGATTTGTTTCACTAGTTAATGATATAAAAATAATGCATTCTAGTAAATTATATGATAAAATATAGGATGTTTAAAACCTTGAAAGTCTCACATCTTATATTGACAACATTTTAAATTATCTGACAAAGTAATTGCGTCGGCATTTAATTTGCTGCAAGGAAAAAGTCTAGTCTGTCAGCCTCACTGCTCAAACTTGAAAAGAGAGTTACAGGCTTCTAAGGCTGAAAGATTTCAGCAAACTTGGCCATCATCACTCGTTGCAGAGAGGCTTGCGTGTCCCCTGCTAGCATTGGTAGAGCAGAGGGTAATTACCTGCGCACGGGAACCTTGCGAGGGCTTTGGGTCATTCAATGGCGTGGAAGGCGTAATTGCCACAGCCTCGTTAAAAGAAGGGAAGGGAGGGACGTGAGCAGGCTTAGGCTTAGTTAGGTCGCCCTGCAAAAAAAAAACCAACTAAATCATTTGATTTTTTTTAATATATTTTTATTAGCCTTTGTTTAAAATTTCTGGAATCAGAAACTAGTTTGGTTACTATTTAAATTTTAAAAGGTTTATATAAACCAAATAGGATCCAATCTTTTTTTTTTTTCATCTTTGTGATCCATAAATTGTATAAATTTAAGAATGAAGAAGAAGATTAGATTCAAATTTAACTCCATTTGTGTGTGTAGATATATGTACGTATGTATGGATGTATGAAAACCTAATTTCAGTCACCTTTTCTAATAGTTCACAGTCTATATATTCAAGGATGAAAGAGGTGAGTGAAACCTAAACTTGGCTATATTCAAATATAACTAGTTAGTTTTCACATTTTTGAATCCATACAGTTTATAAATCCTAAAAATAAAAAAGATGAATGAGTACAAAATCTGTGTAGATCAAAGAGTAAGAAAGATGATCAGATCTTGAACTAAGAATGTAAGCCAAGTTTATATTCGATCGCCTCTTGTATCTTTGGACTTACACAATTTACAAATCCTAAATATGAAAAAAAAAAAAAAAAGTAGGATAGCTCTAGAATCCATGTAAATCAAGGAATAAAAAAATATCTGGCTTGATTATATTCGAATATAGTCAAATTTATCTTTATATATATATATATATAAAATTTAGAGTTTTATTAATTTATGCTGAAATTAAAATTGAGGCATTAAATGTGTTAATAATTAGCTCGTGTGGCAGTTCTATTTTTATTATAAATAATTAAATTATTATTTAATTATATAAAATTTATTTTAAAAATTGATTTCATCATCATTTAATTTTTTAATCCGATTCAATTCCGTGTACTAGAACTTTGATCTACATTTAATTTTAAAAAAATAATTTAAATCAATTTAATTCACACCCCTCATGTAACTGCCTAATAGAATATATATGCAACAGATTGAAATTTTTTCAACGCCATCATGCTAGATCGTTCCATAAGAGCCGGACAGTTCTGATTTGTTTCCAACTTAAAAAGGGAGTTACGAAGGGAGAGTAAACAATCCCATGATGGAGGGTAATGGAAGGTGAAAACTTTTTAACTTCCAAAGTCATGGTGGTACCCATTATTATGACTGCAATGAGTTGCAAGGTGTGGGGTCTTAATGCAGGCCACATGGTAGAGGAGCACAAGGGATTAGGAAATTAATGAGGTCATGGTCTTGGTGGGCATCTTGAAGGTAGACTTGCATCAATTAAAAAATCCGAATAATGAATTGGAGTTGGAGGGTGTAACGATCTGGCCCGCTGTACGGATCTATTTCATTATAAAAAAAATAAAAAGATAAAACCACACTAACTTGGACTACGATAATCAAAACGGATCTTTGATATTTTATCTTTTCTTGCTTTTCTTTAAAAAACATATCCATACAGCGGGCCCGGATCATTAATATAGTATTAGAGTCATGCATCAGCTAAAAGTACGAAACTAAGCCACACAAGAAGTGTTATATCCATGGATGGATGAGAGCCACCTCTTAAACTTATGGAAGCCACCTTTAGAATCCTGTACCTGATGTTTGTCTCTGGCGACGAGGACATCCCCTCTTTAATAGGGTAGATTGTGATGCTCGTGAAAAAGTTCGTATTGAAACTTAAAAGAAAAAAAAGGTTTATATTAGAAAAGCAAGAAAAGATAAAATATCAAAGGATCATTTTGGATTGTGATGGTTCAAGTTGATGTGAATTTTATCTTTTTACTTTTCTATAACGGACTGAATTGGTACAGTGGACCCGGATCGTTACAAATCAGCCCTGGCCTCTTGTTTGAGTCGTTGCTCCTTAAATCGAAGTTGGAGTGTGGTTTCTCAAACAAATCAGAGAGTGGTATGTGGTCCCAAATTTGTGTGGCCACTGGCCACCGGCCTCAAAATCTTTGACCCAGTGAGGTGGCCAGTTGCCATCTTGAAAAGACTTATATTCCCCTTTCATCGCTTACTTCGCTTCCTGGAGTTTTGCAGTGAATGGCAATTGAATGGGGTCACACGTAGGAAATGTTAATGAAAGTCCAATCAACCAATTCACATGAGAATTTTTATCTCAGTTTTTAAGACATGCATGCATTAATATCTTTGTACAGTTTGTTTTATATTCCAGACTAACAGAAATATGCGGATCAACTATTCATACTGTTTAATACAAGATGTAAGACATGTATATATTGAGATCAGATATGATAAAATTATGTATTTTAAAATTTTAAATAAAAATTAATGAATAATAAATGAACTTAAATTATAAGTATAATATATTTATTCTATTGATACTATTTGTAACGCTTCAAGTCTACTGCTCATCTAATTAATCTATTAATAAATTAAAAAAACTTAAATAAAAATTAATAGATAATAAGTAAAGTTGAGTTATAAGTATATAACATGTTTCTTTTCAGATCAAATTTGATGTCAAAATTATATAATCTATAACTTCGAGTAAAAGTTAATGGATAGTAAATGAACTTTTTTTTTTTTTTCTGTATCTAACATGAAATTAAATTTTAAAATATAATCACTGCTGTAAATCTTGATTCAAATATTTCTTATGGAAATCAAAATATCCTAAACCTGTGTAGGGTGGTTAAAGCTTTAATTATAATTACGGAATCAGCATTAATTTTTGAGGGAACGCCGTAGCTGCCAGTATCAATGCGACTTGAAGCGTTGCACGGAAGATGACAGACCTCCAACCTCTTTGATTGGATCCCGTAACCGCGAACTGTACCCTAAACGAGTCCTCACGCCAAAGAAACCCTTTGCTACATCCTTTCAAAGGATAAAATCGTTCCAAATCCAATTCATTGCGGACAAAATATAAGTTAGAATGCACGTGCAAGTACTTTACACCACCCTATGCCAATGTTGTTCGTATGAAGCCATTCATCATCATTTCATTGGTCTAAAAACTTCACAGATCCTGCGTTTTTTTAAAGCTTGTGCAGGCTCCATTTGAACTGAAGAAAACCATACCATCATCACTGTTTTGATATTATACCACGGCTAGATTTCTCTCCCTTTTATCTTTCAAAATAAATAATTATGTAACAGCACCATAGGTGCAGCAAAAGATGAACAAAAGAAAGAAAAAGTGTCCTAAAAATTGATTTAGGGTGCAGAAGAGTTGTCTTTCCGATCTTGATCATTTCATAAATGCTTCTGTTATATATATATATATATATATGTTATCAAACACAATATATTTTTAAGACATTGTGAAAGTTTTAAAATCGATCACGAGTATGCTTCAAAAGGAACAGAATTTTCCTCTAAAAAAGAGCATACTGACTCCCCCCCCTAACAACATCTGAGTGTTGAAGATTCATGATATCACAAAAACAGTAACAAAAGTTTTTAACAACTTTAAAAATTAAAATCTGCCACCAAACAGTTCATAAAAGATTAAAAGAAAGTCAAAAAAACACAGTATGTTTGTTGTTTGAGTGGACATAATGAGACAGTACCCACATATCATGAAGTAGAAGAAGTATGAGATGATGTTCTAAGATGATTTAATGCTGGCTTTGCCTCCAGAAAAATCCAACATTTATTATTACCTCCGTGGCCGTATTGGTTGGCTGAACATCTTATTCTACGCACAGAGTCACACAGCCTCTGGACGAAATATGCGACAGCTGGAACGTGAAATTTCTTTTTGAAAATAGCTCTCTGCAGCCAAACTGTGCTCCAGGTTGAACCAATCATCAAGCAATCAATGACCTGAGGACAGCAATCGAGCAAACACATGACATGCATGCGGTAGCGTTGTAAACATTCAACAGTCATGCAAGTATTGCACACAAGTTGTGGTAGCTGTGGTGGTGTCCCATGTTTCCCAGCATCCCAGCCAAGCTTGTCGAGGGTAACCCCAGCTCGAAGACTTAGGTCTGATGGCATGGAGTACAGGCTCCATGATACAGTCTTACACTGCAGAACGAAGAAGAGTGGGAAAAAAGGTTTCTGGTGGGGATCATGGTCTGGTACTGAGGGCCAACTAAGTAGCGTCAACGTTGGCGAGTCTGATCAACTAGGCAGTCCCTGCAACTAAAGGAAAAATTAAAGCAATTCACAGTAGCATCAGCAGACAGCATGGCATTGTTATCGATTATTCGAAAGCATTTTATCAAGCATAAATCTCAAGGACACAAGGCTTCAATAGGGAGGATAAAAAATTGCACATACCAATAATGACAATTGAATGGATTAATCAGTGAAGAGATCTGAACTTACAAAGAGTCAAAAAAAAAAAAAAAATTCAGTTTGTTAATTGGAGCAGCAGCCTTATTTCAATTCCAACTACTAAGGATTCTCATCAGCCAAAATTCAGTGCTCCTATCAGGAGAATCAAAAATGCATGAATAATGTACATTGCCATTCGGCGAACCTCCGAATAGCAAATGCATAAATAATGTACATTGCCATTCAGCAATCGCCTTGAGTAACAAATGAAGCTTCTTTGAAAATAGCAGCTCTATTAGTCAGATTTTTATTTATGCCCAGAAGGACAATCATTCTTGTTGCAATCATGTTTGTGTTTCAAGACAATGAGCTGCAAGATATTCCAATTTTTCCATCCCCACAATGAACCTTCTGAACATTTTCAGACTCTTTGAACCTCTTCCCCTTAGAGCATGGTGAACTGCCATGCTTGTTCTTTTTATGGATGATGGATCACTTCAGCTGAGGGGAAAGGGGACCAAGTATTCCTACACCCACTGATCACCGCTCTCCAAACCTGTGCCAAATCTCCCATGCTCGCTTGCACTTCCTGATGACAAGCCTCTTACTCTATGCCAAAATTGCCCACTCCTACCTGTTCTGATAGGGCCTGAGCTTGAATACCTTCGGAAAGATCCAGAAACATCCCTTGTAAGCCTCGTTGGGATACTGAATATATCAGGCACCGATATCACCCTCTCCAGTTCCAGATCCAACCCTGTACTGATCCTCTTTTCCATATTTTGAGTAGATATCTCCTCCTGGCTGAAGCTTCCTGATCCTCTATATTCATCACCCTCATTGCAGACTAATTTTAAGGCTTGAACTACCTCACCCATGAATGGACGCTGATTAACTTCAGGTTGAACACACATTGAAGCAATGGCTGCCACTTTTGCCATGCTGTCAAATGGAACAGTGCCAAGAGATGGATCTATGATAGTCTCTAATCCTTCCTTGCTAGTAAGAAATGGACGAGCCCAAGTCGCTAGATTTTCTTGCCCTGGATGTCGCAACATGTCTACTGGCTTCCTTCCCGTTAGGAGCTCAAGGAGGACAACACCATAGCTATAAACATCGCTCTTAACAAGAAGATGCCCCGTCATTGCATATTCTGGAGCTACATAACTAAGGAAAAAAAAAGAGAGAGAGAGAGAGAACACGGTTTCTATCATTTACAGCAACACATGGAATTATAAGCAATAAGATAATAATGATAATTTAGAGCTATACCCAAAAGTTCCCATAACACGTGTTGAAATGTGCTCATCTCCCTCATCCAGAGCCGTTCTTGCGAGGCCAAAATCGGACACTTTGGGAGTGAGGTCATATTCCAACAAGATGTTGCTGGCTTTGAAATCACGATGTATGACACGAGGGCTTGAATCTTCATGCAGATATGCCAGACCTCGAGCAGCACCAAGCGCAATCTTTAGCCTGGCATTCCAATCAAGTGGAACATTTTGCTTATCTGCTCCTGTGTAGAAATCACAGCTCAAATCATTTCTAAGGAGCAACTTGAAATTAATACAAGGAAAATAATTAAAATAAATACTGCAACTAATGAATAAATTTTCATCAACCCAAGCCTGAACGAGCAAACTCTGTACCCTAGGACAAGAAGCCCCAAGACTGATAGGCCACAAAGCAAATTTTGCAATGCTTAAACGACTTCATGGTTTGAGCAACTGGAAGCATCTAGACAGTGATAAAGGTCAACGATTGGAAAACAAGCACATGACCAATCACAGTTGTTTTGATCCTATTACTCTACAATTTGGATAGCCATTGGATTTGTTGGTTGAAATAAATGAGCACTATGGATGATATTTCATGAATGACTAAATTGTTAAGCAAAAATATGCAGAAAAATGTAACATTATGGAATAGTACAAGAACCTACCATATAGATGAGATTCCACACTACCATTTGGAACAAGTTCATAGACCAGACAGCGTTTATACTCCTCTGTGCATATGCCAATCAACTTCACCAAGTTTCTGTGATGCAAACGGCTCAGCATCTCAACCTCGGCAAGGAATTCACGGCTACCCTGTTGGTCATCTCTCTTGAGCACCTTAACGGCCACTTTTCTTCCATCTTCAAGGGTGCCTTCGTACACGCGTCCAAAACCACCTTCACCAATAATTCTTGAATCATTAAATTTGTCTGTAGCTCTTTCCATCTCAGCTAGGCTGAATGTTTTGCTGATCCTGTGCATGTTGCAATGCTAGAGTTGAAGGATGCTGAGGCAGAACTGGGCCTACTTCCAGATATTGTAGGAGCACTCCCTGCAACTTTTTTGGCACGTCAAAAAAGAGATATTACAACATGAAAATTACGCTTGAAAAAAAAAATGTTCTTTAATGTTTTTCAAATGAGCTAAGGAAGACCCTTTTTTTATTTTGAGGATATAACAGAAACTGTACAAATATTTATGTTGAACTATGTATTCTATTATTACCAATTAGTAAGTTGCTAAACTTTGTACATACAAAATGGACAGGATCAATAAGTGTAACCTAATATTAATTCAAACAATGTTATTGAGGTTTGAAAATATGACCGCCAGTTTGTTTGGTCCTTCCTACCGACTTCTGAAAAAATAATCATCACAAAAATATAATAGGAAATATTACTACCTGATGCCCTTGCAAATGGAGGTAGTGATGTCTGTGGGGTTGGTATTGGCGAATGAGAAAGAACTCTATGCTTCAACAGGAAAATCCATGCAGCTCCAGCACATAATACTAATATTACAACAGCTGAAAGAACCACAATAGCGATTACAGCACCATTTTGCTTTTCTTTTCGCTTTCTCACATCAACCCCAAGAGGATGCATTCTCCTAGAGTTATTGTCATTAACAAACGCCCCATCATCAACATTATTATTTCCAGGTCCCATAGGTGGTGATGGAGGAAGCCCTGCATATATAATATTTATTAAAAAGGATCAAGACAAGCCAAGCAAGTCAAGACAAGCCAAGCAAGATGGGAGTCAAGTATGCAATACCAGAAACAAACTTTCAACAGAATATCAATATGCTTTCTCTCCATGTATCATGTGAGCAATGGATGCTTTGAACTCTTAAAACTTCTAATTAACAGGCCACGTCCATGACATTTCATTAGGCAAAACATCACATAGGAAGTGATCATTAACCTCCATGTTTTTCAAACTCATCAACAAAGTAGGAGGTTGCCCTTTTCCATATTCAAAATAAAAAAACAGTACTGCAAGAGACCCAAACCTAACCATAGTTAGGATCAGTAATATATGTGTTCTAAACTTCAAATATCAAATCCAAATTCCCAAAGGCCTCAGTTTATGAGGCTCCAGGTCATTCTTCTCAAAATCTATCCCTCTTGACACTGTAATTACTTAGTTCAGTTCATGCTCTCAGAGAGAGAGAGAGGAGAAGAAAATCTCCCAAAGTTGGGAGTTTATTTTTTGAAATAAAATCAATAATAAAAATATTTGATCAGATCAGGGATTACAGCCATCCATGCTACCTCTCGCATACATCATGCATGCCACCCTCCAAAGTGCCTCATTGTCTAAGAGGCTCCAATTCATGAGCTCCACCACCCTACAACCAGACCTATATCAAACAAATAAACCCCGTATAGTTCAAGTCCTACCCTTAAAACAGAAGTACACCTCACAAAACTAGGAGTTAACATATAATCGTACTTCTCACATGCATCACACATGGCCAGGATGTTATAAGAATACACACATGCATAGCATGTGCCTAGAACTTATGCTAGAACTTATCTTTTAAGATGCTAACACTCACTAATGTGGTTCAGTTAGCGGATGACTCAAATCATCAGAAACAATACATGGATGATATAAGAGAGTCCTCCATCTTACACTAAGCACTTTGCATGTGCAACATAAAATATGCATTGACCAAAATGAGGAATAACAGTGAAACGTTTACTCTAACCTGGATAGTAAACATATAATACATCATAATCCCCAAAATATGAGGGGTTTATGAAAACCTGCTTGTGCCAGAACTTCTCATAAACTAAGAACGCTGTAGTGTTATCGAATTTGTCTCCAAGCGGCACCAGATCAATAAGCACAATTGTTTTGTCATATACTTCACTGGTAGCATTTGCTCCCATGATGCGGACCTGACTTTGTTTCATGAAAACCCCAGATGCGATTTCTTGGGCAAGCTCAGAGACTAAAGGGAAGAATGTGTATAGTGCAATGCTTAGACGAAGCCCAACTCTTATCGGCATCACACACGCACATGGTGATCCTGAAGGACTATTTGTTAAAGGCTCTGAGCAAGATAAGGGGGTAGTACAGTCTGCAGACAAATCAAATAAACAGTGATTGTATTGTATATTCAGCTAGATTTGGAGAATCTAAGAACAATGAAACAGGAATATCACAAAAGCTTACAACAGCATACTGATACAATGATGATAATCCACACTTACCTAGATTAGGAGGTGGAGGTGGTAATGAATGGAAAGGCTGAAGTTGTGGTGCCCTTTGCTTTCCTGAGACAGATGCAGAAGGAGAAAGTACAGGAGATCGAGCAGGCCTGCAGGCATGAGCATGATCAAAAACCAATAAATAGTATTACAAGAAAGAAGAAACGTGCATCAGAACAAGGGTCATGATTAGGAACACTTAAGAATACGTTTATTGGGGCAGATGGGAACGTCATTGACTGGGAAGGTGTGGGGGTTCCTTCATTATCTGCTGAATTAAATGGAGCTTGGGAAGTTGAAGGGCCTGAAGAAAAAGAAACAGGGTCAAAAGTTAGAAATAATGTACCATTTGCTTTGTATGTTATTTATAAGGTCAACCTTGAATGTAAGGTGGCGGAGCATGATGTTGTCGACTATGCTTTGGGAGTACTGCTGGAGGATGTGAAGGAGCTGGAGAAAACAGCTGCCTCATATTAACACACATTGAGGGGTCGACATAACATTTTCAGTCATATTGTTCCAACCTGGATTATGAGATTGTGGAGAAGGAGCAGATGCAGGGCCTCCTGTTCTTTCCCTAGCTGTCGGCTGGTGAAATGAAACTACAGGTGCTGGTGAAGGGCTGTTATGAGCTCTTTCTGTTGGAGGCTGGGGATGTGAACTGGAAGGAGCATGTACTGTATTTGAGGGTGCATCAGCCTCATGTGGAGCAGGACTTATGACAGGAAAAGAGCCTGTGGAAAAGATTAGTCATTGGACTAGTACCTTTAGCATCTCATTCCAACATTTTTCATGGAAGAGGTGAGTACCTCTAGTGTGCCAATAATTTCTGGGGGATAAAGGGCTGGATATATCTTTTGGTGGTGCAGCAACTGGCACGCCATATCTCCCATGGGTGCCAAAAGTCGTGGGTGCTGGAGAAACTGCAGGCCCTACATATCATATGTTGCCATAAATCCACTATCAACATATAAAGACAGGTTATGGAATCAGTATGTTTGTCATTTCAACATTTTTCACTAAAGAGGAGAGTACTTTTTGGATGTGAAATGTTTACAGGGGACGAATGTCTTGATGATTCCTTTGGAGGTGCAGCAACCGGCATGCCATGCCCATTCCAAGGGGTGTTAGGAGAAGTGGCTGATGCAGGAGAAACAGTAGACGCTGATAATAGATTGTGCACGATTGATATAAAAAAGATCCATATGGCAGTTGTCATCTTCTTCCAATATCTTTTTTTCACTGAGGAGAAAAAATACCTTTTGGTGGTGAATGATTTACAGGGGACAAATGGCTGGATGATTCTTTTGGCGGAGAAGAAACTGGCATGCCATATCCATTCCTATGGTTTGCAGGAGGATTTATTGATGTTGGAGAAACAGCAGGCCCTGCACATCATATATTCCCATAAGCACACAATGAATCTAACGAACTTCAGTAACGGAATTAGTCTATTCGACTCTCATTACAATATCTTTCACTGAAGAAAATAATGAATACCCTGTGGATGCGAATAATTTACGGGGGATAAATGGCCGGATGATTCTGTTGGCGGTGCGGCAATTGGAATGCCATACCTATTCCTATGGTTGGCAGGAGAAGTGATTGATGTTGGAGAAACGGCAGGCCCTATACATCATATGTAAGTGTGCAATGGATGCAGAGAAGATCAATCATGGACCCAATCAGTTTAATTCTCATTCCAATATTTTTTCACTAAAGAGAAGATGAATACCTTTTGGATGTGAATAATTTGCAGGCGACAAATTGCTCGATGAACCTGTTGGTGGTGCAGCAACTGGTATGCCATGCCTATTTCCATGGTTGGCAGGAGAAGTGTTTGATGATGGAGGAACAACAGGCCCTACACATCATATGTTGCCACAAGTCAAGAATATCAGTCATGGACTTAGTTTGTCTAATTTTCTCATTCCAATAGCTTTCACTAAATGGAAGATTGAATACCTTTTGGATGTGAATAATTTATAGGAGATATATGGCTAGATGATTCTGTTGGTGGTGCGGCAACTGGAATGCCATATCTATTCCCATGGTTGGTAGGAGAAGTGATTGATATTGGAGAAATGGCAGGCCCTGTAAATCATATATTGCCACAAGTGTTTAATGAATATAGAGAAGATAAGTCATAGACTTGGTTAGTTTAAGTTCCTCATTCCAATATTTTTTCACTAAAGAAAAGATGAATACCTTTTGGATGTGAATAATTCACATGCCATAAATTGTTGGATGAATCTACTGGCGGTGCAGCAACTGGCATACCATGCCTATTCCCATGGTTGGCAGGAGAAGTGTTTGATGATGGAGAAACAATAGGCCCTGCACATCATATACTGCCATAAGTGAGAATATCAATCATGGACTTAGTCTATTTAATTTTCTCATTCCAACAGCTTTCACTAAATGAAAGAATGAATACCTTTTGGAAGTGCATAATTTGTAGGGGATAAATGGCTAGATGATTCCGTTGGTGGTGCAACAACTGGAATGCCATATCTATTCCCATGGTTGGTAGGAGAAGTGATTGATATTGGAGAAACAGCAGACCCTGTAAATCATATATTGCCACAAGTGTAATGTAGAGAAGATAAGTCATAGACTTGATCAATTTAAGTTTCTCGTTACAATATTTTTTCACTAGAGAAAAAACAAATACCTTTTGGATGTGAATAATTCAGGCGATATTGCTCGATGAATCTGTTGGTGGTGCAGCAACTGGCATGCCATGGTTGGCCGAAGAGATGTCTGATGATGGAGAAACAACAGGCCCTATACATCATATATTGACATAAATAAAGAATATCAGTCATGGACTTAGTTTGTTTAATTTCTTATTCAAATAGCTTTCACTAAATGGAAGAAATACCTTTTGGATGTGAATAATTTATAGGGGATAAATGGCTAGATGATTTTGTTGGTGGTGTAGCAACTGGAATGCCATATCTATTCGCATGGTTGGTAGGAGAAGTGATTGATATTGGAGAAATGGCAGACCCTGTAAATAATATATTGCCACAAGTTTTTAATGAATGTAGAGAAGATTAGTCATGAACTTGATCAGTTTAATTTTTCTCATTCCAATATTTTTTCACTAAAGAGAAGATGAATACTTTTGATGTAAATAATTCACAGGTGATAAATTGCTAGATGAATCCATCGGTGGCGCAGCAACTACCATACCATGCCTATTCCTATAGTTGGCAGGAGAAGTGATCGATGCTGGAGAAACAATAGGCCCTACACATCATATATTGCCATAAGTGAAAATATCAGTCATGGACTTGGTCTGTTTAATTTTTTCATTCTAATAGCTTTCACTAAATGAAAGAATGAATACCTTTTAGATGTGAGTAATTTGTAGGGGATAAATGGCTAGATGATTCCGTTGGTGGTGTGGCAACTGGAATGCCATATCTATTCCCATGGTTGGTAGGAGAAGTGATTGATATTGGAGAAACAGCAGCCCTATAAATCATATATTGCCAAAAGTGTAACGTAGAGAAGATAAGTCATACACTTGATCGATTTAAATTTCTCATTCCAATATTTTTTTACTAAAGAAAAGACGAATACCTTTTGGATGTGAATAACTCATAGGCGATAAATTGCTCGATGAATCTGTTGGTGGTGCAGCAACTGGCATGCTATGCCTATTCCCATGGTTGGCAGGAGAGATGTCTGATGATGGAGAAACAAGAGGCCCTGTACATCATATATTGCCATAAATAAAGAATATCAGTCATGGACTTAGTTTGTTTAATTTCTTATTCAAATAGCTTTCACTAAATGGAAGAATGAATACCTTTTGGATGTGAATAATTTATAGGGGATAAATGGCTAGATGATTCCATTGGTGGTGCGGCAACTGGAATGCCATATCTATTCCCATTGTTGGTAGAAGTATTGATATTGGAGAAACAGTAGGCCCTGTATATCATATATTACCACAAGTTTTTAATGAATATATAGAAGATTGGTCATAGACCTAATCGGTTTATTTTTTCTCATTCCAATATTTTTTCACTAAAGAGAAGATGAATACCTTTTGGATGTAAATAATTCACAGGTGATAAATTGCTAGATGAATCCATCGGCGGTGCAGCAACTGGCATGTCATGCCTATTCCCATAGTTGGCCGAGAAGTGATCGATGCTGGAGAAACAACAGGCCCTACACATCAATAATGGCACAAATGAATGTAGAGAAGATCGGTCATGGATTTAGTCCATTCAACTTTCTTGCTCCATTATTTTTTCACTAAAGAGAAGAATGAATACCTTTTGGATCTGAATAATTTATAGAGGACTTGTGGCTAGATAATTCCTTTGGGGTTGCAGAAACTGGCATGCTATATCTATGTCCATGGATGGTAGGAGAAGCAATTGATATGGGAGAAACAGCGGGCCCTACACAAATTATATTGCCACAAATGCACGATCAACTTTAAGAAGACCGGACTTGAAATTAGCCACTTATATTTTGGATCCTGTATTTTTTTCCGCTGAGTAAAATACCTTCAGGAGAAGAATAACTTGTCGGTATTAAATGATTGGATAATTCCTTTGGTGGTGCAGCCGTAGGTGTGCCATATCCATTCCCATGAACAACAGGAAAAGCAATTGATTTAGGAGGAAGAGCTGGCCCTGCACATCATTTATCACCACAAATGCATGTTCAATTAAACTTGAAAAAACTATAAGCCAAGTAACAGTCCAAGGTCATATAATCCATTGAGAAGAAATCCTGAAGGACCAGTAAAATGCCAACAGAAACCAGGTCAGTTGGCTGGTGCCTCTCCTTAGTGAAGAAGAAGAAGATGAGTGTAAAAACTACTCAAATGCTTACGCTGCAAATCTGTACTATGAGGAGCAAGAGTAGCCATGGATGGAGCTATTTTCTCCCCAGCTGGATGCATGGCGGGTGGTTGAGGTGGAGATTTTCTTGGAGACAGTGAAACTGGTGCAGTAACATACACTTAGATATCAGATTCATTAAAAAAAAAGTCATTCATTGGAGACCAAGTGAACATGCTATTAATCAACCATACCTTGTGTACGTGCTATTGGAGTTGGAGAATTACTATTTGGTGCTTTTTCATGAACACTAGCCTCAGGCACTCCCATTCTAGAATGTGCTGGTGGAGGGATCATATGGGATGGAGAAGGATGATGACCTGTAAAATGTAAATTTTTTTTTTAAAAAAAATCTGAATTCTATCATATTCCAAGAACATTATGGGAATAATTTATTGATGGAAATTTACCATCCCAAATAGGAAAAGTTGGTGTTTGACCTTGCATGGATGGAGATATTATTGTTGATCTTTGTTTCATCGTTACATGTTCAGGTGGAGCACTAGGCTGCATCAATGGTATTACCACTCGAGAAGAAGCGGTAACACCTCAGACTTAGGCGGCATTTTCGTTGGGGATATAAGCCAGCCCCTAGCATATAAGCTTAAAGTTTAGCAAGTTATTCCAAAGAGAAATTTAATACATGATAAGTCCATCAAGGCTACCATCAGGGACCATTATTTGACTCCATGCGTATTCAATTTGTGATACTGGAAGATAGACAGGAGTAGGTCCTTCCTCCTCGACATGTGGAAGTGATGGTGATATGTCTGAAGGGGATGCATGGAATACAACGTAAGAACAAAAGCATTTATATCCATGTTAGCATGTGGGAATCCAAATCAACTAAACTATCATAAATTTTAACCTGTACTTGGTGGTTCAGGTGATGAAAGAATGGATGGAGCCAGCATGCTTAAGGGCGGGATGCTTCAGGTCCATATCATTGGGTGGAGGCCCTGATAGCAATGATCTGCGACCCATTGATGTACATGCAATGGTCTTGAAAGTTTCCATACAAAATTTGAAATTGAACCTATAAAAAAAGCACCAATGTGATCATATAAGTTCCCAGCCATGCTGTGAAGGTAGATTAACGTGTACTTCTAAACAACACAAAACCAGACATGTAAAGCCAGCCATTTCCCATAATGTTACATGGAGTTGTTAAAGCAGTTGTTGGGGCATATAGATCATATGCAACCAACTATATGCATCTCATTGTAATTCCTAACAATGTTCAAAAGACAATCATTCTAACAGAAGATTCAATGAAATCGTTAATCCTGAAAGGATGCAACTGATACTAATTTAAGAAAATATTTGTATGCATCAAATGATAAAAAAGTATCGAAAGCAATGATGGTTGATCAGAACCACCTTAGTTTTCTTTATTTTTTCTCACACATTTTTTTTGGAGGGGAGCAGAGGGGGAGATCTTCAGTAGCTCTAATCATTCAAGCAGCAACTTAGCAAAGGTGATAAATAAACATATGCATGCTAAGAGCTTTTATTCCCATATTAAATCAAAACACCAATTTAAGGTATAATGACATAAGTATGCAATGAGGCAAGGAGTGCTAGATCTACATGTTCTTAAGGAGTTGGAAGCCCAGACAGGGTGTAGGCAACAAATCCACTTTGTTAAGGGGACCTTGCACAATAGCTCATATAACTGCACAACAATAGCTCACGTAACTGCACAACACTCGGTGCAGATGTAATAGGTTACGTGTTTCTTTTTACACCCAATATAGATTATCTTCATCTCCACAACCAGGTAGATGAAGTGCCCAGGCAACCCAATCGACTGTCACTGCGGAACAATGATTTCATTTCTTTTCATACAACTGGAGGTTAACTGTTGCATAGCATATAAAAGTGTTCTTCTTTTAATGGTCATAGAAGAGTTGGATTTATCTAGTGGGGTTACTTTTCAAGAACATGAATCATATCCATTGAGAAAGGGTGGGTATGTAGAGAAACATTGCTAATATCTTCGTTCATCAAAGATCTCGTACAACATCTTGTCCGTCATGAAGGTAAATTTTCTATTTCCCGCTTGACCTTGCAACTTCTCTACCATCTTCCCCAAGCACCATGACAAATGATCAACCCAATCATGTGTTTTTCTGGACATATCAAATTATAATTTTTTATGTCCGTCATTACTAACATTCAAGGGACAGTGGGACAATTATGAAAGAGTAACTGAATATTTTTTCATTTACTCTCTTTATGGCTATCCCGATTCTTAAACCTACCGATGCTATTAGAAGGTACAATCCCATTTTTATTTCCCAAAAGAAGCAATTCTCCTATTTCCTCTTTACAAACTGAAGGCAAATCCCAGATTTAAAAATTTCAAGTTAAGCATGCGTTGGCCTTGGTTTTAATTATTTCAGATCAAAAGCAGAGGTTAATCCAAAAGTCATGGTTGCAGATAACATCATCTTTTGAAAAAGATGGCGGACATGTGAGCATTTCAATACATTGCAAATCTTTTACTAGAACGATATCTTCTGATCTGGTCTAATCCGACCAATGTCATCCAAACCAAAACAGAATACTAAATGGCCTGGTCCCATGATTCGCCAACATGTGATCCAAAACCAAAACATTAGGCCTTTTACTAATGTAAGGATTATAATTGCCAAATTGACTGTGTACTAACTCGTAAGCTTCTGGTCAGCATTAATCAACTGATGATTTGCTTTCTTATGAGAGGCACCGGTAGTGGGTCTCACAATTGAAACTCTGAAACCACCATATTTTAATCAAGAAAAGGTCATGATGGTCATTTTCATGCAGCTGACAACTAATCTTATTATTTGTAAATTGAATCATAAGAAAATGCAACTAATATATCATAAAAGTTGGAGCAGATAATTAATGTTTCAATTCCTAGGAAAGCTCCAGGCAAAACAAGACAAGACAAGACAAGACAAGAGTTTTAACAGAATTTATTTGATCAATATTTTAAGTTGAAGTGAGTAGTCATGTTTCATGCAAAAGTATTCAAAAGCCTAGCTTTGCATTTCCTAACACATGGGCAAAGTTTTTCTTTTCCAAAAAAATAAATAAAACAAAAGGAGGGAGAGCCCTGTCCACAATTTCATGAAGAGTTAGCAAAGAAACATATGATCACATATGCCATTCTTTAACAATTTCACTTTCATTTTTGTGGTCCAAGAATGGGCTTTCATGCAAAACAACAAAATGGATATTTCAAACACGAAGAAGAACAAAATAGAAGCTGATAATAAGAGGATTTTTGCCATGATACAACTCAACTCAACTCATCTAAGCCTTTTCCCAACTACGTGGGGTTCGGCTACATAAATCTGCTTTCTCCACTCTACTCTATTCAGGACTAAGTCGACACTCAAATTACAAATAGTTATATCTCTCTTAATTATTTCTGTCCATGTTAGTTTAGAACTACCTCTACCTCTATCATTATCATGGATTGTTAAAAGATCACTATTTCTAACTAGAGCATCTAAAGGTTTTCGCTATAAATGTCCAAACCACCATAATCGATTTTCTCTCATTTTATCTTCAATTGCGCTACTCATATCATTTCCCGTATATATTTATTTCTAATTCTATTTTTAAAGTTTTACCACATATCCATCTTAACATGTGCATTTCTATTACACTTAATTTATTCACATATTTGGTATTGCCCAATATTCTGTTCCATATAGCATACTGGTCTAATAATAATTTTATAAAATTTTTTTTTAATTTTAATAGGATACATCGATCATACAATACTCTCAAAGCATTCCTTCATTTAATCCATCCTATGATTCATCTTCAGCTATTTCACCTTTTTACTAGATAATTGATCCTAAATACCTAAATTTTTCACTCCTTTATATCTCTTGGCTTGCAATCTTCACTGTCTCTTCATTTGTATTTCTACTTCCACTAAAATTAATTTCATGTATTCAATTTTAGTTCTACTAATCTTGAAATCTTAGATTTTAAAGCCTCTCTCTCCAATCATTTAGTTCATCAATCAACATTATATCGTTTGCAAATAACATACAATGGAATATCATCTTGAATATATTTGGTTAATTCATCCATAACTAGTACAAAAAGATATGGACTTAAGGCAGATCCTTAATGTAAACCTATAATAATTGTGAACTCACTAGTTTCTCTTATTGTTGTTTTAACAATAGTTATTGCTCTATCATACATATCTTTTATCAATTCTATATACCTTTAGTAACTCTTTTTTCTCTAAAACTCACCATATTATTTCTTTAGTACTCTATCATACTTTCTCTAAATCGATAAAGATCATATGAAGGTCTTTTTTTCTTTTTCCTATACCTCTCCATCAATCTCCTTAATAGATAAATAGCTTTTATGATCGATCTTAACAGCATAAATCTAAATTGATTATTTGACACCAAAGTTTCAGCTCTTATTCATCTTTTATTACTCTCTAATAATTTCATTGTATGACTCATCAACTTAATCCCTCTATAATTTGCACAATTTTGAATATCTCCTTTATTTTTGTATATGGTATTAATATAGCTTTTCTTCAATTATCCACATTCTTTTAGTTGCTATAATTCTTTTAAATAAATTGGTTAACCATATGACTCAATTTCTTCTAAGCCTTTCCAAACCTCAATAGGGATCGCATCTGGCCCTAATACCTTCGCATTTTTCATTTTACTTAAAGCATTTTTAACCTCAAGCATGCTAAATCTATGAAAAAAATTATTTTCATTTGTTACTCCTAGGTTATCACATCCTTTTGCCCTTAAATTTACTATATTATTTTATTTAATAAATTTTTAAAATAATTTTTTATTATTCTTTTATCTCTTCTTCTTTTACTAAGACTCTTTCATCTTCATCTTTAACACATTTAATATAGTTAAGATCTTTTTTTTTTTTCTATTAGTTTTGCTAGTTTATATATAGTTTTTTCATCTTTTTCGCATCTAGTTTATTATATAAATCATCATAAGCTTTAGTTTGGCATTATTTACCTTTTTTAGCTTCTTTCTTTGCATCTCTATACTTTTTAAGACTTTCTTCATCTCTAGCCTCTTATCAAATTTTGTAGTTTGTTCTTTTAAGCTTGATGACAACTTAAACTTTCATTCCACCATAGGTTTTTTTCTTAATAGTCCTACCCGTTTTGATTCTTCTAGAGCCTCTTTTGCTATGTTTTTTATGCATTTAGTTGCTTTTTTTTCTTCATTAAGTTCAGATCACCATCTATATTCGTAGTCATTTCTCTTACTAACCTTTTTTTAAATATTTTTAATTTTTTTTTTCAAATTTATCATTTAATTTTTGGATTAATAATTTTATGTTTAACTCTAAATTTTATTTTTATCCATATGTCTGCTACATTATCCTATGCTGTGAAGTTAAACACTCTTCTAAAATAATTTTTTAGTTTTTGCCATGATATTTTCCCTTAAAGTGGTTAGTGATCAACCTATTTTAATTCAGGTTCCTAAATTATCTGCCTCACAGAATCCACGCTGAACAAAATGTAGACAATGTAGGAAATATTTTTGCGCCATACCACATGAGAAGGCCATGGTATGTAAGAAATCTATGAAAGCTGAGAGAAAATATCAGATGGCAATATCATTATGTAAGCGTACTTCTCTTGATGGAAAGGATAAGTCATTTAGAGCAAGTCTGGATAAAGTGAATACAATTCAATGGGGTTTAGGATAGAATCTAGAAACAAAGCTTTCAGATGAATTGTCTTAAAAACTGTGTAGATGTGTTCATGATTTTAATAACATGTTCTCTAAGAATGTAAGAACTATCTAAAGAAAATAGTTTTATGTTGTCTCTTCTAAACTATATGAGATGAATTTGGAATCGCATAACTACCTCCTTTCTTTGCCCACATAGATTCGAATCAAAAATCATCAAGAAAATCGCTCTTAGCTCCAATCTGAGCCTTCCAAAATCATCTGTCACTTCCCCCACTCCAAATTAGAAAAGGGAAATAGCGGCAAGAAAAGGAAGGGGAATGATTCGTCGTCAATTATATGACAGCTGAAGCATTAAAAGCATAGTGCAATGAATTCTTTACCTTTTGATAGATGGACGGCCAGAAGAACAGCCACGACGCAGAGAACCCATGGGCGAAGAGTCTTTCGCCATCGCCCCATCCTACCGTTCCCCTCTCACTCATAACATAAATCCAAGATCGAATAGCTCAGCAAAAGCTCCTCCTCCTCATACCCACCTTTGCACCTTCCTCCACTCCAAGAAAACTCATATCAGATGAAAAACAGAACCCAGAAAACCTAGAAAAAGACAGCCGAAGCACCCACCATGAGTAGGATATGGGCAACGCCAAAGGCGACAAATTTAAGCAAGAACATGTCGGAAAGTAACGATTTTGATATCAAAGAACCGCGTGATATATCAGAGGAAACGATCCACAACGGTTTTCAGCGGAAATCCCCATCCCACGAAAGGATGGCTTTTGCTGCCATGATGAACAAGAAGAACCTCCTACAAAGATAAGCTCCTCGGGAGAGGGAGAGAGAGAGAGAGAGATGCTCAGAGGACGGTATGGTACAGTTCCACCTCCAGTCCTTGGCCGAATTGGAGCAAAGGATTCTGAAGACGAATAAAGAAATATAAGTGCGAGGCTTTGTTTAGTGGGGAGGGACCAAACCTTCGACGCTTTTTTTTCAACACTGGATTCTTTGTATCCATCTCAGACCGCCTCCATGGAGCGCGAGACCGGGGGTTGATGCCTTGGACTTGGATCAAGATTCAAAGCTATCAGGGGGCGTTTTCCAAGTGGGGAGGGACCAGCCTTCGCACCCTCCGGTTTCCATCGCACCCTCCGGTTTGTTCCCATTTGCCATCTCAGACTTCCTTTATGGAGCGTGGGACTACATGGCGAGGGCGAGAGCTAGGGCGAGGGCGAGGGCGGTTGGGGCGGTCAATGGGCAATGGTATTATAAAATCGCCAGCTCTTTGACAGGCTCCTCTCGTGAGCCCACGCCATGGAGGACTCCTGTTGGGTGTTTGTTTAATGAGAGGGCTTCTCGACTCGTTCGCCTGCGGTGGGATGCGGTGGAGTTGCCTTGGTTTTAAGTGGCTTCTCTTCTCAGCTGGTCCCGCTGATGTGCCCGTTTCCACCGTCCGTTTCGCAGATCAACAGGGTTCCTGCCGTCTGATGGATAGGCCCGGACAGAACGTTGGTAAGGACAAATATTCTTTTATCTTATTTTATTTTATTTTATTTTATCAGTGGTGAGCGATGTGGCTCGATTCTCGGTCATCATGCGCCGGGGTGGCAGCATGTGTAATGCCTCTGATGATATCGTTGTTAACAATAGCGACAACGCGCGCGCGCGGGCGCAAAAACCTTCGCATGATTCGCCCTTGATTCATTATTGTATTTCTTTTACATCCTTTTCCAGACCCGTTGCAAATGGAATCGTAGCAGAAGGCTGGAGATTTAAACTATTGAGATGCTGCACTCGAGAAGATGGTGGGGTTGGTGAATCACAAACTAATTTGCACTATGATTTAAAACTGAGCGTAGAGGCCCATCTTTAACTAGTGTGCAAATTTATATGCGATGCTTTCATCAGCAAATCCCCATGATCGAGACTAAATGAACAATATAACATGTTCGAAAGTTTGGCGCTCGCTGATGTTATCGATTGGCATTGTGTCGTTGTAAAGCACTGTACTAGTTGTCCGCTGAATTAGGGGTCTGCAAAGTTTTTCATTTTTCCTTTGCTCTCAAAGTCTGAAAATTGGAAAGTTCTCTTTAAAAAATTCAGAATTTTGAGACATTGGATAAGAAAAGTGATGACGTTCGATCACCTGTGTTGAGCGCTGAAAAGACTGATCTGATCACCGATGAGATTCTCGTCCAGCCAGACAACCTAAAAGAAGTCCCAAGACCGGAGGGATTCTTCGGTGGGGACCCTCCGATGCCCAAGTCAGTGATCGAGGTCACAGCTGAGGAAGAGCTCGAGAGAGCTCCTTTGGGGTGGAAAAAGATCTGAGATGGAGTTTCTCCCGGATAATGGAATGAGAGGGTGATTATTTGTGCATACCTAAATCTCTTGCGAACTTACTCTTTTATAGGCAGTTGGGACCTGCATGGGGATTAGCCGCATAACATTCTGCAAGGGGGAGATGTCTGCGGGACACGTGGGGGTTACGTGAATTTAGGACTGATTGGTGGGTCCTGTCCCATCGGAGAGGTGAAGCCGACGGTTGGTAGGCCAAGTCCCATCAGTCGGCGGAGTCAATCGATAGGTGGGCCTGGTCCCATCGACAGCGTGGTCAGGTGGTAGGTGGGCCTGGTTGCGTCAGGCTGCGCTGGTCAGAGGGGTGATGGTTATGGTAGATGTGGGGCCAACCTAGAGAGGTCGGGGCCGCTTCGGCTACCTTGGAGGCACCGGGGCGGACAGGGCCGACCTGAGGAGGTCGGGGCTGACAGGGCCGAACTGAGGAGGTCGGGGCCGCCTCGGCTGACTTGGAAACGCCGGGGCGAACAGAGCCGACCTGAGGAGATCGGGGCCATCTCGGCTGATTTGGAGACGTCGGGGCGGATGGGACCAACCTGAGGAGGTCAGGGCCGCCCTGGTTGATTTAGAGACGCCGGGGCGGACGGGACCGACCTGAGGAGGTTGGGGCCGCCTCGACTGATTTGGAGATGCCGAGGCGGACGGGGTCGACCTAAGGAGGTCGGGGCCGCCTCGGTTGATTTGGAGACGCCGGGGCGGACGGGGTCGACCTGAGGAGGTCAGGGCCACCTCAGCTGATTTGGAGACGCCAGGGCGGACGGGGCCGATCTGAGGAGGTCGGGGCCGTCCTGGCTGATTTGGAGACGCCGGGGCCGACGGGATGTGTTTGTGCCACGTGGTTGATTTTGCCATGATTACCCCTGTGACTTTATTAGCTACATCATTAGCCACATCAGATGCCCCCCCAGCTCCTGAGCACGAAGGGCCATGTGTCAGCTGTCCTTTGGACGAAAGAGGCGCGAAAATTCAAAAATTGATGACCAGTTACGAGCGCCTTCAATGGTCCGATGAGTCGGCGCGCCTTCCGAGGCAATGCCGCTTCGAAAATCTTCCGTAATCATGTGGTAGGTATGCACTGACGTCGGCTCCGGTTGTCTCAAGGGGGTGCTTCTCAGAGGATGGGAGAAAGGTAAGCGCCATCATTGCCTCCCCGCTTTTCAAGCAGCACTATTGGCCAGAGATCCCGCTCCTCGACGGAACCGAAGCAGCGTGCCTCAGGCGTGGGCGAAATGGACGGTGCCTGAGAACCCGGTGCAATGGGTGAAGGCCACGTGGCGAATTCTGGGGCGATGCGATTTGAAATTGGGGTATAAAAGGTGCTCCATGGGCTCGGGGGAGAGCTTTACATCGCAATTGCTTCCCTGTCTCCTTCCTTCTTGAGCTCCCTTGCAAACCGAGACCTTCAGCCTTCGTCTTCTTACCAACTTTCAGGTTAGTCTCCATTTTTCACCCTTCACCTTTGACCCATGGACCATAGGGCCATTAGGGAGGGTAAGAGGCCTGTGGTAGAGTCGTCCCCTTTCCCTGGTGAGGACCACACCTCAACTGTCAGCCAAATGCCCCAGCCATTAGGTGGGATCACGATCCGCGACCGGCCAAGGGCAAGTGACCAACCCCCGGTGAGAGCAGTTCCCATTTCTTTCCGTCGTCTGGCATCTCCTCGGACAGCTGGGCTCGACTCGGCGGAGCCGGGGGGGATTGCTTCCATCATGACTCCTGAAGAGGTAGAGGCCCTTAGGGTCATGTATAGGGTTCCTGATTTTATCCGTCTATCTACGCCGGGACCTGAAGACAGAGTGACCTTCATCCTTCTGGGTCGGGTCACTCTGTATGAAGAGTTCTTTTGATGCGGGCTGCGGCTTCCTTTCCACCCCTTTTTCCTGAATCTTTTGAATAGATATAGGTTAGTGCCGGCTCAATTGACTTTGAACTCGATTCGGATCTTCTACGCCTTCGTCATCCTTTTTCATTTCCAGAGTTCCGCGGCCAGTCTGTCTCTATTCCGAGCTTTCTATAAGCTCCACCGCCAGGGCAAGGGAGCCTAGTGGGTTTTTACCGCTAGGCCGGGTAGGGCCCTTCCTTTAGGTCTTCCATCCAAAATCAGGGGGTAGAAATCTCGATTCCTTTTCGCCCATGTGGAGGGAGTGAGGACCGATTGAGAGGAACCGGATGTTAGCTCCAACAAGAAACAGGTGTGAGAGATAAGGACGGAGAACTCTTCCGCCACTTCTCGTCCTCCCAGATTCCTTCCTACAAGGATCTCTGTCCGAGGAGAACTTGTATGAAGCCGAGCTAGCTCCGGCAGTCGGTGAGCACAGAAACCCATCCCTCTCGCCCTCGGCTGGGCATTGCCTTTGCCATTCGTTACCTCACCCCCTTTCTCTTCTCTTCTCTCTTTCTCTTTTTTTTTTCCTTTTTTTTGTACTGATGTATGTTTTCTGTGCAGCAATGAGAATTCTTACGGAGAAATTCGAGACCCTCGCATGCCAGAAGAGACTGGCGGCCGGCGGGCAGGTGAGGCCAGCCAAGAGGGCACGGAGAGGAGCCCGTGTCGAGCCGACCGAGACCTCGGAAGCCCCCGTAGCCTAGGCGCCTGCGGAAGAGCCGGTTAGGGAGGTACCGGCTGAAGGAGCGGTCCCCGAGCCAGCCAGGGCCGAGACGGAAGAGGGGGAGATCCCGGCCACCACCGAGGCTGTCGTGGTGGTTTTAGATCCAGAGGAGGAAGTTCCTACCGTCGCCGATTTAGCCGAGGTGGGGCAGGTTGCAGTTGCCAGAAGCCCTCCAGCTCCCACCGAGCCAGAGACGGAGAAGGCGCCCCCCTTAGCCGGAGAGGGGGTGGTTACCGTCAGAAGTTCCAATGCCGGGGCGAGGTGGCCCTGCGAGCATAGAGCCGAGCCTGGGGAGCTTGTCCCAACAATCCGTGCACTGCCCAGATCGGCGGCCAGTTGATGAGGCACTGGGGGGGCCAGCGCGGCTGGCGCCCAGGATTTCCACCATGGAGGATGCGGCGCAGGCCGCCATCCTCATATCAAGGGCATGGACGTCGGCGACCGATGAGAAAATGGGGTGGCAGTCCCATGCCGCCGTCCTAGACATGGTGATGGTAAACGTACTCCAGGTAATCCTTCGAACATAACCTCTATTTTGGCATACCTTGGTCGATATGTGGCTGACAAATTTCTCTGGTACAGCTGGCCAATGGGGCCTTTGCCCTTTGTGCGGCGATGACCCATACAGGAGAGGCGCTCGCACGCACCCTCGGGCGGACCGACAAGTATAAAGAGTAGAGTCGGACGCTGTCCGAGAAGCTTGCTCGGCAGTAGGAGGAGGCCACAGCCCAGGAGGAGGACCTGAGCGACGGGGCAAGGGAAGCGGAGTGCCGGGCCGAAGTCGAGAGCAACCGAGCCTCCGTGGCCGAGACTAAGCTGGCATTGACATCAGCCAGGCTAGAGTCGGCCAGCAAAAGGATTAAGGAGCTGACCCGCCAGCTCCATCAGTTGGAGAACCGGCGAAGGACAAAGAGGATATAGAGGAGCCGGGGCCGAGCGAGCCCTAGAACAACCTTGCATTTTTGTTTTCTGCAACTTTGTATTTTTCCCTTTCTTTTGTAACTAACCCCAAGTCAGATTTTGTAATCATTCTAAAGTACTTAATGAAAAAGGAGTCATTTTGAAAATGTCTTGTTTCTCTTCTTGTGAGCATCATGTATGTCGGAGGCGCCACGGCGGTCCCTGGACTTAGGCATGAGGGTAACCAAATAGGTTTGTAAAAACTCGCGCCACTGGATAGGCTCAGAATTAGCTAGGGTAACATGGCGCTGGCTATGGTCGTTTAGTAATGCCTTTAGAGTTCTCCCATGATTTCATAGAGTCCTGACTGAGGCAATCTACTCATAGTTAGGAAGATCTTTCCTTTAGACTGCCTTCCACACCTTGTCCATCTTTTTGACAATAACTTGAACGAGTCGGCAAAAATCTGGGCCGCCGACTAAGCTTTCGAATCATCTGGTCCCCGACCAGCTAAGTAAATCAATCAACCGCTGACCGTGAGGGAGAACCCGGGTGGTTCTGAATAACTTTTGAGAGCTTGAACGGGCACTAGGCTATAAGATTCAAGGAGGGGTCTTTGGAGGCCGGCTTCGAAGGCTATTCTGGCAGGTGAAGTCCGTTGGGGACGGCGCGGAACCGAGCAACGCCCTTTTAGTCATGGCACCGACGAGCTCTGACCTTGAACTATCTTAAGAACTCGCGTGCTAAGGCCAAGGCCGAGAGGAAGAGCCGGGGCGAGGCCGACCAAGATGAGGTTGGGGCAAAAGCCCAAGGCCGGCGCCGGGGCGGAAGCGGGTGCCCATCGACCAATTAGCCGTTGGCCGCTGAGGTAGACTTAGAGTTACTGGGGCAAAATTGTGGTCATCAGAAGCCTTCTAAACCTTGGAGGATGACCCGGGAGTTAAGAGTCATCATGTTCCTTTTGAAGCCCGAAGGGTGACCTGAGAGTTGGGAGTCATCAGGTTCCTTTTGAACCCCGAAGGATGACCTGAGAGTTGGGAGTCATCAGGTTCCTTTTGAACCCCGAAGGGTGACATGAGAGTTGGGAGTCATCAGGTTCCTTTTGAATCGCCTCGGGGGTGTAGGAACTGCTGCGAGGGGTGACTCGACCAGTTACGGAGCCTCCAGGGACTTGAACGACTCGGGGCACCGCCGTGCCGGGGCCGAGTGGTATCCCATGGGCCACGATGCCGGCGAGGTCCTTTTGAACCGCTTCGGGGGTTTAGGAACCGCTGCGAGAGATGACTCGTCCGGTTATGGAGCCTTTAGGGACTTGAACGACTTGGGGGCACCACCATGCCGGGGCCGAGTGGTGTCCCATGGGCTGTGATGCCGGCGAGGTCCTTTTGAATAACCTCGGGGGTTTAGGAACCGCTGCGAGGGGCGACTCGTTCGGTTACGGAGCCTTTAGGGACTTTAATGACTCGAGGGCACTGCCGTGAATGGTGTCCCATGGGCCGCGATGCCGGCGAGGTCCTTTTGAACCACCTCGGGGTTTAGGAACCGCTGCGAGGGGCGACTTGTCCGGTTACGGAGCCTTTAGGGACTTGAACGACTTGGGAGCACCACCGTGCCTGGGCCAAGTGGTGTCCCATGGGCCGCGATGCTGGCGAGGTCCTTTTGAACCACCTCGGGGGTTTAGGAACCGCTGCGAGGGGCGACTCGTCTGGTTACGGAGCCTTTAGGGACTTGAACGATTCGGGGGCACCACCGTGCCAGGGCCGAGTGGTGTCCCATGGGCCGCGATGCCGGCGAGGTCCTTTTGAACCACCTCGAAGGTTTAGAACTGCTGCGAGGGATGACTCATCTGGTTATAGAGCCTTTAGGGACTTGAACAACTTGGGGGCACCGCCGTGCTGGGGCCGAGTGGTGTCCCATGGGCTGCGATGCCGATGAGGTCCTTTCTTGAGATCTGGTCCTCGGAGACAAGGAAGAAATGGCTTCGGTGATGAAGAATATCCTTTATTGCTCATAGAATAAAGAGATACATCATTGATAATACCGACGGAGGTTGTCCGCATTCTAGGTACGCGGGATAGGTCGGCCGTTGAGCTCTTCAATTCGGTATGCCCCTTGACGGAGCACCTCGGTGACGCGGTAAGGACCTTCCCAATTGGCGGACAGCTTGCTCCCCTCCATCGGCTTGGATACCTCATCCTTTCTTAAAATCAAATCTCCAAGATGAAATACTTTGGGACGGACCCGGGCATTATAATACTTGACTGCTCGTTGGCGAAAAGCCGCCATACGTAATCGTGCCTGATCATGTGCTTCATCGATGAGGTCGAGGTTAGCTCTGGCAGAGTTGTCTTCCTCGTTGTAGGACTCCACGCGCGGGCTTGGCAATCTGATTTTCACGGGAATGACCGCTTCGCACCCGAAGGCTAGACTAAAGGGGGTTTTGCCTGTCGGAGCCCTTGGGGTTGTGTGGTAGGCCCACAGTACGCTAGGAAGCTCCTCCACCCACCGACCTTTGGATCCGTCCAGACGAGTTCTGAGCCCCCTAAGGATGGTGCGATTCATAACCTCGGCCTTCCCATTGGTCTGTGGGTGGCCGATGGAGGTGAATCGATGGCGAATGCCCAGTTCATCGCATAAAATCTTGAATGTGGCGTTGTTAAACTGGCGGTCGTTATCGGTGACGAGAGTGTGGGGTAGGCCGAAGCGGCATATGACCGACTTCCAGAAGAAGGCTTTGACTTTGTTCTCAGTGATCTTGGCCAGTGCCTCAACTTTGACCCACTTGGTGAAGTAGTCGATGGTGACAATCAGGAACCTCCATTATCCTGAAGCCGGGGGAAACGGTCCAAGGATGTCCATCCCCCATTGGGCGAATGGCCACGAAGCCGAGAGTGGATTCAGAGGGACAGAGGGTCGGTGCTGGATATCCACGTGGTGCTGGCAGCCATCACACTTCTGGACCAACTTGGCAATATCGTTCCTCATGGTAAGCCAAAAATACCCTTGACGGAGGGCCTTTTGGGCCAAGGACCTGTCCCCAGGTGATTCCCATAGACGCCTTCATGAATTTCTTTAAGGATGTAATCGGCGTTGGCAGGTCCTACATACTTGAGCAGGGGGTAAGAAAAAGATCTCCGGTATAGGCATCCGTCCAAGAGGGTGAATTTGGAGGCTCTCCATTTGAGTAGCTTAGCTTCATCACGATCATCAGGAAGAGTGCCGTCCGTGAGGTACCAGATGTAGGGATCCATCCAGGTTGGTTCCTAGGTCAGTGGAAGGACCTCTTCTTTGTCTTCTATACTGGGCCTTTCCAGGTGCTCGATGTAGGCGTCCCTTGTGAAGCCATCAGTGGAAGTGGCCAATCGGGAGAGGGTGTCGGCCTTGGTATTCTCACTTCGAGGGATATAGTTGATGCTGAAATAAGTTAGTAGAGAGACCAAGAGCCAAACCTTACCCAAGTATTGGGCCATGGTGGAGTCACGCGCCTCATACTATCCATTGATTTTCCCGGAGATGAGTTGCGAGTCAGTAAAAGCTCTGAGGCATTGTATTCCAAACTCCTAAGTGAGCCTTAGCCCTGTTAGCAGGGCCTCATACTCGGCCTGATTATTAGTGGCTTCGAATAGAAACCGGAGGGCACACTCCACCATCTCTCCATGTGGGCTCGCAAGAATAAGGCCGGCGCCGCTTCCTTGGGAGTTTGAAGCACCGTCCACATGAAGGATCCAGGACTCCCCATCATTCTCTGGCTCGGCAACAGGCTGCTCCACGGGAGCCTCCTCGGTTGGCTCCTTTGCTCAAGTGCACTCGACCAAGAAGTCAGCCAGGACTTGGGACTTCAGGACAGGCCGAGCTTGAAAGGAGAGATCGAACTCTCCCAGCTTGATGGCCCACTTAACTAGTTGGCCTGAGGTGTTTGGTCGAACCAGGATGGCTTGGAGAGGTTGGTCTGTGAGCACCATGAGACGATGGGCCTAGAAATATGGGCGGAGGCGCCGTGCAGAAATGATCAGAGAAAAGATGATATTTTCTGTCTTGAAGTATCTGACTTCCGCATCGTGAAGCACCTTGCTCATATAGTACACAGGTCTCTGGGTCCCGTCGTCATCAAGACGCACCAAAACAGAGCTAACAACCTTCGGGGAGGCGGCAAGGTAGAGAAAAGGTTCTCTCCGTCTTTTGGCTTTAACAAGAGTGGCGGGGAGGACAGGAACACCTTCAGGCCGTCGAAAGCTCTTTGACAATCATCCGTCCATTCGAAGCTATTTACCTTCCCTAGGGCTTTGAAGAAGGGCAAGCATTGCTCGGCCGATTTGAAGAGGAAATGGCTTAGGGCCACCACCCTCCCCGTGAGCCACTATACCTCCTTCTTGCTAGATGGCCGCCTCATATCGAGGATGGCGTTGATCTTCTCGGGGTTCACCTCAATCCCTCACTGGGTTACCATGAAGCCTAAGAACTTGCCCGTCGTAACACCGAAGGCACATTTTTTAGGATTCAGCTTAACTTGGAAACAACGGAGGTTGTTGAAAGTTTCTTCTAGGTCGGAGATGTGGTCAGAAGCGCGAGTGCTCTTGATCAACATGTCGTCCATATAAACCTCCATGTTCCGGCCTAGTTGATCTTGGAAGACTTTGTTCATCAACCTTTGGTAGGTCACCCCTGCATTCTTAAGGCCGAAGGGCATCACCTTATAGCAATAAATGCCTTTCTCCGTCATAAAAGACGTGTGCTCCTCGTCGGCAGGGTCCATCTTTATTTGATTATACCTGGAGAAAGCATCCATGAAGCTGAGAAGCTCATGGCCGGAGGTGGAATCCACCAGCTGGTCAATCCGGGGCAGAGGAAAACTATCCTTTGGGCATGCCTTGTTCAAGTCGGTGAAGTCGATGTAGATCCTCCAGCTCCCGTTCGCCTTTCGCACCATGACCACATTGGCCAGTCAAGTGGGGTAATGAGCCTCCCAGATATGACCGGCACTGAGTAGCTTGTTGACTTCTTCGTCGATAGCCTTTTGCCGTTCGGGAGCAAAGCTTCTCTTCCTTTGGTGGACCGAATGGCACTTTGGGTCAATATTGAGCTTATGGGTGATCACCTCCAGAGGAATGCCAAGCATGTCGGATGCTGACAGGCAAATATATCCGAGTTGGCTCGGAGAAAAGCCAGGAAACGGTCGCGATCTTCTGGAGGGAGGAGCCCGCCGATGCGCACAGTCCTTGTCGGGTCATCTCTGAGGGAAAAGTTAGGAGCCACTCGGTCGGCTCTCCTCCTTTGCTGGACTCTCTGAGGTCAGGCACTTCTGAGGCCGACTCAGCCTCCTGAGGGCTTGACGCCATGTGATAACAAGGCAAGACCGGGTTGACTTCACCCCGCATCTCTTCGACACCTCCATTAGTGGGGAACTGCACGAGCAAACGTCAGGTGGAGATGACTGCATCCAACAAATTTAGGCCCGGTTGCCCGAGGATGGCATTGTATGCCGAGGGACCCGTATGACCAAAAACTTCATGATGACTGTGCTCTGGTGTAGCGGCATTCTGGCCATCACAAGCAAGGATACCTCGCCCTCGACCCTTACCGAATCCCCTGTAAATCTGATTAGAGGGGTCTTCGCGGGCTAAAGAGAGTCAAGAGACAATCCCATCCTAACAAATGCATCGTAGGTAAGGATGCCAGCTGAGCTACCACTATCAACTAATATCCTTTTTACAGAGTGTTTGGCAATCGTCATGGAGACGACGATGCCTTCATTATTTATATTTTCAACAACTACTGAGCGAAATGGACGGTGCCTGAGAACCCGGTGCAATGGGTGAAGGCCACGTGGCGAATTCTGGGGCGATGCGATTTGAAATTGGGGTATAAAAGGTGCTCCATGGGCTCGGGGGAGAGCTTTACATCGCAATTGCTTCCCTGTCTCCTTCCTTCTTGAGCTCCCTTGCAAACGAGACCTTCAGCCTTCGTCTTCTTACCAACTTTCAGGTTAGTCTCCATTTTTCACCCTTCACCTTTGACCCATGGACCATAGGGCCATTAGGGAGGGTAAGAGGCCTGTGGTAGAGTCGTCCCCTTTCCCTGGTGAGGACCACACCTCAACTGTCAGCCAAATGCCCTAGCCATTAGGTGGGATCACGATCCGCGACCGGCCAAGGGCAAGTGACCAACCCCCGGTGAGAGCAGTTCCCATTTCTTCCCGTCGTCTGGCATCTCCTCGGACAGCTGGGCTCGACTCGGCGGAGCCGGGGGGGATTGCTTCCATCATGACTCCTGAAGAGGTAGAGGCCCTTAGGGTCATGTATAGGGTTCCTGATTTTATCCGTCTATCCACGCCGGGACCTGAAGACAGAGTGACCTTCATCCTTCTGGGTCGGGTCACTCTGTATGAAGAGTTCTTTTGATGCGGGCTGCGGCTTCCTTTCCACCCCTTTTTCCTGAATCTTTTGAATAGATATAGGTTAGTGCCGGCTCAGTTGACTCTGAACTCGATTCGGATCTTCTACGCCTTCGTCATCCTTTATCATTTCCAGAGTTCCGCGGCCAGTCTGTCTCTATTTCGAGCTTTCTATAAGCTCCGCCGCCAGGGCAAGGGAGCCTAGTGGGTTTTTACCGCTAGGCCGGGTAGGGCCCTTCCTTTAGGTCTTCCATCCAAAATCAGGGGGTAGAAATCTCGATTCCTTTTCGCCCATGTGGAGGGAGTGAGGACCGATTGAGAGGAACCGATGTTAGCTCCAACAAGAATCAGGTGTGAGAGATAAGGACGGAGAACTCTTCCGCCACTTCTCGTCCTCCCAGATTCCTTCCTACAAGGATCTCCTGTCCGAGGAGAACTTGTATGAAGCCGAGCTAGCTCCGGCAGTCGGTGAGCACAGAAACCCATCCCTCTCGCCCTCGGCTGGGCATTGCCTTTGCCATTCGTTACCTCACCCCCTTTCTCTTCTCTTCTCTCTCTTTCTCTTTTTTTTCCTTTTTTTTGTACTGATGTATGTTTTCTGTGCAGCAATGAGAATTCTTACGGAGAAATTCGAGACCCTCGCACGCCAGAAGAGACTGGCGGCCGGCGGGCAGGTGAGGCCAGCCAAGAGGGCACGGAGAGGAGCCCGTGTCGAGCCGATCGAGACCTCGGAAGCCCCCGTAGCCTAGGCGCCTGCGGAAGAGCCGGTTAGGGAGGTACCGGCTGAAGGAGCGGTCCCCGAGCCAGCCAGGGCCGAGACGGAAGAGGGGGAGATCCCGGCCACCACCGAGGCTGTCGTGGTGGTTTTAGATCCAGAGGAGGAAGTTCCTACCGTCGCCGATTTAGCCGAGGTGGGGCAGGTTGCAGTTGCCAGAAGCCCTCCAGCTCCCACCGAGCCAGAGACGGAGAAGGCGCCCCCCTTAGCCGGAGAGGGGGTGGTTACCGTCAGAAGTTCCAATGCCGGGGCGAGGTGGCCCTGCGAGCATAGAGCCGAGCCGAGGGAGCTCGTCCCAACAATCCGTGCACTGCCCAGATCGGCGGCCAGTTGATGAGGCACTGGGGGGCCAGCGCGGCTGGCGCCCAGGATTTCCACCATGGAGGACGCGGCGCAGGCCGCCATCCTCATATCAAGGGCATGGACGTCGGCGACCGATGAGAAAATGGGGTGGCAGTCCCATGCCGCCGTCCTAGACATGGTGATGGTAAACGTACTCCAGGTAATCCTTCGAACATAACCTCTATTTTGGCATACCTTGGTCGATATGTGGCTGACAAATTTCTCTGGTACAGCTGGCCAATGGGGCCTTTGCCCTTCGTGCGGCGATGACCCATACAGGAGAGGCGGTCGCACACACCCTCGGGCGGACTGACAAGTATAAAGAGTAGAGTCGGACGCTGTCCGAGAAGCTTGCTCGGTAGTAGGAGGAGGCCACAGCCCAGGAGGAGGACCTGAGCGGCGGGGCAAGGGAAGCGGAGTGCCGGGCCGAAGTCGAGAGCAACCGAGCCTCCGTGGCCGAGACTAAGCTGGCACTGACATCAGCCAGGCTAGAGTCGGCCAGCAAAAGGATTAAGGAGCTGACCCGCCAGCTCCATCAGTTGGAGAACTGGGTCAAAACGGCCATGGACGAGGTCCGGGTTGTGATGGAAAGGGCCACCGCGGCTAAGAGAGCGGTGGTCAATGCGAGCCATGAGTGGGCTGGGGCGGTGGCCCACGTTCACGAGACTAGTGCCCGCGCCGAGGAGGCAGAAAACAGGGCCTGGGAAGCTGAGGCGCATGCCAGGGAGGCTGAGGCCGGGGCCGAGGCACGAATCCGTGAGGCCGAGGCCAGGGCGGAGGCACAGATTCGAGAGGCTAAGGCCAAAGTGACTAACGCCATCGTTGATTTTAAGGCCTCGGCGGAGTTCGAGCAGGAGGGCATCGAGGCCAGTTTTGACGCCTACGTGAAGGTCTTCGAACTTTGCATGGAGAAAGTGTCCGCGGCCCTCAATATCAACAGCTCCAATCTTGAAAAGATCCAACCCGGGGATCTCAGCGAAGAACCGGCGAAGGACAAAGAGGATATAGAGGAGCCGGGGCCGAGCGAGCCCTAGAACAACCTTGCATTTTTGTTTTCTGCAACTTTGTATTTTTCCCTTTCTTTTTGTAACTAACCCCAAGTCAGATTTTGTAATCATTCTAAAGTACTTAATGAAAAAGGAGTCATTTTGAAAATGTCTTGTTTCTCTTCTTGTGAGCATCATGTACGTCGGAGGCGCCACGGCGGTCCCTGGACTTAGGCATGAGGGTAACCAAATAGGTTTGTAAAAACTTGCGCCACTGGATAGGCTCAGAATTAGCTAGGGTAACATGGCGCTGGCTATGGTCGTTTAGTAATGCCTTTAGAGTTCTCCCACGATTTCATAGAGTCCTGACTGAGGCAATCTACTCATAGTTAGGAAGATCTTTCCTTTAGACTGCCTTCCGCACCTTGTCCATCTTTTTGACAATAACATGAACGAGTCGGCAAAAATCTGGGCCGCCGACTAAGCTTTCGAATCATCTGGTCCCCGACCAGCTAAGTAAATCAATCAACCGCTGATCGTGAGGGAGAACCCGGGTGGTTCTGAATAACTTTTGAGAGCTTGAACGGGCACTAGGCTATAAGATTCAAGGAGGGGTCTTTGGAGGCCGGCTTCGAAGGCTATTCTGGCAGGTGAAGTCCGTTGGGGACGGCGCGGAACCGAGCAACGCCCTTTTAGTCATGGCACCGACGAGCTCTGACCTTGAACTATCTTGAGAACTCGCGTGCTAAGGCCAAGGCCGAGAGGAAGAGCCAGGGCGAGGCCGACCAAGATGAGGTTGGGGCAAAAGCCCAAGGCCGGCGCCGGGGCGGAAGCGGGTGCCCATCGACCAATTAGCCCTTGGCCACTGAGGTAGACTTAGAGTTACTGGGGTAAAATTGTGGCCATCAGAAGCCTTCTAAACCTTGGAGGATGACCTAGGAGTTAAGAGTCATCAGGTTCCTTTTGAAGCCCGAAGGGTGACCTGAGAGTTGGGAGTCATCAGGTTCCTTTTGAACCCCGAAGGATGACCTGAGAGTTGGGAGTCATCAGGTTCCTTTTGAACCCCGAAGGGTGACCTGAGAGTTGGGAGTCATCAGGTTCCTTTTGAATCACCTCGGGGGTGTAGGAACTACTACGAGGGGTGACTCGACCAGTTACGGAGCCTCCAGGGACTTGAACGACTCGGGGGCACCGCCGTGCCGGGGCCAAGTGGTATCCCATGGGCCGCGATGCCGGCGAGGTCCTTTTGAACCGCTTCGGGGGTTTAGGAACCGCTGCGAGGGATGACTCGTCCGGTTATGGAGCCTTTAGGGACTTGAACGACTTGGGGGCACCACCATGCCGGGGCCGAGTGGTGTCCCATGGGCTGTGATGCCGGCGAGGTCCTTTTGAATAACCTCGGGGGTTTAGGAACCGCTGCGAGGGGCGACTCGTTCGATTACGGAGCCTTTAGGGACTTTAATGACTCGAGGGCACTGCCGTGAATGGTGTCCCATGGGCCGCGATGCCGGCGAGGTCCTTTTGAACCGCCTCGGGGGTTTAGGAACCGCTGCGAGGGGTGACTTGTCCGGTTACGGAGCCTTTAGGGACTTGAACGACTTGGGAGCACCACCGTGCCTGGGCCAAGTGGTGTCCCATGGGCCGTAATGCTGGCGAGGTCCTTTTGAACCACCTCGGGGGTTTAGGAACCGCTGCGAGGGGCGACTCGTCCGGTTACGGAGCCTTTAGGGACTTGAATGATTCGGGGGCACCACCGTGCCGGGGCCGAGTGGTGTCCCATGGGCCGTGATGCCGGCGAGGTCCTTTTGAACCACCTCGAAGGTTTAGGAACTGCTGCGAGGGATGACTCATCTGGTTATAGAGCCTTTAGGGACTTGAACGACTTGGGGGCACCACCGTGCTGGGGCCGAGTGGTGTCCCATGGGCTGCGATGCCGATGAGGTCCTTTCTTGAGATCTGGTCCTGGAGACAAGGAAGAAATGGCTTCGGTGATGAAGAATATCCTTTATTGCTCATAGAATAAAGAGATACATCATTGATAATACCGACGGAGGTTGTCCGCATTCTAGGTACGCGGGATAGGTCGGCCGTTGAGCTCTTCAATTCGGTATGCCCCTTGACGGAGCACCTCGGTGACGCGGTAAGGACCTTCCCAATTGGCGGACAGCTTGCCCCCCTCCATCGGCTTGGATACCTCATCCTTTCTTAAAATCAAATCTCCAGGATGAAACACTTTGGGACGGACCCGGGCATTATAATACTTGACTGCTCGTTGGTGAAAAGCCGCCATACGTAATCGTGCCTGATCATGTGCTTCATCGATGAGGTCGAGGTTAGCTCTCAGCTGGGCAGAGTTGTCTTCCTCGTTGTAGGACTCCACGCGCGGGCTTGGCAATCTGATTTTCACGGGAATGACCGCTTCGCACCCGAAGGCTAGACTAAAGGGGGTTTCGCCTGTCGGAGCCCTTGGGGTTGTGTGGTAGGCCCACAGTACGCTAGGAAGCTCCTCCACCCACCGACCTTTGGATCCGTCCAGACGAGTTCTGAGCCCCCTAAGGATGGTGCGATTCATAACCTCGGCCTTCCCATTGGTCTGTGGGTGGCCGATGGAGGTGAATCGATGGCGAATGCCCAGTTCATCGCATAAAATCTTGAATGTGGCGTTGTTGAACTGGCGGTCGTTATCGGTGATGAGAGTGTGGGGTAGGCCGAAGCAGCATATGACCGACTTCCAGAAGAAGGCTTTGACTTTGTTCTCAGTGATCTTGGCCAGTGCCTCAACTTTGACCCACTTGGTGAAGTAGTCGATGGTGACAATCAGGAACCTCCATTATCCTGAAGCCGGGGGAAACGGTCCAAGGATGTCCATCCCCCATTGGGCGAATGGCCACGAAGCCGAGAGTGGATTCAGAGGGACAGAGGGTCGGTGCTGGATATGCACGTGGTGCTGGCAGCCATCACACTTCTGGACCAACTTGGCAGTATCGTTCCTCATGGTAAGCCAAAAATACCCTTGACGGAGGGCCTTTTGGGCCAAGGACCTGCCCCCAGGTGATTCCCATAGACGCCTTCATGAATTTCTCTAAGGATGTAATCGGCGTTGGCAGGTCCTACATACTTGAGCAGGGGGTAAGAAAAAGAT
This sequence comes from Calamus simplicifolius, assembly GCA_900491605.1. NCBI lineage: Eukaryota > Viridiplantae > Streptophyta > Magnoliopsida > Arecales > Arecaceae > Calamus > Calamus simplicifolius. The sequence goes on along the minus strand of UESW01003922.1, from coordinate 43,280 downwards.
CTCCGGTATAGGCATCCGTCCAAGAGGGTGAATTTGGAGGCTCTCCATTTGAGTAGCTTAGCTTCATCATGATCATCAGGAAGAGTGCCGTTCGTGAGGTACCAGATGTAGGGATCCATCCAGGTTGGTTCCTAGGTCAGTGGAAGGACCTCTTCTTTGTCTTCTATACTGGGCCTTTCCAGGTGCTCGATGTAGGCGTCCCTTGTGAAGCCATCAGTGGAAGTGGCCAATCGGGAGAGGGTGTCGGCCTTGGTATTCTCACTTCGAGGGATATAGTTGATGCTGAAATAAGTTAGTAGAGAGACCAAGAGCCGAACCTTACCCAAGTATTGGGCCATGGTGGAGTCACGCGCCTCATACTATCCATTGATTTGCCTGGAGATGAGTTGCGAGTCAGTAAAAGCTCTGAGGCGTTGTATTCCAAACTCCTAAGTGAGCCTTAGCCCTGTTAGCAGGGCCTCATACTCGGCCTGATTATTAGTGGCTTCGAATAGAAACCGGAGGGCACACTCCACCATCTCTCCATGTGGGCTCGCAAGAATGAGGCCGGCGCCGCTTCCTTGGGAGTTTGAAGCACCGTCCACATGAAGGATCCAGGACTCCCCATCATTCTCTGGCTCGGCAACAAGCTGCTCCACGGGAGCCTCCTCGGTTGGCTCCTTTGCTCAAGTGCACTCGACCAAGAAGTCAGCCAGGACCTGGGACTTCAGGACAGGCCGAGCTTGAAAGGAGAGATCGAACTCTCCAGCTTGATGGCCCACTTAACTAGTTGGCCTGAGGTGTTTGGTCGAACCAGGATGGCTCGGAGAGGTTGGTCTGTGAGCACCATGAGACGATGGGCCTAGAAATATGGGCGAGGCGCCGTGCAGAAATGATCAGAGAAAAGATGATATTTTCTGTCTTGGAGTATCTGACTTCCGCATCGTGAAGCACCTTGCTCATAGGTCTCTGGGTCCCGTCGTCATCAAGACGCACCAAAACAGAGCTAACAACCTTCGGGGAGGCGGCAAGGTAGAGAAAAAGGTTCTCTCCGTCTTTTGGCTTTAACAAGAGTGGCGGGGAGGACAGGAACACCTTCAGGCCGTCGAAAGCTCTTTGACAATCGTCCGTCCATTCGAAGCTATTTACCTTCCCTAGGGCTTTGAAGAAGGGCAACCATTGCTCGGCCGATTTGGAGAGGAAACGGCTTAGGGCCACCACCCTCCCCGTGAGCCACTATACCTCCTTCTTGCTAGATGGCCGCCTCATATCGAGGATGGCGTTGATCTTCTCGGGGTTCACCTCAATCCCTCACTGGGTTACCATGAAGCCTAAGAACTTGCCCGCCGTAACACCGAAGGCACATTTTTTAGGATTCAGCTTAACTTGGAAACAGCGGAGGTTGTTGAAAGTTTCTTCTAGGTCGGAGATGTGGTCAGAAGCGCGAGTGCTCTTGATCAACATGTCGTCCACATAAACCTCCATGTTCCGGCCTAGTTGATCTTGGAAGACTTTGTTCATCAACCTTTGGTAGGTCACCCCTGCATTCTTAAGGCCGAAGGGCATCACCTTATAGCAATAAATGCCTTTCTCCGTCATAAAGACGTGTGCTCCTCGTCGGCAGGGTCCATCTTTATTTGATTATACCCGGAGAAAGCATCCATGAAGCTGAGAAGCTCATGGCCGGAGGTGGAATCCACCAGCTGGTCAATCCGGGGCAGAGGAAAACTATCCTTTGGGCATGCCTTGTTCAAGTCGGTGAAGTCGATGTAGATCCTCCAGCTCCCGTTCGCCTTTCGCACCATGACCACATTGGCCAGTCAAGTGGGGTAATGAGCCTCCCAGATATGACCGGCGCTGAGTAGCTTGTTGACTTCTTCGTCGATAGCCTTTTGCCGTTCGGGAGCAAAGCTTCTCTTCCTTTGGTGGACCGAATGGCACTTTGGGTCAATATTGAGCTTATGGGTGATCACCTCCAGAGGAATGCCAAGCATGTCGGATGCTGACCAGGCAAATATATCCGAGTTGGCTCGTAGAAAAGCCAGGAAATGGTCGCGATCTTCTGGAGGGAGGAGCCCGCCGATGCGCACAGTCCTTGTCGGGTCATCTCTGAGGGAAAAGTTAGGAGCCACTCGGTCGGCTCTCCTCCTTTGCTGGACTCTCTGAGGTCAGGCACTTCTGAGGCCGACTCAGCCTCCTGAGGGCTTGACGCCATGTGATAACAAGGCAAGACCGGGTTGACTTCACCCCGCATCTCTTCGACACCTCCATTAGTGGGGAACTGCACGAGCAAACGTCAGGTGGAGATGACTGCATCCAACAAATTTAGGCCCGGTTGCCCGAGGATGGCATTGTATGCCGAGGGACCCGTATGACCAAAAACTTTATGATGAATGTGCTCTGGTGTAGCGGCATTCTGGCCATCACAAGCAAGGATACCTCGCCCTCGACCCTTACCGAATCCCCTGTAAATCTGACTAGAGGGGTCTTCGCGGGCTAAAGAGAGTCAAGAGACAATCACATCCTAACAAATGCATCGTAGGTAAGGATGCCAGCTGAGCTACCACTATCAACTAATATCCTTTTTACAGGGTGTTTGGCAATCGTCATGGAGACGATGACGCCTTCATTATTTATATTTTCAACAACTACTGACCCCCCTAGGAACTACATCGTCCGACGCCTCCTCCCTTCTCGGCCGCTTAGACAAAAAAGCACTCCCCAAGACACCATTCCGACCGCCCGCTCTGTGGGGGTATTGTCGACGGTGGCCTGAACGGGCGGGGGCCCCATGAGGGTCGGCAGTGGCGGCGGCGCCTTCTGGACATACTTTCCGAGGTAGCCCAACCATAAACCTACATTTTTTGTTCCACTTACATATCTTAGTATTCTTTTAACAGCTATTAAATGTGATTCTTTAGGTTCAGATTGAAATCTAGCACATAAACAGACTGAAAGAAGAATTTAATGAAAAGTATATGAACTTAAAAGAAGCCTTATATTCTCTCTGTGATCGAGTTGAATCAATTGAGTCAACTCTCAGTTCATCTACCGGGTCCTTAAGTGAAGATTTAAAGAATATCTTTGGAGAACTTAAGGACATCTGCGGTGACTCGGAGACATACTCCCAATGCAACGCTGAGCTTCAAGAAAAATTACATCTGCTTGTACTTTTGTTGATGAAAAACTCAAAGACTATGTTAGACTTCAATGTGAAGGGATGAAGCAGATTGTAGATCACTTGAATAGAATTACTAGAAGAAATTTTTAAGTTTTCATGTAATCTCTTTTTGATGTAATCAAATTTACTTTCAATGCAATGAGCAAGTTTACATTTCCATGTACTTTCATTTTGAAGTAATGAGAATGTTTGATGTTTCACTTTTGTCTATTTCAATTGTAAGTATCCTTGAATTTCTTTGAATGATAATCCTCAATTGATAAGTTAAATGGAAAAAGATAAAGAATGTTATTGAACTTCCTAACCTTTTTGTTGATTACAAAAAAGGGGGAGAGTTTTATTTATTCAATCAATCGTATATGCCTTGCCTTCAATTCAATTAAAGTATAATTTTGAAAGAGGGGAGAGCATAAGGGGAAGAGATAAATTGAATTTCATAAAGAAAATGCTTAAGTTTCTGATTTTGAAAAATTTGAATGATTTATAAAATTAAGGTTCATAGGGGGAGCTACCTCATTGAGGGGGAGCCTTTCCATGAACACAAATAGTTGATTTTGGAATCACAAATTTTTCAATTTTATAATGCATATACTCAATGTTTTTGTCATCATCAAAAAGGGGGAGATTGTTGAGAAATTATTGAAACATAATTGCCCCAACTTTATTGATTTTGATGATTTCCAAAAGCCATGAGTGCCTTAAAGAATACAATGTTTATTATCAAAAACCTTGAGCTTATTCAAATTGAAAGGAATGAACTATCAATGGTTATATTAAATGAATTTTGAATCTATTAGAAAAAGGAGTTTCAAGCTCTATGCTTAAAAGATTTCAAAAAGGAATTTTTATACATTATAATTCAATCGATGAATTCTTGAATCCATGATAAATGTCATATTTAATGTATTCAAGTCAAATTTATATTTTAAATTTAATTGGGACAAGTTTTAAAGTCAATCAGAACATTTTTCTGATTTTTGTATCGGTCCCGAGCCGACTCAGGGTTTCCGAGTCGACTCCCCAAAATGCCTGAGTTTCTCGAGTCGACCCTTGGTTTTCAAGAGTCGACCCCTGAATTCTTGCGAGCCGACTCCTGTCTGTGCGAGCCGACTCCGCTCAAGCAACAGAACCCATGTTTTTTTAGCACTTCTCGAGTCGACTCCCCATTTTCCTCGAGTCGACTCCCGACTTTCAGGAGCCGACACTTGTGTTTTCGCGAGTCGACCCCTCAATGGTTAAAATGTTTCTATTTTTGGTAATCGACCTCGAGCCGACTCCCTCAGTGCTCGAGTCGACTCCACGAAATCTGGGCGCGATTTTTAACGATGACACATCAGCCCCAACGGTAAGATTTTTGAATAACGGCTATTTTTCCTTGTCTCTAACGGATATATTTTTGCAGATTCTATAAATAGAGAAGCTCTTTTCAACTCAGAAGATCGATTTTGAAAATCAAAGAGAGAAAAGAATATCTTTTGAAAAGAGGGAAAAACAGAGCATATTGGGAAAATCATTTAGCTCAAAGGAGAGTGATTCAAAAGGAGTGAAATCCAAGAGAAAGTTTCGTCTGCTCCTTCTCATCAATCCACAAGAGCCAAAAGAAAATCCACAAGCGTTTCAAAGGTCAAATCAGAGGATTTTCAAAAGAAGAAAAAGCTTCATCTCAACTCCAAAGACTTCAACGGTCAAGAATCTTGCTGAGGCGTGATTCAACGTTTCAAGAGGAGTTAAAGAGAAGAAGGAAGAAAGCCCAAGCATCTACCATCTGCAATACTATCAGGCTTTTCTAACCTTATATTATTTTGTACTTCATTTGTATATTTGCTCAAGGGGAGCACATTATTGTTCAAATACTTCTATTCTATTTGTTTGCTGATTCAATCAGTGGATTGAATCAGTGGAGGTTGGTATACCTCGTTGCAAGCCGGAGTGCTTGTGTTGGGTTAGTTGTGAGCCCTAGAAAAACAACGTGTAGGGTTTTGTGCTGGTAAGCCCGAGTTAAAACCAGCTGGGTTCGTTGTGCACCCGGTAAAACAACAAGTTTGAGTTGTGAGCTTGGAAAACAACTCGGCTGTAATCTAGAGAGATTATAGTGTGGACCCAAGTGAATCTTGGGAGTGGACGTAGGTGTTGATTGCACCGAACCACTATAAAATTATCTTGTGTTTGCCGTGCCATATTTTCTCTTTCTCTATCTCTTTATATTTGCTTGTGCATTGCTTATTAGTTAGCCTCTCACTTGCACATCTTGCTAACTAATCAATTAAAGTTAAAAAGTCTTAAATTTTTAAGAACCCAATTCACCCCCCCCTCTTGGGTTGCCATCTGGGCCAACATACTGACCCCCCTAGGAACTACATCGTCCGGCGCCTCCTCCCTTCTCGGCCGCTTAGACAAAAAAGCCACTCCCCAAGACACCATTCCGACCGCCCGCTCTGTGGGGGTATTGTCGACGATGGCCTGAACGGGCGGGGGCCCCATGAGGGTCGGCAGTGGCGGCGGCGCCTTCTGGACATACTTTCCGAGGTAGCCCCATCAGATGAGCTCCTCGATGGCGCGCTTCAAGTTGTAGCAACTGTCGGTGTCATGGCCATAGTCCCGGTGGAAGCGATAGTAGCGGCTTTTGTCGCGAGGGGTGCCCTTCTTTATGGGAGGAGGTTGTTGGAGGTAAGGCTCGCCTCAATCTCCATAAGGATATGAGAGCAAGGGGCAAGAAGAGGTGTGAGCTCGCCCTCCCGAGGGACGAGACTCCGGCATTCACGGTCCGGCCGACGGGACGGTTCGGGTCGTCGGGGGCGAAAAGGCCCACTTGGCTCCAGACGGGTAGACTTACGGTTGGATCTCCTCGAGGACTCTCGGCAGGTGAGGTCAGCCTCATCCGCACGAATATACTTCTGAGCCCGGAGGAGGAGGTCGGAGTAGGAGCCCGGGGGCTTCTTATCCAGAGAGAAGGTGAAGCGGAATGGGAGGAGTCCTCGCTTTAGGGCTAACATCGCCACCATGTTGTCCAAGTGATAGACTTCAAGGGCGGCGGTCTTAAATCGGGCCATAAAATCCCGTAGCGACTCCCCTTCCTTTTGTCGTATGGAGAAAAGGCTATCAGCAACCCTCGGGATCCGTCAGCAAGCATCAAAGTGCACCAAAAAGGCCCTTTCCAGCTCTCGAAAGGAATCGATGCTGTGAGGGGACAGGCACGTGTGCCAGGCACGAGCGGCTTTCCGTAGAGTGGTGGGGAAAGCCTTGCATAAAAGGGCATCCGTAGCACCCTGGACCTACATCATGGCCTTGTAGCTCTCGAGATGATCGAGGGGATCCATCGTACCATCGTATGGATCTATTTAAGGGAAACAGAACCTGGAGGGTACGGGCTCCTCCAGTATCCGGCGGTGTAAGGAGGACGAGTATCATACTCTTCCTTTGGTTGGTTGTTGATTCTCCTGGTGAGCTCGTCCAACCGCCGGCGGTATTCATTTAAACGATCCTCCGCCTGACGATTGATCGTAGGGGTCCTTTTGGGTGGTTTGAAGGATGAGGAAGATGGATGCGGAAAGTGGGACTTCCACTTTGGTTCCTCCTGGCATTGTGGCCCCAGAGGGGGTTTGCTCGGGCCATAGCGGGGGATTGTGGCCGCTTAAGGGGCTCACGATGGGACTTCCTAGGGGAAGCCCAGCGACAACCGGCCTCTCACTAGGAGAGCCTCCCCTCGCAGACTTGTGACTGGCAGGGGGAGCGGTCTGGTGTTGGGTGGCCACAGACTGCTACTCCTGAAGTCCGTGGACCACGGCGGTGAAAGCTTGGACTTGTCGGGTAAGGGCCGCCAACTGATCGGCTGAGGCAGTTGCGTCTGGTGGTGGGCAAGCGACGGAAGGATCGGCAGCGGGGAGGTTGGCCTCTTGCTGCCTAGCTGATGGGGGGTGCCCCTAGGGTAACTGGCAGAAGCATCCTGAGCCTGCATCATTACCATTGCTAGTAGAGGGGAAATGAAGAAATGCTGCAGAGGTCGTATCTTCCTTTCTATTACGTACCCCCTTCCTAGCGCGCCAATCTAATGAGCCCGATCACCTATGTTGAGCGTTGGAAAGACTGATCTGGTCACCGATGAGATTCTCGCTCAGCCGGATAACCTGCAAGAAGTTCCAAGACCGGAGGGGTTCTCGGTGGGGACCCTCCGACGCTCAAGTCAGTGATCGAGGTCACGGTTGAGGAAGAGCTCGAGAGAGCTCCTTTGGGGTGGAGAAAGCTCTGAGATGGAGTTTCTCCTGGATAATGGAATGAGAGGGTGATTATTTGTGCATACTTGAATCTCTTGCGGACTTACTCTTTTATAGGCAGTTGGGACCTGCATGGGGATTAGCCGCGTGACATTCTGTGAGGGGGAGATGTCCGCGGGACACGTGGGGGTTACGTAAATTTAGGGCTGATTGGTGGGTCCTATCTCATCGGAGAGGTGAAGTCGGCGGTTGGTAGGCCAAGTCCCATTAGTCGGCGGAGTCAGCCGATAGGTGGGCCTGGTCCCATCGACAGTGTGGTCAGGTGGTAGGTGGGCCTGGTTGCGTTAGGCTACGCTGGTCAGAGGAGTGATGGTTCTGGTAGACGTGGGGCCGACCTAGAGAGGTCGGGGCCGTTCCGGCTGACTTGGAGACACCAGGGCAGACGGGGTCGACCTGAGGAGGTCGGGACCGCCCCGGCTGATTTGGAGACGCCGGAATGGACGGGGCCGACCTGAGGAGGTCGAGGCCGCCCCGGCTGATTTGGAGATGCCGAGGCGGACGGGGCTGACCTGAGGAGGTCGGGGCCACCCCGGCTAATTTGGAGACGCCTGGGCCGACAGAATGTGTTTGTGCCACGTGGTTAATTTTATCATGATTACCCTTATGGCTTTATTAGCTACATCATTAGCTGCATCAAAAAGAATGTTAAAATAATAGTAAAAGCATAAGTAGACTCCAAAAGAAGTTATCATTGTAAGGTTTTAAGCTTCGTATATGCTATCATTAATTGCATACTTTTATGCTTTGTAAAAATGAACTAAATATGATTCAGATTAAACGATTGATATAAGTTTGCAATTGGTAAAATATTAAACTAGGTCGTTTAGGTTTTGATTATTTAGATTCTTTAATGAGAGGGTCATTAACTATTGATTTTAGGATTCAGTCACCATTATCACCCCCTAATTCAACTCTAAATTTGATTAGACTTATATATAAAGAGAATTAGAGAGTTATCAAGCCTAATGGCAATATAAAGCAGGATAAGAAAGAAGAACGATCGATGTTATAAAAGATGTTGGCCTGGGTGCCATTAATTCGTCCACACGATATCCCAAAAGTCCCTGAGACTCTACGACTCTTCGGTTTCTGAGGGACGCTTTGTAGGTAATCCCTCTGGCTTATCCGCCGGTGATAGCCTTCTTTAAAAAGAAGACCGAAGGTGTCTACATAAGAAGGTCTTCTGAGTGAGAGACGTGTCCGAGGTCACGAAGGGCTCTTCCTCCTCTCCTTCACCGGTGCTGCGGCTTAGGGGCGTGGACATACAGGGGACTTGGTAGCCCCCGATGACCGACGATCCTGCTTCCGTTGCTGCCGATATTGAGATATGTCTGTCATTATCGATATGTCCTTTATATTGGGTTCCTTTAAAAGAAAAGATGATTATAATCTTCAGAGTATTCTAAAGTTCACATATTATCCAAAAAAAAAAAGTCAGTTGCTGTCAAACTTCTGAGGCCGAGTAAAGATTAGAATTGACGGACTCTTGACATGATGCAGGCTCGACAGTTGCACTACAGGACATCATGCAAGATCCTTCTTCTACTCTCTCTCTCTTGCTCTCTCTCTCTCTCTCACACACAGATCATTTTCTGAAGAGGTTGTGTGGTCTCCATCGCATGTGACCAGCACCCAGGGAACTTGGACGCTGAATTAAAACGACGTCGTGATGGGAGGGACCACGACTCCAGAAAAAAGCTAAGCCAGAAGATGAGATGGCTAAAGCCAAGGCACTAGCAAACACCACTCAATGAGCTGCCTGCCTTGCTGGTCAGAGAGCTGGAGCTGATTCAAAACCTCTGATTCAGAAGCCAGCAATGAAGGCGTCCGAAAGTGAGCTCAGAAGGCAATGTGTCCCTTAAAAAGTTTTGCCGGTAAAGCAACACCAGCTGTCCACCTATAATAAGAATTTAAAATCCCTGAGGGAAGGGCTCTTTGGTCCCCAGCTTCCAGAGGGCTGGCTGGTAGATTCAAGCAGCAGCTAGCTATCTATCTATCCTAGTGGCATATATTCTGGCGGGAATGTGTGAATCCTTCGGATTGCGACTGGCATTATCCACTCTTGTCATGAAATTTAGCCATTAGCTTTAATCTTATCTTAGCAGTAGCTCCGCTCTCTTGTTTCTTTACATGTCAGTCCTTATCAGTATGGATGTGAGCAAAGAGATGCCTCACAAATCTACTCATATTTGACACTTGATGCTCTCCAAGCCAGTAAGTAAAGATACCTTCATTACTTCATCCTCCCTTTATTGGCACTTTATGGCCATCCTTAAAATGTCTGGATGATGATATTATCATGAGCTCCTCCTTTTAGGGGAATATGACAGGTAGGCCAGGCTTGCTGTCTATGAAAGGTGAACTAGTTTGGTTGACAGAGGGCATATGTGCATGTGGTTTCAGTCTGAAGGGCACAGAAGTCATTCAGTTTATATATATATATATATGTCAAAATGGCCCACTGCATGTGATTTATGCTTCCTGAGAGGTGCTACAGCACTAAGCTTTCTCTTTTACAGCTCATTCAATTGTCTAATAATGAGAGAGTGTTGGTTGGCAACATTGCCACCCCCTTGATGAGGTTCTTCCAGCCGACAAACGAAAGCAAACAAGCCTTTGTGAGTGAGAGCCACTCTCAAGTAGGTGGATTGAACTTAAGGTAGAGCGCACTAGGTGAATGCCATATGGTCCTATCTATCTCTTTTATTTTTTTTTCAGGGTCATCTCTATCTGCATTTAAACACCAAAGATGATAGGAAAAAAAAAAAAAACAAGATGAAGAGAGATAGAGATAAAACTATAGCATGCACCTATTGCACTGTATCTAAATTCTGTTCTAAATAGATCTGGCTTATAGTAGTTTCATATGAAAAACCAGAGGGCATCAAGATGGTGTTGAGTTGGGTCCTGCTTTCATACAGGCTCATGATCCAATAAAATAATAGAATTAAATAGTTCTTTAATCTTTTTCAAAAAAATAGAAGAAATAGAAAAAAAATGTAGCCAAGAAAAGAAAATAAAAGAGTTTTTTTTATTATCAACTTGTTTCTTTGATTGGTAAATCATACAAATTTTGATTGAAATGAATCTTAAAGAACAATTATTTGTGAGATAATTTTACATCCAATGGTATGATGCTGGTTTCATTTTTCTTAAGAGGTATTTTTTTTGGCCCTAATTTGAATGTTTTTGTTCCTTTCTATTCTTAATTCATTTGCATTGGATAAGCAAATAAATTTTTTTAGTGATATATAGCATAGTCAGAAGTTTTTTTTCAACCCCATTATATTATACAAAACTCTATTATTGATCTAAATAATGAAAGATTTTCTTAGTATGACTTTTGTGATTTGCTTTAAATTTTTTACACTAAATTTTAATGACTCATAATTATATTTTTCTGATTATATGCATTATTCTCTGATTGCATATATATATATATATATATATTAAATTTTATACGCTAAAGAAGGGGACTTCGTGGCTTCCTTACGATGATGTGTCTCAAGGAAAAGTCTTTATACATCGTCTTTAATACAGGATGGTTTGCATGAATGCGGTGATTCGCCACCGCGCCGAAAGGTCTACTAGTAGGTTTTGCACTATAGATGCATGGACCCATGCATGAATAAATTACTCTATCGAATGTAGACCATTTTACATCGAAAGCGATGTACAAAGACTTTTCTGTGCCTCAATCTCTTTAGCTCAATAGGTTAGAAAAAAAAAAGGATAAGAAAAGAATGCCTCTAAGGTAGTGTTTGATAGCCCAAAAGCTATTCCTAGATAAATGTACGGGATAGCATTTATCCAGGGGATAGCTGAGGGAATAAGTATTTTTTTTAAATTACAAGTCTGCCATCAAGGGATAACTTTAGTTGTTCCTGGGTTCCCTAGGGAATAAGTCCAGGGGATAACCCATGGTTAACCATGGTTAATCATGGGTTATCCCCTTTGGTTAAATTTTTTTAGACATATCCCTTCTAGCTATAGCATTTGGGAATAAGAAGGGATATCCAGGAAATATCCCTTTTTATCCCCCATATCAAACACTACCTAAGAGATTATCCCGTGGAACCTAAAACAAAGACCGTCTGCATCGTGTCTCGTTCTATCGCAGCGACGATTGCTTCCGTTTTAGACAGACGGTGGCCTGTTGGTGGTGACGGAACAGTCGTGTAACATCACATGAGACTCTGTTTTCCTCTGGTTGAAGGAAACCATAGCAGGGGCGGTGGGCAAATGGAGTGGACATTCTATTTACTCATGGCTCACATCATTCCAGCATCCTCCCAGCCCAAACTCCCAACTCCCAAGAGCAACAAAAGGCTGTGCTTTTTTCATTCCTAGTGGATTGGACAACCCATGTTGACATGGCCCATGCTAAGAGGAAAACTCCTCTGCTTCTTTCCTTCCAACAGGGCCCTGTTACCCTGGTGGTGATGATAATGAATTATGTAGTTAAATAATTTTTCTTAATCAAAATCAAACTTGGAAAGGGCCAGATTGAATCTAAATACTAGCATTATCTATACTAAATCTGTTATGGTTATTTGACTAAACTATATGTGCTGTATGTGTTAAGATATGAACCATTTTCTATTAGCATGTGAGGATTTATAGCTTCAAATTAACTGATGCATATTATCATATCATCACATGTGGCAGAAATATTTAATTATATAGCAAAGTTGGATAATGTATGTGGTTGCATTGTTATTTTATAAATATTCATCTTTTATATATATCACATGTATAAATATTTTTGTTTTTCCATTACATTAACATATCCAACTTATTGCTGTTTTGAAACTTTTTCTTTTTCTCTCTTTTATTTTCTGATAAAACGAAGCAAACCTCGCTATAAATAAATAAATTAAGTTCAGACACATGGGCTAAAACCTCAGGGCATCTCCTACTTCTCCTCTCTTTTTCCAAAGGAATGGCGAGAAGAGGGATCATTGCAGCAATGCTCAGTTGGGTCACTTCGTGATTGTTGTTATAGTATTTTATTTATTTATTGATGGGGGTAGTTTCTTTTAAATCGTATTACGTTAACTTTCGATCTTGGTGACATCAACAATTATTTTCTTCAAGTTTTAAGCTTTATTTGAGTTTGTTTATGTAGTAACAACCTTGCAACTAATTCCTTGCAGTTTAAATTGGTTGAATCATTTATTTTGAATTAAACTGAGAATTTAAAAAGTTTATTGATGAATTCAGGAGACTAATATTGCAAAGGAAACATCAAAAAGATTTTATTGAATATCCAATTCAAGATATTAAAGTAATTAGATAAAAATAAATCCCACAAGATGACTACTTAAAATATCTTCCTTTAGTTTAAGTTAGATCCACCTTGCTTCTATCCTACTTTCCTTTCCTATTAATTTTCTAACACCAGACAAAATACCTTTTAATAATAATAAAAATGCAATAATTGATACTAAGAAATTTTAATTATTAATTTTAATAAATATTATTTTTTATTTTTATTTTTTATATAATGAGAATTCTAAAATTTTATCTTTCGATATAAATTTGAAAAAAAGTAATAATCTAAACAAAATATATGTATTATATACTCCATGAATATATAATACATATTTTGATGTTTGAAAACCTTTAATTTCATGTTGAAGGTGATCTCTATTTTTAAATAATAATAATAGTAATATAATTCTTAATCAAGCATAATGAAAAAAAAAATGCATGCAATTAATCTCTTTCTTTTTGCATACCTTTTCTCTTCTAAATTCTTTTGAAAGAAGTCTCATCAATTTTTCAACTACCATCTCATCGTTGATAAGGCCCCACAACAACGATTGAATCAACTCGTTAGTAAATGCCACGTGCTCACACTTCGTTCGTATTATAAGTATCCCTCCACACTGATTTAATTATGTGCCATGGCCATTCTCTTTGCCTGAAAAAATTAGTTATTTGCATATTAAATCTAGTTCATTAGGAGCCAATCCAAAGGCCAAAGAAAAATTAAAAAAAAAAAAAAATATGTGGGATATTCTAACAAATACCTCCTTTATTACTTTATTCTATATTTTTTTTAATCAATCTCTACCTTATTTTCTTTTTGAATGCACCAAATAATTCTTTTAAATCATTTTTCTCTCTATTTAATTTCAATCAATGCTATTTTAATTTTTTATTAGTAATTTTATTTTAAATTTTTATTTATATTACATATATCTATCTCAATATTCCTATTTCAATCACATTCGTTCGCTATGCTTGCAATTTTTGATGATCTAATATTCAATATTATTTTAAATAATTTTAAATATTATAAAAATATAAATTTGATAGAAAGATAAAGAATATATAAAAGTCCCATTGCTCTCCTTTGCATCAACACCAGATATCTTAAATATATTTAATAATTTTTCATAAAAAAACTTAAATAATAAAAAAATCACAATAATTAATACCACAGATTTATTTTATTATTAACTTTTCAAGGAAAAGTTAGATTTTGCATTTATATTCTTTTCTTTTAATGGGAACCCATAATTTTATCTTTGAATCTAAGTTTGAGACAATTGATAATATAAACAAAATTTATATATTAAATAATTCGTAAATATATATATATATATTATACTTTAAATATATATATTGTTTGTCTTTTGATTTGTTGATTTTTTTTTAAAAAAAGATATATATATATTTGGTACAACGAGAACGACAGGAAACATCTTAGACGAGTGGAATCATAACCGTTCATATCCTTGATGGGTCGCTTGTATGAAAGCGAAGCAAAGTCGGCAATTGTGCTGACTTATTTCCGAGATCGGTCTCCGCTGCAGCTCTCAGCGTTACGAACCCTTCCATCAAATCCTCTCTTCCCCGCCTCACTCTCCCCTCCATGGCAACCACTTCAACTCCGAGAATCCTTCTCTGTGGTGACGTTTTCGGTCGCCTTCACCAGCTCTTTAAGAGAGTACAAACGGTCTGGTCCTTCGATCCACTATGTTCCTAGGGTTTACTTCTCCCTTCCTTCGATTATGTAAGATCGAAACCCTAACCTAATTCTCTCTCGAATCTCTTCAGGTGAACAAATCGAGCGGACCCTTTGACGCCGTCTTTTGCGTTGGCCAGTTCTTCTCGGACTCAGCCGAACGCACCGGCGAGCTCTCCGACTACCTCGACGGACGCGCTACCATACCCATCCCCACCTACTTCACTGGTGACTATGGCGTTGGCGCCGCCCAGTTCCTCTCCGCCGCCTCTAAAATCCCCTCCAACCGCGGCTTCAAGACCGACGGCCTTGAGCTCTGTCCCAACCTTTACTGGCTTAAGGGCAGTGGCAAGTTCTCTCTCCACGGTCAGCATCGCCTATCTCTCTTTCTCCCCCAATCCTTCTTTTAGGAATGCCCTAGTTTAGTTTGATTTCAGTATTCTTGACTCTTTGGAGTTTACTTCTGCATGTAACTCTACATGTAACTCTAATATCCTATTTTCTTGAATCATTAACTTTAATCTTCTGTTTCTTTTCCTGGCTTACTGGAGTATTTCTCTTGATCATTATATTATCTGTAACGATTACAGGATTATCGGTGGTTTATTTATCTGGTAGGCGTTCACAGGATTCTGAGGGCTATGGAGTGTACACAGGGGATGATGTTGATGCATTGAGAGCTCTGGCAGAAGAGCCAGGAACAGTCGATTTGTTCTTAACATATCCTTAATTCGTTTTTTTGTAAGAAAAGAATTGAACTTTACGTTTTTTCTTAAGGAATTCTGCTTGGTTGTTTTCCTTAATCACGTTTTACTAATGAATGGCCAAGTGGGGTCCCGAATGGAGCCGATACTTCGGATGCTCCTTCAGGTGTCTCAGATCCTTCAGGATGTGATCCCATTGTAGCGGAATTGGTTGCAGAGATCAAGCCAAGGTAGGTTATGTTTGAATATTAGTATTTATTTAGTAGGGCTTCGTGCATCTATAGTCAGACAAATCCTTCCTGTAATTCGAACCTGTTAGGAATGGCAGTACGCGAGCTGCATAAGGTTTATTTGCAACCCTTGGTTGGATGCCTTAAATCAATATAATATATTTTTATCATTTAAATATTGTTATTTTGTTTGGACAATCCAGGATCTGTACTTAAGGTAGTCTTAGCACGTCAAGAGTAGAACGTTTATAGGCATTGCTGGATCTAGTTATGCATAACATAGCTATGAAGATGCTTAACTCTTATACTTGACTATGCTTGATTTGTTGTCATGTTCGTTTGGTTCATGCTTCAGGAATGAGATTATTATAGGTTGGGAGATGGGGGTTAATTTCAAGTATGAACAGTGGTTAATACTTTATGAGCTCATTAATGCTGTGCTGAAGAAATTGTAGAACCAACTCTTTTGCAAGCATTATAGTTTTGTCTGATTGTCTATCAGATGATGCCAATGCTGAGACCTGCTATCTATTTCCTATAGGTATCATATTGCAGGTACTAAAGGTGTATTTTATGCACGTGAGCCCTATGCTAATAAAGAAGCTGTACATGTTACCCGTTTTATTGGACTTGCAGCTGTAGGGAATAAAGAGAAACAGGTCTGTTGTTTTCCTAGTGCAAAAACTGTGCCTGAGAATTTACAATTTTATCATTTTATTTTTCATGCTTCTAAATATCTTCATTTTCTTTGGTTTTCATATTTTTGTACTTAATATATTTTGTAAATGTTATTCTACTATTCTTAAAGCCAAATATTTATCTGCATTAAGTATGTTCTACATGAAACAGAGATGTCACATCTGTCTGTCTTATCTACCTGTATGTGCACATACACATATTTACATGCATGTATCATATGTGTCTGGAAACACACATCATAAAAATGAATTTAAGCAATGTTTTGGCTCTTTAGGCTTTTTGCTTATATGTTTTCTGTGGAATGGAGTTATGTGATATCTTCTTTCTGGAAAATAACTTCTCATCCTTTTCTGTTCTTTTCTGTTCCATGTTCTTTTTCAGAAACCCTTCTATTTTGACACTTATGAACCCATTCTCATCTTACATGAATTTTATTTAACTGCATGGTTTCAGCTTCAATTCATTTGCTCAATGTTTGGTTATGGCAGTATATGACATTAGTCTCCAAAATTTTATTGTGTATTTTCTTTTGTTTTTTATTTGGAAAACTTTATTGAAGTTCAATTTTCAACAACGTGACAATGTTTGCCTTAACATTCATGTTATTCAGATGCTGTTTTTACTAAGAAGAAAAGAAAAGCAAGTCTGTATAAGTTGTTGCATTTTGCCTTATTCTGCATTTTCTTGTATCAATATTTTTTTGAGTTAGATTGCTCATCTTTTTGTGATTCATTATAATATGGTAATATGAAGATTTTTTTTCATATCTCCTTTTCTGTTATGCTACGATTTTTGTAATTGAAGAGTCTTGTTGGCCATGCTTGTAAGTTTAAATTTAGATATTAAATAAATTTGAAAACTCTGCCTATGTATAAAATGTGAATTCTTTTACATAGTTGGTCCAAAGAGCAGATAAAGGAAGGTTGCAATATGTTGACAGCTAGCTTAAAATTATAGTCACACTCTACAAACATTCTTATGTAAAATATGACTTTAAACTGAATGAAATAGAAAAAAAGATTAATATAACTGACTCCAACTAGTTTGGATTTAAGGTTTTGTTGTTGTTGTAAATAAATTTTATAAAACTAAATCATATGAATTCTATTTATCTCAAATCTGTCTTTAAGAGACGATATCTTGTGAGAAACTTTTTGAAATCATTGGTTCATACTCACAAAATGGGGTACTATATTCTGACTCTCATGCTTCTACATGTTACATTGTATGACAATAGTGTAAAAGCTGATGTTGAAATAGTCAACTTGTGCTGATAGGACCTATCATGAAATGACATTTTTGCTGATCTTAATCTATGTTGCGTTTATCTAAGTATAGCTTTTAGGCGTTGCATAACATTTGGTATGCTATACATGCTTCCCAGAAATTTATTCATGCGATTTCTCCTACTCCAGCATCTATGATGTCAACTGCTGAGATTCGCTCAAGACCACCAAACACCACTTTATCACCATATATGCTTGCAGAGAAAACCAGTCATTCAAGAGAAGCTACTAAGCGACCTGTTAATAGTGATATTGATACACAATATTGGCGATATGATGTTTCAAAGAGGCAAAAACAGGGAGGGGGAGGTGGGGATAAATTATGTTTCAAGTTCACATCTTCGGGATCCTGTTCTCGAGGGGAGAAATGTAATTTTCGTCATGATGCAAATGCAAGGGACCAATATCAAAGAAATGTATGCTTTGATTTTCTTAACAAAGGAAAATGTGAACGAGGTTCTGATTGCAATTTTAACCACAGCCTCTCTGAGGAAGGGGCTAGCTTCTCTCAGAATGCAAGATCCCATAGGTCAGTTAGATACTTTGTGATTTATGTTTTATATTTTCCTTGATAACATATGATTGGCTTCTCAGCACACATTTGATGCTTTAGATCATGTCTCACTTACACCTGATGGAGGGAGAACCATGATTTCCATAGTTCCAGTGTTCCTTTATGTGATTATTCATATGAAAAATTTGAAAGCTTCCATTTTCTGATGCTCTCTTTGGATATTAACTTTCAATGGTGTGTGGTATCGTTTTAGTGATCGGCGGAGCTTGGGGAAAATTTGTTGGTTCTGCTTGTCAAGCCCAGATGTGGAGTCACATCTCATGCTAAGCATAGGAGAAAGTTACTATTGCGCCCTTGCTAAGGGTGCACTTGTGCAGAACCATGCACTGCTGATACCGATTGAACACTGTCCTAATACTCTTATGATGCCTTCAGAGACAGAGATGGAGCTTGAAAGTTATAAAAATGCTCTCAATATGTATTTCAAGAACCAGGCAATGGAGGTTGTCTTTTTTGAGTGGATATTTCAACATGGTCCTCATGCTAACCTTCAGGTAGGAAGGATTTCCTTTCCCAGGATGTTTAATGATTAACGACCATACAGACATTAATTAACAGAGTCACAACTTGTCTCTTTTATTAGATCTATTTGAGTTTTTCTCTGATTTGTTAACGTGCATTACAATAGTATGATGAGAAATCTAGACTAGCTGGAGTATTTGAATTCAAATGGGTAGACATTGGTAGAATGATTAAACCATGCATCAATATTGTATGACTTGGAAGCTGGCTAGGTCCAACATGCATTAGGCCTTTGGCCCGTCCAACACAGCAATAGCTGCACATCTCACATCACACCATGAGATATGGGCCCAAGTAGAGCCCATGTGAGGTGATGCTGTGTGTAGCGCATTCTTTGCATGCAAGAGCACATGCACACCAATGCTGTGGTTGATGATCAAAAGGTCCAATGCACGATGGTCCAACTGGTGCTTGCATGTTGTGTGTTATTATTTGGCTTTTGTTGATTAATATTCTTGCTAATATTCTGAACAGGCTGTTCCCATTCCAGTATCTAAAGCATCCAATGTCCAACGGATTTTCAAGTTAGCTGCCAAGAAATTAGGGTTTGAATTTGCAGTGGTGAACTCAGGTATGTTATTTGTGAAATTCCTTATGTTTATCTGTGCATTAGGTGCCATGGTGGACATGGGTAGAATGATGAAACCATCAAATAGAAGGAAGTATTTGAATTCAAATGGTACATATGCGATGAACTTGAATTATTTGTTCAGGATTTGAAATAGATCATTTTCAACACTGTTGATGAAACATCGTTTTCTCTGTTGGAAAATGGTGTTAACTTCTATATCAGAAAGTTAGTATTGAAACGTTATGTTTCTTTTTTATTTTCCTATGCTTGTCTAGCATTGTTAGTTTAGGTGTGTGTTTTGTATGTAATTTTGACTTTCATCTGTAAAATTTGTCTGGTTATGTTCAGATTCTTGATTTTTTTTAATCTAGTTTTCTCTATTAATAAGAAATATATGGCACCAAGGGTGGCAATATCAGTAGCATGACTTATGCCATCCAAGTATCAGGTTGCTGGTATCAATCGAGTGCTGTACAGTACCATGACTTATGCCATCCAAGTATCAGGTTGCTGGTATCAATTGAGTGCTGTACTGACGCATGCTACACATTGTGGTGCCATTCGGGTACTAGCGCTGTGCCACCACCTTTACTTCCTTGCTCAAAGACCTTTGCATGTCCTCTTTGGCAACCTTGATTGCAGAGGCGAGGCAGGGTCGCCAAAGAAGGCCTTGCAGTGTATGACCTGGAAGTCTTCGAAGGTGAGGTTGAAGAGGCTGGGATGGAGGTAGGCAGCAAAGTTGGAGACATTTGTGAGAGAGAGGACATGGTGAGGCAGGGGGGGAGAGATGGAGAGAAGTGAGGGGATATCAGACTTGGATTTGATACCAGGTCATCAAGGAGAGGTTAAATAGGAAAGGAAAGGCCATCAAGGAGAGGTCAAGCAGGAAAGGATATGGTTCAGCCCAGTTCAACCTTGGAACCACCTCGAACTGCTCAAAACCCAGGTGGTTCATGCCAGTTCATCCTTGTTTGACCTTGGAACTAAATCAGGAGATCAAACCATACTAGTTCTGCACCAATTTGGTTTGAGATGTCTTAAATCAGGTGGTTTGGGATGGTTTAGCAGGCCTTAAATGGCAAGTTCTATTTTCTTAGTTCTGATAAAAGAGTTGTTGGAGGAGATAATCCCAACCCTACCTTCCCTCGGCATTGTCAAAATGACCAAGATTTTTTACTTCTTAATGCAAAGATTTCTAGTTTTGTCTTTAGCTTTGCAATGTGCGATAATGCTGGGAAAACATGTTTAGAAACTAATCCAAGGCATAACATTGGAATGAAAATTCTCCATTCAGTTGTTGGCTTCACTGAAATGTAACAGTGAAACACATTTCATGCTGCTTGTAACCTTTTTTCGGTCAAATTGCTGTGGTTTCAATGAAGCCAGAACTCAAATGTTCCGGCTGTATTTGCCCACATGTATTTGGCAAAATGATTTGGACTCTTGGTAAACTGAAATATGTTCATATGGTTACTGAAAACATTAAACCTTAGTGTGGAAATATCTTCATGTTAATGAATGACTAGTGTTAAAGTCTGAAATCTTCTGGAAATTCTTTGTTTAAATGCCTCTCTTGCAGACAAGCAACTAGATAAACATTAGCAAATAGAAGGTGTCTGTTGGAGTTGATTGTGCGGTGGCATCAACTTCGGTATTGATAGGCTGTGGCATTTATTTTGATGTTCGTCTAGTGAAGTAAATAAACTGGTTTGATGAAACTATAGCGATGTAGCATTTATTATGACTTACAAGACAAGCTTAATGACGATTCCAAAATTGTTTAAGCTTACACCTCCATTAAAATGTGTTCAACTTAAAAGGATCTGGTGAGCACGAGCGAACTATTGCTATCTGCAAATGTATCAGATTATAGCTTGATTGCCAAACTGTCCTTTGTAGGAATTTGTGTAAGCCATGATTCAGTTATAAACTTGCTGCCGTACCTTCTCTGTGTATCTGTTATCTGTCCTCAAGATGTGCAGAATTTTTTGATATAAAATGGACCAAAGAGCTTCTATAATTTGCAAATTTTGTCAAAAATCTTTAGCGTTCCTCAAGATGCAACGTTTGTAATCTGTTGATCCTTTTGCAGACAGCGATTCTAGTGAAGGTAGAAAATTATTGAGGTCCCAGTATGATGGAAAATCAAGCTTATTTTATGTAGAGCTCCCTGGAGGTACAATTTTATTGCATCTTGTTGATGACAAAGAGAAGTTTCCTGTCCAATTTGGGCGGGAGGTAAGTTCTAAACAGATCATTCTTGAGCTTATGTTAATCCTATTGCAGCTTCTTGCCCTGCCAGCCATGATCACTGTTGTTTCGTTGAGACGTTAAAATTGTTCAACATTTTGCAGGTGCTAGCAGGCTTGTTGAATATGCCAGAACGAGCTGATTGGAGGAATTGCAAGCTCAACAAGGATGAGGAATTGCAGATGGTAGAAAGTTTCAAGCAGGGATTTAGTAACTATGATCCGGCCAAATGATTCAAACATGAAATTTATGGTGTTCTTGATGTCTTCATATCGCCTTCATCAGGAGAAAAGCATTAATCTATTATGTTACAGTGAGACATTTCATATATGGAAATCAACCAGGAGACATGATGAAGGATTCAGTGGCAATGCCAAATAAGCAGAACGGCTCAAAGAGAGTTTGTGTAAGTTAGCCATCGATGGTGGTTGTAGGCGTTCGGAGGTATTTTTGTACTGAAGCTATGTGCAGTTGCCCTGTCAACAGTCAAATTAACTAATCAATGGTATTGATCATAAAACCCAAATGTTATCACTTGCAAATTTTGAATATTTAAGCTACTTCAACAATTTATATGGTAGTGGTGTCTAGCCCTTGATGTGTGTTGTGGCTGGAATCATATGTTGAAAACAACTCATGTTTTGATGAAATATCGATGGTGGCGTGGTGGTTCTGAGTTTGAATCTCTGTCGTCTAAAGAATAAAATTTTATAAAGATTAGCATAAAACAAGGACTCATTGTTGGGTGCAAAACAGGAGAAAAGGAAAGCAAGCATAGATTTCTGGTGTGGGAACTTCCATACTTGAGAAAGTATAGCAAGCATGCATTTTTGGAGTAGGAACTTCTGAATCGACTTTTTGCTTTCGAATTGGCCCACTAGGTATTTAACTATTGGAAAAGTGTTTTTGTACACAGCCTCCGGTGCATCCTGCGATGCCCGGCGCGATGATTTATCCGTGCATCTATTGTATGAGACCTATGAACGAACCCTTCAGTGTGGATTTATACGCTGGCGAATCATCGCATTCGGTGCAGATCATTCTGCACCGAAGGCGGCAATGTACAAAGACTTTTTTCTTAACTATTTTAAAAATTTACTTTTTGATTTGGCCCATAGCTATAGCATGACAAGGAAAAGACTTTGTACATCAAAATTTAGTGTAGCAAATCTTGTGGGTTACGTAGTCCCTTCTTATTGATTCATATGCATCCTACATGGCTTGACGAGGTGGATAGCATGAATACGATCTTAAGTTTTGAGCGTAATATGCATTAATATTCGTTCAATTTTTTTAAAAAATTTATGTACAGACTAGAGGTAGTGTAGCCCACGTTTTCTGAATGGTGTCATAGGTTTTCAACTAGGGTATCATAATTTTACAATTGAAGTGTTGTAATGTTTTTTTTAGTAGGATGTCATAAAGCTTTGCCTTAACATTTTTTGAATGGATATTGTAATTTTATGACTACGGTGTCGTAATTTTACAACTAAATGTCATAATATTTTTAAGGCCTATATAAGAGATTTTTTAGGATTGTCGTAATTTTATAACTACGGTATCATAATTTTACAATTAGATTATCGTAATTTTTTTAGCTGGAATGTCGTAATGCTTTGCCTTAAGGTTTTCTGAATGGGTATCGTAATTTTATAAATACAGTTTCGTAATTTTACAACTGGGTTTGTAATTTTTTTTAGCTTTCTGAATGGGTCTCGTAATTTTATAATACTATGTCATAATTTACAACTGGAGTGTCATAATTTTTTTTTCGACCGATATCAGAAAGTACACTTTGGAATGTCGTAAAGCTTTTTTATAATTAAGATACCCTTTTTTATAATAATATTATTGTAATTTTATAACTAAGATATCGTAATATTGGGAAGGCAAGCCATTTCATCTCGTCCCATCAGGGATAGCATATTTTTTTTTCGACCGATATCAGAAAACTTTCTGAAATATCGTAAAGCTTTGCCTTAACATTTATAATTAGGATACCCTTATTTTATAATAAGATTGTCGTAATTGTACAACTAAGATATCGTAATATTTGAAAGGCAAGCATTTCATCTCGTTCCATCAGGGATAGTATATCACTTGTGAATTTGTAATTATGATATCTACTATTCTATCCCATCGTGTTAAGTTATATAGGATTTATGTAGGCCAATAAGAAGGATGATGCAGCTATTTACTGCATTGAAGGTAATGTACAAAGAAATTTCCAGCCCGACAATTCTCTCCCCCTCAAGCCGTCTGCATGGACCGTCGAAGCTTTTCCGTGAGCTAACGGGGCAATGCTCCTTTAAAACCTTGGTGTTCAAAATTGAGTGAGGGTTTTGTTAGGGAGTAGGGATGGGAAAGACAGCTCGACTGCAAGTGGGCCATGGCCATTGCAATGGAGAGCTAAATTTGGGCATGGCTTTCTGTTGAATATTTGGATATTTAAGGATTTATCAGGTTTTGAAAAGGGGCATGATTGTGATATGGCTTTAACTCTCACATATTCATGGTTACAAGGCAAGGTAGTGTCCATCATGGCATGGTTGCAACACAAGATAGTGCCATACTCAGATGATGTTCTCATAGAAAACTTTTGGAGTGAAGGAGTTTGGAGTAATGGTTGGACGAGCCAATCGATGACATCATGCGGCAGGACTTTGGCTGAAGGTTGTATCTTGAGGATTATCCAGACTGTTCTATAAATTCTTGATCGATCTAGCTATGTAATGAAACGTTGAGGCAATATGGGTCTAATGGAAAAGCGGTCTACTTAAACAAGCAAGCCACTACTAACAAGTAGAAACTCGTTTGATATGCGCTGCAGTAGTCTGGTGAACTGATCGATTATTATTTGTCGTAAATGTTAAATGTCGCATGCATTATTGAAAATATTATTGGATTGTTTTCATGGAAGAGGATGAGAGAGAGAGAAGTGGCTCGACATGATTTTATTCATATATACTTGAGTCACTGAAAATTTGAGAGCTTATTATATCTATCGGACGGAAGGTAGAACTTGACTTACAGCTAGATCCGCGCGCGTATCTAAAATTGGAAAAAAAAAAAAGCTTAATTGCCTTTCGTTACCGGATACGCGTGCGCCCCCCCAATTCCCCCTCCCCCTCCAACTGAAAGAAACCTCAACCCCCAAAATTCCAAATCCAAAACAGAAGTCCGCCCATCTCTCTCTCTCTCTCTCTCTCTCTCTCTCTCTCTCCGCAGTATATTCGTAATCCTCTACGCCGCCCATTGCTTTCCCCCGCCGGAACCGGGCCCAGAAGCGACCCTTGTGCATCGCTGATTAATATCCAATATTCCTGTCCTTATTCTGAGCATGAGCACTGTCCCCTCATCGTCCTCCTCCAGTACCAGTGCCTCCACCAGCCTCTCCTCCTCCTCCTCCTCCTCCTCCTCCTCCTCCTCCGGCACATGTCGCCGGGCCTGCGCCGCGTGCAACTATTTTCGCCACAGGTGCGCACCAGACTGCATGTTTGCGCCGTTCTTCCCCTTCGACCAGCAGCAACGGTTCTTGAACGCCCAAAAACATTTCGGCTCCAGAAACATCAAGAAGATTATTTCCCCTCTTGACCCTGTCCAGCGTAATTATGCAATGCGCTCGATCATCTACGAGTCCGACGCCCGCGCACGAGACCCCGTCGGGGGATGCTACCGCATCGTCGAGGAGCTCCAGCGCCAGCTTGCCATCTCCTCCGCCGAGTTAAACGACGTCCTCGGCCAACTTGCCATCTTCCGGGCCCAGGCCTCGGCCCCAGCTGCTCCGTCACACGCCATGACTGCGATCGCCGATCCAGATCTTCTTCCCAGCACGTCCTGTAGTCCAATATACGGCGGCCCGGATCACGACTCCTTGCTTATCTTGATCACCCCGATACCATTAGCGTTGACGACCATACAATTGATAGAGATTGTGAGATTCGCGTGATGGAGCCGGCAGATGCGCCGCCGCCGCCGCCGCCGCCGCCGCCGCCCGATGCATCTCACCTCGGCTCGGTCTCGGTCTCGGTCTCTCCATTGTAGATGATGATAATAAGGAGAGCTCCAAAGGATGACGCTGCTGTCGCTCATGACTCTTTCTACGGGTAAGCGGCTTGGATTAGGGATTTTTCTTTCCTTCTTTTTTTTTTTTTTTTTTCCGTTTTTCAATTAATTTATCCTCCTCCTTTCTCTTTTTTCTTTTGTTTTTTTGGTACACTCCCTTCATTTTTTCTGAGAGGGTTTCGGTTCGAACGGGTCACGGATTCTATTTATCTTTAAATTACGTACGTACGTTGTTGTATGGATGGATAATATGCTCTTATTTTGCCATGTTTCTCGATTCTTCTATTTAAATATTTAAAGTATAACAATTCACTGATTAACAAACTTAAGCATTCGTACGTTGCACGCATTTTTATTTCATTTTAAAATGAGGATATGAAATGCTCTCTCATTTGAAGCCATGCATGACATCTTTACTGCAGTCACTTTTCATCGAAGTCTTTATTATTTTTTTTAAAGAAAATATAATAGATTATATTGATGAGGTGAAGGTAATTTGTTTGACTTCGATCGGCAGAAGTACGTAAGGATCCTCTCCAGTCCGTTGGGGCCATCACTTTTTCATCATCTCCTCCACGGTGAAGCTGCCTCCGCTGCTGCAGATCGATGTCTGCAACGTAGAGTCACCATATATATCTCTTTCAGTACCCCTCACCGCTACTGCTTCGAGGCTAACTCGTTACCACTCTCGACTATGGCGTTACCGCTGGCTGCTCCTCTGGAGTCGTCATCTTCTGTACGTAATTCATTACTTCTCCATCCGCAACAGCGGAGTCGTCGTAGCAGCGGCCCCATATATTATCCTCCACAGCTGGCTCTTCCGGACTCGACAGCCTCTATTTCACTTTATCTCCGCAGCAGGCTGTGTCTATGGCGGAGTCGTCATATTGATTTCATTTCCCAATATTCATCAGCAGCAGTCCCACCCACCGTGATTATTTTATCAACCATGTTAGCCTATGATTTTTTTTTTTTTCTTAGCGCATGAATAATGAAGTTCATTTTTACATTAGTATGAATTTTTCTTTTTAATGCACCAACCATGCATGAAGTTCAATTTACTCTAATATATATATTAAATTTTAATTCTATCTGTTCAAATAAAATATATAATTTCCTTAATCCAAAGCCTTATTCTTCTAACCATAATTAACCTAGCCATGCATATTACCCCAAGTCTAATAAGATGTAATCTCCTCTAGATCTGATCTTAGTGTAAATCAAGTCGGGGCGCCACATCTTTAGATTGCAAGCAGTTTGAGGTTCAAAGATTATTTATACAATTCAAGTCCGAGCTTAGATCCATCAGGTCAGTCCAATTTAAACCACTTGGACTTGGCCTGAAACAAAGGGTTGATCGGATCTTAATTTGTATTGCCACATCTTTATATTGCAGGCAGTTCGAGGTTTCAGGCCAGTCCAATTTAAATCATTTATTGGCCTGAAACAAGGGAATGTAAGCGGCCAGCCCCGCATGCCCGTTTGGGCCTGAATTTCGGAACTCATATCGGGCTGGACCCAATAAATGAAGGTTGGAGTTTGGCTCTGTTCTGATTCTAGTTTCTTAAGAAATTTTTATCTTTCTCATTTGGGCTAATATATTTGAAGATATTCAAGCTCTAAGTTGAGCCCAAAACATACTGATTTTAAAGATTAAAAATTTTAAAAATTATGTTATAGGTATCAAAAAGCCTAAATAGCTTATTTGCATCATTGGATTACCGTTAGGAGGAGGTAAGTAAGCCATTTATCCTGATTTTCATATATTATTAAAATATAAAACTTATGAATTCAATGCTATAAGGTTTTACACAGTGCATTATTTGTTAAATGAAAAAATGGATTTGGTAATCCGTACATGTAAATGTCTATTTTTACATGATCCGACGGTTGCGATTGATCCAAGCCATGATCCTGATCGGCCCACGACCGATCTCGGACCATGGCGATCGGTCCGATCGGCGACGATTCGATGGTTGTGATCGATCCAAGCCCTGATCCCGATCGGCCATGACCGATCCCGGATCGTTGCGATCGGTCCGAGATCGTTGACGATCCGACGGTTGTGATCGATCCAAGCCCTGATTCCGATCGGCCACGATCGATCTTGGACCGTGGCGATCGGTCCAAGATTGTGGACGATCCGACGGTTGTGATCGATCCAATCCCTGATCCCGATCGGCCACGACCGATCTCGGACCGTGGCGATCGGTCCGATCATCGATGATCTAACGATTGCGATCGATCCAAGCCCTGATCCTGATCGACCATGACCGATCTCGGATCGTGGCGATCGGTCCGATCGCCGACGATCCGACGATTGCGATCGATCCAAGCCCTGATCCGATCGGCCACGACCGATCTCGGACCGATCGCTATTTAACATAATTAATTTTTTAAAACATTGCGATGCAAAGGGTTGCATCGCAATTTTTTTAATATTATAATTATATTATATAAAAATTAATTTTATTTAAAATAATTACGATGCAACAAGTGCGTCGCTAAATTAAAACATAATTTTTTTAATTTTCTGGTTTATTACGTCGCTAATGCATCGCTATTTAACATAATTAATTTTTTTAAAACATTGCGATGCAATGAATTGCATCGTAATATTTTTTCTCATAATTATACTTTATAAAAATTCATTTTATTTAAATTAATTGTGACGCATATATTGCGTTACTAAATTAAAAATAATTTTTCTAATTTTTTGGTTTATTGCATCGCTAATGCATCACTATTTAATATATTTATTTTTTTAAAACATTGCGACGCACTGAGTTGCGTCGTAATATTTTTTTCTAATATTTATATTTTATAAAAATTAATTTTATTTAAATTATTTGTGACGCAATTTGTGCGTCGCTAAATTAAAAATAATTTTTCTAATTTTTTGGTTTATTACGTCACTAATGCATCGCTATTTAACATATTTAATTCTTTTAAAACATTGCGACGCACTGAGTTGCGTCGTAATATTTTTTTCCATATTTATATTTTATAAAAAATTAATTTAAAAATATTGCGATGCATTATTTGCATCGCTAAATAAAAAATTAATTTTTTTTAATTTTCTGGTTTATTGAGTTGCTAATGCGTCGCTAATTGCATCGCAATGTTTTGTTGTCACGGAGGCATCACAAAGTGGTCGCAATTTAGCGACGCATAATTGCGTCGCTAATTTGCGTCGCTATTTCAGTATTTTCTTGTAGTGCTTGGCATATATTTGAAAGCATATTTTTGCAACAATGCATGAAAGTGATATTTTCTAAATATATTATGTACATCATGGTCCACTATGATATGATTTGCTATATGACTCCGGAACCCACCTCTAGGGAGAATATATGGAGGACACACATTCTTGAGATGTGTTGTAATAGGATACATCATGATAGGCTATATGACTTCGGTACATCATGACCCACCTCTATAAGAGAAATATATAAAGGACAACACATCCCTGGGTATGCTATGATAGGATATGACATGATATGCTACATGACTCTAGGACCCTTCCTCAATAGGGGACATACAAGGAGGATAAATCTTTGAGGTATTCTGTTTACGTGGACGTAATGTATGATCATGGAATACTAGTATAAAATGATATTTACATGTTGATTACAGTGGTACAGTGTATTTGATTTGAAATTATTTTTTTAAAATACTACATGGCATTTGCTTACAAATTATTTTAAGCATATAATATGCATAATTTGATAACACGATGAAATGTATTTGAATATGGAAGCTTGACATCTATTTTACATATAAAAACCTGATTTGTTTAATCTTAAAATGATTATATTATATTACAGTAGGCTTACTTACTGAGTTTGAGCTCATTTAAATCTCACAATATTTTTCAGAGCCACAAAAATGAAAAGGGCAACTATTAGGGGTAGTAGGAGCTACATCTGTATAAATAGATCACATTTTGGTACATGTAACCCAACATGATTTTGTAATTTTGGTTAACTGCTCAATATTTTATGGCTTATACTATGAATGTTTAGATTTTGGATGACATATAGTTATTATCCCTCCTTATATTAATGGTTATATTACATGATGCTTGCTTGCCTAGCATGCGGCGGTTTGTTACCCCTGGATCTACCACCATCGAGTCTGGGGCATGACAACTTAAGTGGTATTAGAGCCTAGGTTTGACCTTAAGGGCAGACACATGATTGATGTTAGTGTATGCCCTAGATCCAATAGGATTGAATGTTATATACATTTTATGAATACAAATCAAATAAAATAATTTTTTTATCTATCCAGATGTTTTTTTATTATATATTTGATATATTTGTCTGTGAGATAAAGTCTAAAAGAATGTGAACCATACATATGAAATTTGTAATAGAGATTACAAATTATGAGATCCAAATTGCATGTTATGGTTCGATTCTTTAAATTTTTCTAGTCGATATGTAGATGGAACTGGATACCATCAAACATCGTAAGACTGGCACACATTATATATCCTCATCCTTATGGTGAGCAGCTGATCTTGCAAGCTGAAGTATAGAGACACTTGGATAGGTGTGTGGATGCTCGTTATTGTAACGATGCATTAGTTGACCCACACAGAGATTCCATATGGATATTCTATAGAGTGTCAATGGTTGATCTCTGATGATGGTTGTACGAGTGATCCTTTGACTTAAGGTATTCACTGTACCTCATGTGTAGAATGCCATACTTTGACATCATACAAACGTCACTCTAGCCATGTGGCAAATATGATGAGGTTGGGTATGACATGAACACGTGGAGGTGGTGATTGACCAAGATAGAATTCATCTTCCTTAATATAGAGAGGGTTATATCCTACGACCACTGATGGATTGATTAGACTTAAAATCCTTGCAAGATTGAGTTAGAATTTGAAATGATTTTGAAGTTTCAATTCATGCGAGTCAATTTTTCCTGAATCAAGTAAACAATGATCAGTTAAAGGGTTAACATATTTCATACCACTGACTGATCTGGGATTTGTAACGATGGGACTGAATCGTACGGTAACTATTCATGGACAGGTATTGTTGATGGTCACGTCAACAAAACCCTTAGTACTTGGGTCAGTTGGGTGGTCATGATGCTTTGCTAGAGGACTCACATGATCTATAATTATGTTGTTAACTTGAACAAAGTGTTGTCCAATCAATCCTAGGATCAGTGATTAGGACATGATTATTGCCAACATGTTAAAGGGCCTAATGGATCACACGCATTAATGATAATTTTGGATGAATTAAAATAAAAATTAATTTAAATTTAATTCAGATAAGATGATCAATTAAA
The DNA here is from genome assembly GCA_900491605.1 of Calamus simplicifolius. NCBI lineage: Eukaryota > Viridiplantae > Streptophyta > Magnoliopsida > Arecales > Arecaceae > Calamus > Calamus simplicifolius. The sequence goes on along the minus strand of UESW01003922.1, from coordinate 12,653 downwards.
TAATTGGGTAAGACCTAATTTAAAGGAGATAAAATAATAATAGATATGATCCATCATAGAGGAAAGAATTTTAGGAAGAGATGATTTACGCATATGATGAACAAATAATTGGATACCCAAATTTGACTTGTTCCATATGATGAACGGCTCTGATTATTAGGGTTTGGATCATAAATCTCAGCCATGTGAAGCAGGATTCATGCCCATAGGATGGGGCATAATGAATCTCTACGGTAGGATGATGAACACGTCCTGGTTGGGGCATGTAGTTATGAGATAACTAACCTTCTAATTTCAAGGGCTGAGATTTTGACATTTGGTGATAGATGGGGTTTGATCACATGGAAGATGGGATCAAATCCATGAGATGGACATGATCCATCCTCACGTAAAGAGAGAGTTTCATGCCCAAGGGTTGGGGCGTGTGGATTATTGGATAATAACCTCCTAAAATCAAGGGACAGGATTATGCCATGTGGAGAATGATCAACCATCCAATTAATGGACTAATCCAATATTATCTAAATCCTAGAATCTCGTTGGATAATGTTTTGGGAGTGGATTTATATTCCCATGAGATGGGGCATCTCTTTCTCTCCTCCTCTCTCTTAATACGCCTCTTTCTCTCCCTCTCACAATTAATACGTCTCTTTCTCTTCCTCCTCTAACCTAGGAGTTAAAGATTAGATCTTTAGATCTATGGGGTTTTTTTCTTTTGGTTTAAATTCTAGAAGGATATTTAAGAGGCGCTAGCACCCCTCTCTCCTCAAATAGTCATTTTCATACCTTGAAGGTCTTCATCCATTCTTCTCCGCGTGGATCACCGTTAGAGGCCAGACGAATGGACGGCTAGTGACAGAGGATTTACCGGCTTCATCCTTTTCTACATCGATAAAGGACTCAAGTATAAATAGGACTAATGTTTTAAATTTAATTTCTGATTAAATGAATCCATTCCTAAGGATCCTGTGCATCTAGAAATTTTGTGCTTTAATTTTATCTTCCGCTACGTTTTTCATGAATTTGATTCATGTCTTATGTATATAATTCTTAGCAAGTGGTATCAAAGCCTCCTTAGGCTACAGATTCATTAATCTGATTGATAATATGAGTTTTTATCATGCTTTATTATGAATATTAAAATCCTAAATTGTTATTATATGCTGATAATAAATCTTAAAAAATGTTTATTATTTGATGATAAACAATATTATTTAGATTTATGCATGTTCCTTATTATGTTAAAATAAAGTACTTTGATATGTGATATTAGATATAAAGGTTTATTATATGATAATAAATAATAATTAATTTAGATTTAATCATATATGTGTCATGTTAAAATAGCAATTATTATTTATGCATGATAGATACTATGTGCTTAAATCCTAGAAATCATGTTTAGGATTTAATTTTAACATGATTAATGATATGATTAAGATCTGATATCCAAATGATGATGAACAGTAATCGTAGAAAACTTATTTTCAAAAATTTAGATCATGATAAGATTGTGATTAAATGTAATCATTTAGAATCTACCTTGAAATTTAAAATTTTAAATTTGAATCCAAAAATCTTATCATGATAAGAATCATTTAGGGTTTGTTATAGACATTAGGATTTACATGGGATGTGAAACCGATATGTCATAACATATAATTAAATGATAAGAAAATTTAAAATTTAAATTTTAAATTTTTAAAATTTGAATTAAGAATTCTTATCATAATACCCTAACAAGATCACTATCTTAACTTATCATAAAATGTAGATGATAAAAATTTAGGAAACTTAGAATTAACCACATCATTGCTTGATCCTATGATCCCAAAATTGGTCTAATCAATTGGGCCTACCTACATTGGTGTCTAAGAAAAGTATGATCATGGTTTTTTATTGCTTCGTTCGTTGCCTAGGAAAATACATTCAATGGGATCAAAGGGTATGCTAAATAGAACCCTATTGATAAAGTAATTTGGCCATTATTAAGGAAAGCTTTTAATTGATTAGAACAATATGGTTAATCAGGACGGTAGCAATTGATTTGGTCACATGATTAGGATTTCTAAATTAGATAGTGGTCAGGGATCCTAATTTGATTAGAAATCCCAATCATAAGATTTGATCTTATAAATTTTTTTTAGGTTAATAAAGATTAATCTAAAATCTATATAGGATATGTAACCTAGCATAGTATAAATATTGTACATGTATGATGGGACCTAGATGTGCTAAATCTCTCCACGAATATTAAGTCATTAGCCTTCCATTATTCATATGATACAAAATCATTAGGTCATGAGATTTAACATGCCAAAGCCGAGGTCAAGTGTACTTATGAGGAGTTGATTATGGAACAATGGGTTGACTTAACTAGATTAGCTGGCATAATTGGTCAAAGTCAGGGTCAGTCTAATCTAGAGGCAAACTTTAGGGTGATCACATATGGATGTGATTGACAAGGCAATATCCCTTAAATGATTAGGAGTCACATTAGATGTGATTGATGATGATCTATCAAATTTGGCTTACCGAGATTTATTGTGCCAAAGCCAAGGTCAAGGTAATTTGAATGAGGATCCTAGCCCACTAAGGAAATTGAATACCAGTCTCTCAAGAATAATAGAGAGGGCTATTAACCTTGATAAAATAGTAGGAGAAACCAACTTAATTAAAAATCTTAAAAATTACCATATCAAGTTGGTGATTAATATTCATAGCAATTGACTCATTCTATTTTTATGTAGGTTATCAGAGAAACCATGAGTGTAAACATCAATCTTAGGAGTATCTTAGAATCCAACAAATTAACTGGACTCAACTTCCCCGATTGGCTTAGGAATATAAGGATCGTTCTTCAATCCGAAAAAATTCTTTTTGTCCTATATGAGGTTGCATCGGAGGTCCCACCAACGAATGCTCTGACTGAGGTTCATGTGGCATACAATCGGTATAAAATATTGAGGAAATGGCCATATATTTGATATTGGCCTCGATGTCACCTGATCTTCAGAAACATCATGAGCATATGAATGCTTAGGAGATTTTGATGCACATGCAAGAGTTGTTTAGTGCACAATCTCGCTATGAGAGGTTTCAGACCTCTAGAGAGTTGTTTCAATACAAAATGACTAAGGGTTCATCAGTGGGTGCCCACGTGCTAAAAATGATCAATCTGATTGAGAAGTTGGCACGATTGGGTTTTGTGATGGATCATAAACTGAGTGTTGACTTGGTTCTACAGTCACTATCTCCCAACTATTCACAGTTCGTTCTTAATTTTAACATAAACAAGCTAGAGGAATCTCTACCTGAGCTCGCAAATATGCTGACGAATGCCGAGCCCAACATTAAGAAAGAAAAGGGGCATGTTATGGTCGTAGAGTCCTTTGGTACTCATAAGAAACGGCCAAAGAAGAATAAGATCCAAAAGGCCAAGGCGACTAAACCAAATAAAGGCATTAAGAAAAACAAAGTAGCCAAGAAGAAGTGTCACTTTTGTGGCAAGGACGAACACTGAAAGCGAAACTGCAGGGCTTATCTGGCTAGCCTGAAAGAAAGAAACATACGTATGCTTTTACATCAGGTATATTTATGATTGAGATGTTTTCTTATGTTACTTCTTATTCCACTTGGGTATTGGATACCTGTTGTGGATCTCATATTTGTATTAATATGTAGATGATAAGAAGCAGAAGAAAACTGGAGAAAGATGAAGTGATTCTGCGCATAAAAAATGAAGCAAAGGTTGCTGCTTTAGCCATAGGATTTTATTCTTTGTCTTTGCCCACTGGGCTAGCTTAGTAATTGTTACTTGGTCGGACGCGTGGATGGCTAGTGATAGAGGATTTATCGGTTTCATCCTTTTCTACATCGATAAAGGACTCAAGTATAAATAGATCTAATGTTTTAAATTTTATTTTTGAATAAATGAATCTATTCCTAAGGATCATGTGCATCTAGGAATTTTGTGTTTTAATTTTATCTTTCGCTATGTTTTTCATGAATTTAATTCATGTCTTGTATACATAATTCCTAGCAAGTGGTATCAGAGCCTCCTTAGGCTACAAATTCATTAATCTGATAGGATACTTGAGTCAATCTGATTGATAATATAAATTTTTATCATGCTTTATGTTGGCCTTATGATTTTGATGACCATAAAATAATAATCAACTAATGATTTTGTGGTTAAGTTAAATAAATTTCAGATAAATCATCAAGAAGATGGCATTATGTCAAATCAAAGGTAAAATGAAAGGTATTATAGGTAATATATAAATATGCTTGTAGTGATTATATCTTTCTTCAATGAATTTGAGTTTTGCCATCACTGGATGATTTTCATACGTTTCATGTTTTGTGGGTCAATTTGACAAAATAACTTTTAAGTTTAATTATATTTCCATTGTCTTGAATGGGTTTAATTATTTTACAAATCATTCTTACAATCTCCACAATCAATCTTTATTCTATAAAGTTTTATTTAGCCTCTATGTGTCGTGAATATTTTCTTGGAGTTGAATGAGTGCTAAAACTATTTTTTAATTATTTATTGGATGATCGGAATTTTGTGTTGAGTGATTGAGATTTAAAAGCCTTCGTATTGCCTTCAGTTGGATGCCTTGTGGCTTGTTGATCTTCCAAATCAGCTTGCAAATCTTCATTGTCGTTTTGAATGATTCTTTGTGTTTGAAAAATATGGATACCAAGCGTTAAGTTGGCTTGCCGGTTTGATTGTTCAAACGGATGCTGGTTCCTTGAGTTTGAAAGTTTAAATGCCGATTTATGGGTTGGCATGCCAATTTTATTTGACTCTCTATTGGTTACCTGATGCTCAAAAATTGGCATGCTACTTTATAAATTGGCATACTGGTTTTGATATGCTCACGGATGAAAGTTTTCTCTTGTCAAATTGGAATGCCGGTTTTTGGTAATTGGAATGCCCACTTTTCAATTGGCATACCAGTTTCTTAATGCTCTCTGGCTAATTTTCTGTTGCTCCAAATTGGAATGTCGATTCTTGGTAATTGGTATGCCAACTTTTCAATTGGCATACCAGTTTCTTAATGCTAACAGCTACATTGTTTTCATTTGTTATTGGGCTATCGATTTGAGGATTTTGGAATGCCATCTTTTGTGTTAGCATGCTGGATTCTAAAGTAGGCTACCAAATTTCCTATATTGGCATGCTACTTTTCTTGGTCTGCTGGTTTTATGGATCGTGATGCTATCTTCGTTAGATTTTTGGACGTTTTGCTGCTGGCTCTTACTCTAATTTTTCTATCTAATATTTCCACGATTAGGGCTTCTCTCTCTCTTCTCGATTTCATAACGGTAATATAACGACTATATTTTCTTTCTTGATTATATATTGTACTGTTGATTAGCTATTTGTGAACAAGAAAAAGAGTAGAAAAAGAAAGAGAAAAATAGTGAAAAATAGTGTGAAAAACCATATGAAAAATAGAGTGAAAATCTTGTTGAATATCTTTGTGAAAAGAATCATTTGAAAGATTAATTTAGTCTTGGTTTATTGGAGAGTTGTATTCATTGTTTCAAAACCATTCGAGCTCATTTATTTCAGATTCTTGCGGTGGTGATTAAAGCTCTAACATTCCTTCTTGAAGAGCATTCAAGCTTCATCAAAGGCATCATCATTGCTCCGACGTGCTCAAAGGAAGAAGCCATATTGAGAAGTGTTCTTCAATATTTGCTAAGTATTTTTTTTGAATATCTGCTCATTTATTAGGAGCATTTTGTATTAACTTGATATTATTGTGCTTGATCTTGTAAGGCTTGCTTGTGCCCGAAAACAAGTGTTGTGAAAGGTCCTCTTATACCCATAAATAAAAGACTAGCTTGGAGGGCTAGTGTGTAAGGTCCTCTTGTATTCGTAAACAAAAAGACTAGCATAGAGGGCTAGTGTATAAGGCTTGATTGCTTGTGCCCATAAACAAGTTTGCTAGTCATGTAGGCTAGTGGTGATAGTGCAATACCTAAGGTGTTCTTGGGGAGTGGATATGGTGCAGGTTGGCACCGAACCACTATAAATCCCTTGTATTTGGTTGTGCTATTTATTGTGTTGCTCGCATATTATCTTCACTACACTACACTTAGTTTATTTGTGAAGAAAATTTAATTGCACATACTTGCTAGATAGTCTAGTTAATTTTTGAGAAACCCAATTCACCCCCCCTCTTGGGTTGCTATATCTGGGCAACAATTGGTATCAGAGCCGGTGCTCTTGATTTGTAAGCCTTAAAAAACTTTGAGCCAAAAATCATTAACAATCCAAAATGGGATCGATTTTGACTGAGGGACAGTCAACTAACAAACCACCACTTTTTAATGGCACAAATTACACATATTGGAAAGCACGTATAAAAATTTTTATTCAAGCACTTGATTATGATTTATGGAGCATCATAGTCAATGGACCTCACACACCCACCATTAGATCAAATGATATTATTGTTCCCAAACCGGAAACGAAATAGGATGTGCATGATAAGAAAATGGCTCAGCTCAATGCTAAAGCCATGAATATTTTATTATTCTTTAGATACAAATGAATTTAATCGTATTTCTACATGCATATCTACTAAAGAAAATTGGGATAGACTTGAAGTTACTCATGAGGGTACCGACCAAGTCAAAGAGTCTAAGATAAATATGCTTATTCATAAATATGAACTATTTAAAATGGAATCTTATGAAAATATTTCTGATATGTTTACAAGATTCACTAATATTATTAATGGGCTAAAAAGCCTTGAAAAATCTTATACTAACGGTGATCTTGTGAGAAAAATTTTGAGATCCTTGCCTAGGTCTTGGGAGGCCAAAATCACTGCCATACAAGAAGCCAAAGACCTTAACATTCTATCTCTTGAAGAATTGATTGGATCATTGATGACTCATAAGCTTCAACAAAGTCAACATATTGATGAAGAAAAGTCCAAAAATAAAAATAAAAGATTTATAGCACTAAAGTGTGCTGCTCAAAGGATGAGAATGAGGGCTCAAGTGATAGTGATGAAGACAATGATATAGCTCTTGTTGTTGCCGGAATCCGTCCTCCGACTCGAGCGCGATCGAGCTTCATATTGGGCTACCTCCTGGGCGGACCTGCAAAATAGTCCTCACGCAAGAGGCGTTGGCGGTGGCCCTCTGCGGAAGACCCTCCGACGCTCAAGTTAGCAGAGATCAACAACGAACAAATGTGGAGAAGGCTCTCGCTGAAGAGTCCCTCTAGAGTGGCCTTTTGAAAGCTCCGAGCAGAGCGTTAATGATGGAAAGGGGTGAGCAGATAGAATGAGAGTAATGCTGAGAGTAAGCCAGGAATGCCCTTACCTTGGAGAATCTAGAACTGTGCTATTTATAGGCGATCACCTGATTCTTTGGGTGCATCATAGGAGGTCTGGAAGTTGTTGGGATTCGAGGCTGATTTGAATCAGGCTATTGTGAGACTGGTAGGATCCGTATCTGGTTAGTTAGAGGATCGATGGCCAAAAGGGGCTATCCGGCACTTTGAGATTCAGCAATCATATAGGCTCTAGGCCGTTTTTGGTTGTATAGTCATGATTGCCTATGTGGATCCTTGTTCGGTCATCATGGTTCCGCAGAGGTAGGTGCCTGAGTGCCTCGGTCGGGCTGAGGCACAGAGATCGGCCTGATCCGCCGAAGTATGGAAAGGCTCGGTTTGCCGAGGCATGGCAAAGGACCAAGCTGGGCGTAAGGATGGTTTGATTCCGCAGAGGTGTTGATATCGCTCGGACAGGCCAAGTTATGGATCGCTCGGGCTTGGGCTGAGAGATATGGATAGCTCAGCTAGCGAGGCATAGAGATCGCTCGGGCTGGGACCGAGAGATAGAGATGGCTCGGCTAGTGAGGCATAGAGATCGCTTGGGCTGGGGCTGAGAGATAGAGATAGCTCGGCTAGAGCTGAGAGATAGGGATAGCTCGGCTAGAGCCGAGAGATAGGGATCGTTCGGACCAGGACCGAGACACATGGATAGCTCGGCTTAGGACCGAGAGATAGAGACGTAATATGTACCCGAGGAATCCTTGGTTAGCCGAGGGGCTAAGGCGCCTCAATCCACCAAGGTATAATGGTTGGATCATTTCTTGCGGGCACCACGCGGCGAGTGAAAGTCAGGGCTGATCCTAACCCCTCATACAGTTATCAATGCAATGATGATTTTATCCCTCAACAGCTCTCATTACAAGAAAATTTAAGAAATTCATGAGAAAGAATTTTGAAGGAAGAAGAAGGACATTAATAAAAGGAGAGTCAAGCTATGAAAATGGAATAATTTGTTATGAATGCAATGAGCCAGAACACTATAAGCCAAATTGTCCATATCTAAAGAAAGGTTTCAAAAAATTTAAAAAGAAAGCAATGATAGCCACTTGGAGCAATAGTGATATAACAAGCTTTGAAGAAGAAGAAGAAAATGAAAAAAGCAAATCTTTGCTTCATGATCGATGATAATGAGGTAAGTCCTAGCATTTTAGATGATTTTACTTTTGATAAATTGCATGGTGCATTTTATGAATTGATAGATGATTTTGCAAAAGTTAGTTCTAAGAATAAAGATTTGAACTAATTTTGTAATGCATGCAAATTTTGGAAACCAAACTAGAATTTCATTTAAATCCAAAAATATAATTTCAATTTCTAGACTGTTAGAACCTTTGCATATGGATTTATGATTATTGATGATTTTCTCAATTTACATGGATCTTGTTTTTAACTAGTAAAGATGAAACATTTTCTGTGATTTTAAAAATTCTTTAGAAGCATTTCAAATGAAAAAGATTTTTCTGTTTTATCTATTAGAAGTAATAGTAAAAGAATAATAAGACTTTAGTTGTAGTATAATCCATTCATGTAATATTCAATGAGTCTAATAATCTTCCATCAAGGAAGAGAAAGGTTTTAAATGATGCAGATGAAATTGAAGATCAAGTCAAGGAGCTCACCTTGGAAAAGAAAGAGAACTCAACGATACAAGCGATACATGAAGAAAAAATTCACATGATGAACTCCAAGGTAATGCTGAATTGAAAGAGGATGGAGGTATGTCTATAATCATCCTAAGGAGTTAATCTTAAGTGATCCATCTTATGATATTAGAACTAGATCATTATAATTTAGGGATGCTTATAATAATATTGGTTCCTTATATAGAACCTAAATGCCATGCATGATAATTGACACTAGTTAACAGACCACATGATTATACAATTATTGAAACTAAATGGATATTTAGAAATTAATTGGATGGGCATGGTAATTTCATTAGAAATAAAGCAAGAGTGGTAGCTATAGAATATAATCAAAAATTGATATTGATTTTGATAAATCTTATATTCCTATTGATAGATTAGAAATTATTAGATCACTCTTTGCACTTGCATGCTTTATGATCTTTAAATTATATTAAATGGATGTTGAGAATACTTTCCTAATGAATATATTACTGAACAAGTATTTGTTAATCAACCATCCAATTTCAAAAATATTATGTCTCCAAACTATGTATTCAATTGAACAAAGTTTTATATGGTTTGAGACAAGTACCTTGGACGTGGTATGATAGGCTTATTAAGTTCTTGATTAGCAATAAATTTATTAGTAAAAATGTTGATGCATCATTAGTTATTAAAAGAGAAAATGATGATATGTTGATAATGTAAATTTCTATTGATAATATTATATTCGGTACTATTAATGATTTCTTGTACCAAGACTTTGCAAAGTGTATATGGAAGGAGTTTGAGATGAGCATGATGGGTAAACTCAATTATATTCTCGGACTTCAAATCAAGCAATTAAAGAAGGAAATCTTCATAAACCAATCCATGACATCAAGAAATCTTGAAGAAATTTGGCATGAAGAAATCCAATCGGTATCGGTACCCCACGAGCTCATCATGTAGATTATGTTGGAAGATTATAGAAAATTATATGATCCAATCCTTTTGATTTTGATGATTACTAAAAGCCATTGAGTTTATTAAAAGATGTAATGAGTTTATGTAAATGAGCAACAAATTTATTTTGAACAATCAATGAGAATGTTAAAGTTTGACTCTAATCTATTTTGAAAGTAAACTTTAAGCTCAATATTCAAACTTTCGAAAAGAAATGTTATAATTCATGTTTTATTCAATAAGTTTTGGATTAGTTCTTGAATCAATTCTAAATGTCAATTTTATTGTATTCAGTCAAAACAATGAATTAAAATGAATCTGGAACGATTTTAATGTCAATCAGAAAAGTTTCTGATTTTTGATACGTTCCGGAGCCGACTCCTGAGTTTCAGAGTCGACTCCGCTCAGTGTACAGAAATGTGCATCTGTGTCGAGTCGACCCTGAAATTTATCGAGTCGACCCCTGATTCTGTCGAGCCGACTCCTGACTGTGCGAGTCGACTCCGCTCAGACACCAGAAGAGTGTTTTTCTGAGCACTTCGCGAGTCGACCCCAAGTCTTTCACGAGTCGACTCCCGACTATCAGGAGTCGACACTTTATTTCTGGCGAGTCGACCCCTAACCTTTATAAACATTTCTATTTTGGTAAGACGAGCTCGAGCCGACTCGGGAAAAGCATGAGTCGACTCCAGCAAATCTGGGCGAAATTTTTTACGATGACACTCAGCTCCAACGGTAAGATTTTTGAATAACGGCTATTTTTCCTTGTCTCTAACGGATATATTTTTGCAGATCTATAAATAGAGGAGCTCTTTTCAAATCAAATCAAGAAAATCAAAAAGAGAGAAAAGAATATCTTTCAAAAAGAGGGAAAAACAGAGCTTATTGGAAAAATCTTCTAGCTCAAAGTAGAGTGATTCAAAAGGAGTGAAATCAAAGAGGAAGTTCGTCTGCTCCAGATCTTCAATCCACAAAAGTCAAAAGAAAATCCAAGAGCTTTTCAAAGATCAAATCGAAGGATTTTTTCAAAAAGGAGAAAAAGCTTCATCTCAACTCCAAAGCTTTCAACGGTCAAGAATCTTGCTGAGGCCTGATTCAATACTTCAAGAGGAGTTAAAGAGAAGAAGGAAGAAAGCCAAAGCCACAACCATCTGCAATACTATCAGGCTTTTCTAACCTTTATTTTACTTCATTTGTATATTTGCTCAAGGGGAGCATTTCATTATTTAAACACTTTATTCTTTTGTTTGCTGATTCAATCAGTGGATTGAATCAGTGGAGGTTTATACCTCGTTGCAAGCCGGAGTGCTTGTGTTGGGTTAGTTGTGAGCCCGTGAAAAACAACGTGTAGGGTTTTGTGCTGGTAAGCCCGAGTAAAACCAGCTGGGTTCGTTGTGATCCCGGAAAACAACAAGTTTGAGTTGTGAGCTTGGAAAACAACTCGGCTGTAATCTAGGAGATTATAGTGTGGACCCAAGTGAATCTTGGGAGTGGACGTAGGTGTTGGTTGCACCGAACCACTATAAAATTATCTGTGTTTGCCGTGCTATATTTTCTCTCTCTATCTCTCTTTATTATTTGCTTGTGCATTGCTTTTAGTTAATTTCACTCACTTGCACATCTTGAGCAAATCTTTTAAAAATTTAAAAAGTCTTAAATTTTTAAGAACCCAATTCACCCCCCCCTCTTGGGTTGCCATCTGGGCCAACAATTGGTATCAGAGCAAGTGCTCATTTAGAATTTGATCTCACGATCAAGGGCTAAAGATCCTTATGGCAACACAAAGTGGTTCATGTTTGCTGAAGGTCATTCTACGAATAGACCTCCTTTATTTAATGGAACCAACTATTCATATTGGAAAGCTAGAATGAGAATATTCATTCAAGCTTCTGACTATGAATTGTGGGGAGTAATAATAATGGACCTAGTACACCCACACACGTAGTTGATGGCACTATTGTTCCTAAGCCCGAAAGGGATTGGAATGATAATGATAGGAGAATGGCACAACTAAATGCTAAAGCCATTAATATTTTATATTGTTCCTTAGACTCTAATGAATTCAACCGAATCTCAACATGTAATTCCGCAAAAGAAATTTGGGATAGGTTGGAAATAACACATGAAGGAACAAACCAAGTAAAGAATCAAAGATAAATATTTTGGTTCATAAATATGAATTATTTTATGGAAAAATGAAACCATCACATGCATGTTCACTAGATTCACTGATATTGTGAATGGTTTAAAAAGTCTTGGAAAAGTTTATACTAACTCTGAGCTTGTTCGCAAAATTCTTAGGTCACTTCCAAGGACTTGGGAAGCCAAGGTGACAGCCATACAAGAAGCCAAAGATCTGAACATCCTACCATTGGAAGAGCTTCTTGGTTCGCTAATGACTCATGAGCTTCAAGTTAAACAACATGTCAATGAGGATGAGTCAAGAAAGAAGAAGACCATCGCCCTCAAAGCTGCGGAAAAGGAAATAAGCAGCAGCGATGATGAAGAGGATGATGATGATGAGACAGCCCTCCTTGCAAGGAAATTCAAGAAGTTTATGCAAAGAAGGAGGCCCTTCCACAAAAAGAGATTTGTTTCAAAAATGGAAGGAGAAAAAGAAAAGGATAAGAAAAGGAAAAGGACAAAGAGAAAGAGCCCTTAGTATGTTATGAATGTAAAAAGCCAGGGCATTTTAGATATGACTGTCC
>UESW01003921.1:1698642-1721177 GCA_900491605.1 Calamus simplicifolius | reverse complement strand
TTTTCAAACCATTCACAATATCAGTGAATCTAGTGAACATGCATGTGATGGTTTCATTTTGTTCCATGTAAATAATTCATATTTATGAACCAAAATATTTATCTTTGATTCTTTTACTTGGTTTGTTCCTTCATGTGTTATTTCCAACCTATCCCAAATTTCTTTTGCGGAATTACATGTTGAGATTCGGTTGAATTCATTAGAGTCTAAGGAACAATACAAAATGTTAATGGCTTTAGCATTTAATTGTGCCATTCTCCTATCATTATCATTCCAATCCCTTTCGGGCTTAGGAACAATAGTGCCATCTAACTGTGTGGGTGTGTACTAGGTCCATTTATTATTACTCCCCACAATTCATAGTCAGAAGCTTGAATGAATATTCTCATTCTAGCTTTCCAATATGAATAGTTGGTTCCATTAAATAAAGGAGGTCTATTCGTAGAATGACCTTCAGCAAAACATGAACCACTTTGTGTTGCCATAAGGATCTTTAGCCCTTGATCGTGAGATCAAATTCTAAATGAGCACTTGCTCTGATACCAATTGTTGGCCCAGATGGCAACCCAAGAGGGGGGGGGTGAATTGGGTTCTTAAAAATTTAAGACTTTTGAAATGTTTTAGATTAAAATGTGCAAGTGAAAGAAATATTAATGCACAAACAAAGAGATAGAGAAGAGACAAAAAGCACGGCAAACACAAGGTTTTATAGTGGTTCGGTGCAACCAGCACCTACGTCCACTCCCAAGATTCACTTGGGTCCACACTATAATCTCCCTAGATTACAGCCGAGTTGTTTTACAAGCTCACAACTCAAACTTGTTTTTCCCGGGATCACAACGAACCCAGCTGGTTTTCACGGGCTCACCAGCACAAAACCCAAACAACAACTAAGCTTGCCCCGAGGTAAACTACCTCCACTAATTCAATCCCCTGATTGAACTAGCACAAACAATAAAAAAGTGTTTGAATACAAACAGCTCCTTAATGAGCAAATATACAAATGTAAGAATAAGGTTAGAAAAGCCTGTTTGAAGCAGATTGGATTTGCTTTTCTTCTTTTCTTTTCCTCTTCTTTTGGAGATGTTGAATCGGGCCTCAGCTCGGATTCTTTGCAAATGTTGCAGATGAGAAGTTGGAAAATCACAGAAGGGGCTTTTGGCTTCTTTTTCTTCTTTTTGAGAAATCCTCCGATTTTTGATTTTGAATGCCTTGGATTTCTCTTTGAGCTTTCTGGAGTAGATGGATTTGAACTTGGACTCTATTCTCTTTCATTTCAAGCTCAAGACTTCTCGGATTTTTGATTTGTTTTCACTCAATTTTTTTTTAAACGAGCGTTCTCCCCCTTTTATAGATTTCTCTTAATCTATGTTTTTGGTGAGAAACTAGCCGTTGGAATGTACCTGGAAAGTTTTGTCCATACAAAATATATCTGTTAGAAGTTAGGTGAAATGAAAATATTACCGTTTGAGCTGATCTGATTTTAAAAATCCATTCCTGACAGGTTGGAGTCGGATCCAACGTTTCAGGTGTCGGCTCCAAGTCGGTTATCCAAAAATAGAAAGTAAAGAGTTCGTTGAGGAGTCGGCTCCGAAAAAGTTGAGTGTCGACTTGCCACATTCGGGAGTCGGCTCCGAAAGACTGTAAGTGTCGGCTCCATAGTAGTAAAAAATACGCGTTCTGTTCCCGCATCGGAGTCGGCTTCAGGACACTGTAAGTGTCGACTCCAAACTTTGGGTGTCGGCTCTGAAACTTGGCTGTCGGCTCCGGACCGTGCCAAAAATCAGAAAGACATTTGATTGGCCATGGGGTCGGCTCCAGATCTCCTAGGTGTCGACTCCAGGCTCTGAATTTTGAATCTTTCTTTTGGCAATTGATTCAAAACACGTTTCTTTATGTCTTTTGATTGATCAAAGATTTTTAAGCCCTGAAACACTTGTTAAATCTATTAGTAATAAAATGAATATACTCAAATCTTTTATTAATCATCAAAATCAATAATTGGGTCAACACAAACTATCATGGTTATGAGTGAGCCATGTGTTTCCAAAAAATATGCATTAAGAGTGTTTATGGACAAAATAGGATATTAGCATGCCTTAGCCCTTAAGTTACCCATGACTTGGCCCCCAAGTCATTAGAGAAAAAGGAAAAACATGGGTTCAGCCAGAGAAAAGAAAGAAAGAAAAAAGAGAGAAAGAAGAGAAGAAAAGAGAGGAAGAGAAGAAGGAGAAAGAAAGAGGAAGGGAAAGAGAAGCTTGGGGTTTGTGTTTGACTCCAGGTAAGCTATAGCTTTCCTAGATCTTGCATGACTTTAGATTTTCTTAGATTATTGTATTTTGAGGTAATAGTGAAAGTAACCTTGAGTAGAGAAAGGGTGGAAGAAAATAATGAGATATTAGAGGATAGAGCATGTATGCATGCATGGTTTCGTGAAAAACCTCGTGTGGAGGTAATTCTAATAGCTATCATATCTGTATGTTGACGTAGGTCAAGAAGATTATTCCAGGGAGCCAAATACCGGAGTTGAGTACCAGTTGAGGAGTAACTTGCTAAGGTGAGTGGGTTTCTCATCTAACAATGAAAAGTTAATTTGAGCTAGTATAATGAGACTAATACCTAGTTGTGGTATGTTATGTTTAGTGGAGTATTGTGTATGTTTTAAATTTGAGAAATGAACCTAGTACATGATATTCTGATACATGAGTTTTGAGCATGAGTTTTAAGCATAAAGAAATAAGCTTGAGTTTTGAGCATGAGTTTTAAGCATAAAGAAATAAGCATGAGTTTCAGAAAGGGATGATTGACGTATGCATGGCATAATTGCATGATAAAGCTTTACAAATTATATTTTGATGTATGTATCATATTGAGCATCAGGCAGTTATGGGGCTGATCACCCTTTAGACTGTACTCTAGCATGAGCATGCACACTACTATTGAGCCGGCACCTCCTTGCGAATCGATCGTACGATGAACCCCAGAATCAGGGATGAGTGCACGCTTGACCAGGCCAGTGGGGCAGGTTGTAAGCAGCCCGTGGGGGCATGAATCATAGCTCAGTGGAGCTGGTTACTATATATAGCCCGTGAAGGCAGAAAGAAAACCTGAGGTTCCAAGGTTAAGGAACAAAGCACTTTGCCGGGTGAACCGCATGGGTAAGGGGTGCTATTTGTGCGGGGATCCTGTTGCTAGTCACGCACCCGATGAGAGTACACCTGCAGGAGAGCGACTATAGGGTGGTACCTCAAAGGCATTACACACAGCCCAGTATCATGAGATTTAAAAGCATATATTGTGATATAAAAAGGGCCAGTGGGCCAAGTAGTTATCCCAAGAGGGAGAGTTTACATGAGATGCCAGTGGGCAAGCAGATTTCGGTAGGAATCTGGGAATTTAATAAAGAAAGTCTGTGCTGTAGATAAAGAATGCATATCTTCATATTGTAATGCATGGATTTTTATCTTAATGAGTTATCTTTCAGTGAAAAGTTATTGTAGAGTATTTCAGTACTGGTATATTATTTGAAGAATAAGCTACATTTTACTTTATCTGATATCATGTTAAAAATATACTTTGAGTTATACAAGCTATATAGTATCAGCATACGGTTGATAATGTGAGGTTATGGTTCTTATTTCTCCATAGTTAGATGGTTATTCAGTCACTGGGACTTAGGTCTCACCCCTCTATGATTAAAATTTACTTTCAGATCAGTGAGTATTTCTGCCAGGATCGCAGGATAAGTAGGACTGGACCTTAGCTGGTGAAGCTTGCTTGGATGCAAGGGGGTGTAGATGATAGCCATGTACATTGAGTTAGTATGGGGTGATATTGTATATTTGTATATATGTATGTGTACAGTGAGATGTGGTGATGTATTAGACTTATTTGAATATGGATACGAGACTTATGTTTTGGAGAAAATTTGAGTATGATATATGTACTTATGATTTTGATATCGATTGTGAATGTAATCTTATAAACTACCTGAGGAATGTCATGAAAAATATTATCTGAGCAGGTTGATCCCTAGTATTGATTTGAGTGATGTGCATATATAATTGAGATGATAATAAAAAGTTTTTAACAGGATGTGTTTTTGTGTGTCTGCCACTTATGATAATTAGTTGGGGTTCTCTAGCTCTTTATGGAGTGCTACATAAAGACTAGCAAAACTCTATCCGATTACTAGGTGTGCAGGTGTGCTGTCGGTGGCCCTAGAGAAAAGGAAGAGTTGACAAAAACGATGCTAGGAATGTCACTTTAAAAGCGGCATTTCGAATGCCGTTTTTAAAGGCCACACTTCAGCATTTTTAAAATGCTAATGCGGCCTTAAAAATGGCATTCAATTTTAAGCCTAAAAACGACATGAATTCATTTTTCGCTTTAACATCATATTTGCAAAATTTTTCATTCCTAACCCATAAGCGTAAAATCGGTTTCAAAAGACATCCAATTTGCAAATAACTCATCTCTCATGCAGCAACACCGATTCTGGAAGGCCCTAAGGGCTATTTCACTCCTTTCTCATGCTAAGGTTGGTTCCACATGGATTATGTTGATCCATAGTTCAATCCACTTCGTTTTGATACATATTTGAAAATTTATGAGTCAAATTGAATTTAAAAATTATATTAATCTAAATCTTAAATTAGATTTAAATTTTATATTTTTATTTAATTAAATTTAAATCAGATTTATTTTAATTTATAAAATATAAATTTCATTTTTTTACTTTAATTATCTCTATAAATTTATTTTCTAAATTTTAATTTAAACTAATTCTCTTTTTCATCTTAATAACTAGGTTTCCTTCCATCTTTGTTTCACTAATTATACCTAAATATTTATATTTATTATATCAATAAATATTTTAAATATCATAATTTATAAACCTATGGATAACCATTTGCTTAGATGGAATTAATAATTCTTAAATAAAAATTAAGTTTAAGTTGATTCTTTTTAATCCCATTTAAATTTTTTAATGTATATATTGATTATTAATCACTAAATTTTAGTTATAAAATAATAATTAGATGCTTGTCTTCAATTCAAACATGATTAAATTTAATCTTATCTTAAATGTTAATATTTTGAGTTGGATATGAATAAACCTAAATTATTCATTTGATCTAAAATTTCTTTCACATATTCAACTTGATAAGCAAATAGATCCAAAATTAAAATCTAAATATAAAATTATATAAAAATAAAAATCAAGTATAATCCAACTTGGTCTCACCCGTTTGCAGTCCTACCCATGCCAATGGAGGGAAAAGAATTTTTTTAGAACTGCTTGGATTAGCTATTGGCTCGATTGTTGACCTACGGCTACCTCACATAGCTACCGGCTAACAACCAATTAAACGCTTCCTAGAGGCTTCGAGTAGTAAAATTTATTTACGACGAACTATGATGCTTGTGAAAGTACAGCAGACATGCAGCATGAATAGCAGATAAGTGAGCACATAACGTCACAGCAAATATGTATTTTTTGGGGAAATCTAAAGAACTAGTACGAAATTTCATCCATGAAAATGGTGCCTTCTTGAAGCTGAGACTTATTTTAAATTGCATGTATCATATGGTTTATATAAGTCGGCATAATATTTTAAGTAGCTTTTGATTTAGCCTATCACTTGTCTACATGCAAATTGAAATCAACTTTTCCTTTCATCAAGAGTAGCGAGAGGCTTAGATTCTCCTACTG
The DNA here is from genome assembly GCA_900491605.1 of Calamus simplicifolius. Lineage (NCBI taxonomy): Eukaryota > Viridiplantae > Streptophyta > Magnoliopsida > Arecales > Arecaceae > Calamus > Calamus simplicifolius. The sequence continues at coordinate 1,715,461 of UESW01003921.1, read as the reverse complement.
CGTATCATCCCAGATTTGCACGCCAGCCTCATATAGAAAAGCACTACCTTTGGAGAACTTGCTGGGAATCCATGAACTCTTCCTACAAAATTTCTAGTGGCAAATTTAAGCATGGCAAAAGCTTAGCAACAGGGCTACCGATCATTGTTGCATCGCCCAAGAGCAAGAACTAAACATGCCCCATATTCAAAAGTCATAATTAGATGGTTTGAACTAAGCGGGGAGTACTTCTCGGTCTTGCATACAATCAATAGGACAGTTGCAGAGCGCTCCACAAAAAATTTCGTAAGATGAAACACTAGGAAAGCAGGTAAAGGTTTCGTTTGAACATAAGCGACTCGATCGTATTTCATGCAAGAGCCTAGATGAGGCTGCCAAGTGCTGACTGCGAACCATATCCTCATAAATACCTCTTTTCTATTAACAATGTTATTCTCCCTATTATGCTTCAAAAAACAAAATAATGGACTGCAGTTATCAAATGATACTTCGAAAATAAAAAAGATAGGAAAATTTTCTCTCAAACATATTAAAGGCTAAACGAATCATGGATACCATAAATTACTGCTTACTCTTTAATAAGCACTTATTGGTAAAAAAAAAAGGTGAAAAAAAGAAAACATTTTATCTACCCACTCTTGCAAGTCGCATAGATTGGACGGCGCTAGGAGGAAGAAAGAGAGAGCTCACTTAGAACACAGAACTGTTACCTTGTGGAGAAGTCATCCATGCAGCTAAAAATGTTTGGTACTTCAGACTATCTTAACAGAGATTGAAACAGGAGTCAAAAGACAACGTGTTTTGATTTATTTAGGGGGCATATCTAATATTACATACTAGCAAGGATGGACGACCAAGAAGTAAATTGTTCATGATTGTATACATACAGGAATTAAATAAAATTGTAACATATGTATACCTGCCTAGACGAAAGCCATAAATTAAAGTGTGACCTGCCTACTTGTTAGAGGGAACTGGCGCGTTACATATGGTACTGCTATATGACCTCCAGACCATTCAGCAGCCATTTTATATCCTCCTCAAATTAAAAGTTAAAGTTGTTTTATGTCAACCAGCGGAACCTGATGGCACTGCAAGCCGGGACGACCTCCGTCTTCGTTTCCCCTCAGGCGTGAACCTGATGGTACTGCCCTTCCCAAGCTTAAGAGAGAACCTGCCATCCTGATGCAATGATTTTAAAGGTGAGGTGGCCTCCGAGGTGGAGGAATTTGCCTTTATGCCCCCTTTCCTCAAAGGGGACTTAACTCTCTTCCTCACCGAACGATTCTCCAGTTCTTCTCTTCTTCTATCATCGTGAAGGAGCCTAACATAGAAGGGATTTGCAGCCGTGTGACACACAACCTCGTTGCTTGCTGGAGCTCTTTGCAGATCAACATTCCCATTGTTCACCTGAAATCGAGATTGACAGTTGGGTTAAATATATAAAGGTGCTTGAATTTGGTTCACTGGAACAAGTTCAATACAAGCTTGCAAGCAGAAAAAAGGTAAACACCAGCTGCAGAAGTGCAGAAAATGTCCTTGCAACATCATGCTTGGGTTGGCCCATCACAACATCGGTAAAGGACATGGTTCCTCCGCTGTCCACTTCCAAGAAAAGTTTGTCCAAGATTCTCTCACCATATAAGTGAATGTCAAAAGGAGGGTGTGCATCCTGTCAGTACAATTCCCCATCAATGGTAAAAATAAGGAAACCCCAAATAACCAGAAGAGTTCCTTGGCCAATATAGATCAGGAATGGAAGAGAACAGACAATCACCAACTCACTTGCTCTTCCAGGGTGTGTTCAATTCGTTGTTTCCATGTTGAAACCCGTGTGGCCAACTCTGTCTGCTTCTCTGTCTCAGCTATGCTAGCAAGAAGGGCATCCTGAATCATGAGACGATAGATTACTAAGCCAGCGTCAGAGCATGTCAGCTACAACATAGCAAAACGTTCAAAATGACAATTATTGTACATCACAAATGATGGAATTGCAACAGTTTACCAAATCATGCTTCCTAATGACAGATGTCTGAAAATATAACATGTTTAATTACATTGTGAAACCCTGCTTAGTCAACTGAAAAATACAATTAGTTCATAAAGATAGGTAGTTGTATTATATCATAAAACTCTGACATAATACAAGATCACATCTATGATATCCTCATCTTAAACAGAACTGACATAAAGAATCAAGAGTTTAACTCATCCTCAATTGGCCATGAACTAATGTAGCTCTATCCATGGCTACTCCCACAAAACACCATAACCTTATATCGGGAAAATTGGATGAGACCCTTTCACCGGAGCAGTTATGCACTCACATTAGGGATCCAAATTTAACCTACTAAGCTTAAAACCAAGTTCATTTGTGCACCAGAAACCCTGAAAAAATGAAAACCATGAAAGGCAAGGGAAGAAAACCATAGATGACGGTCTGACTCATGAGGCTATGCACCACTTTCTTATCATGAGATAGCAAGGGCATCTAACATTCCGGCCCCCATATACATCCCTTCATCAAACATTCAACCAAGAAAATCATTGCGCAATTGGTTATTAGAATGTAAAGCGACAACTATATCTGCTATTGCTAGCTTTTTATTTAAAAAAATACATTTATAAAAGTTGCAATATCCCTTCAGAAATGAAGATCAGATAGCATATCATACATTATAATGTGGCATGAGGGTTCATAATAAAGAATGCACATGCAGATAGAAAGAGTGTTAGGTGAATAGATAAATAATTAGTCATGTACCAGATGTGAGCGGCACAAATCTTCAAGGGTTGCATAAGAATCTAGATCATTCTGTGTAAGACCTTCAACATGATCACAAGTCGCAGCATCATCACTCTGCTGCATATGATCAGATACATGTCATATTAAGCATAAACTTAGTCCTTGGCAAAGCATGAAGCAGAAAGCAGAGCTCACATACATGAACCTTCCTGTGGCAAGATGGTACTTCAGTGTCCATATCATGCATACTGTTTGGCAGATCAAGGTTCACTTGATCAAAATCAGGAGAGTGATTTTCCCCTCCATTATCATCATCTTCATCCTCAAAAGCACCAAACTTATCATAAGCTTCTTGTTCTCCAAAAGTAAGTGATCTTCTTAGCTACAAATATGAAATCAATCATGACTTTGGAGGAGTGAAGAGACATAAAGGTCAGTGACAATGAACAATGGAAGAAACTTTTAGCAAGCACCTTTTCAAAGAGGGGCAGGGACTGAGAAGCATGTAGCCTTTCCTGCAAATGGTGTTTTTACTTCAAATGATTCTGCAAACTCTTGGCTGACAATACCATCCAATTTTGCAATAGGAAACTGAGAAGTTGAAGTGTTTTTCTTGGCATTATGAATCACCTGCCTTCCAAAACCTTTAACTATTCAAGACAGGAGAAAAATAAAATCATTATGTAACAAGAATTTTTTAAAAAAAAAGAGAGAAAAAATGATATCAGGGTTTTAACATACCCTTTCTGAATGGTTTCACTTCAAGTTTCCAGGTTCATGAGGATTTAGAGGCTTCCATGGATCATCGATATCATCATCAGAATCATCCATGCCATTTGAAAATCCTAAATTTGGTTCCTCTACATGGCACATATCATCATCAGGATGATCAGGGTCAACATGAGGTCCAGACCAATGATTATCATTGTTAAATTCAAATGCACAGTTATTCTCCATATTTTCGTTTAAATTGATGCCTTGGTTCATCTCAACACTTGACCTATCCCCACATCTTCCTGTTGGAGAAGTTAAAATACTGTGGCAAGTTTTAGACCTCATCGAGTTGCCTCTATGAGGTGCAATGTTTTCTTTACCAACAGCATTTGTTTTCAAGAAATCATAAACAGCTCCCACATCGCAGGGTCTAACAGAAGAAAATCTCCATAAAAATCACAGGTTGCTAACTGCACAAAACATGATCAAACAACAGCATCAGAAACAAAGATAAAATTGTTTATGTAATGGCAAGATTCACATGATCAACATACTATTACCAGATATGATTCTAATTCACTAGCATCACCACTGGTATCTAAACAATCTCCTTCTAGTACAAGCAAATTGGCAGGAGGCTTCTGAAAATGCTTTGAAGTGTCATCTTACCAAGTCCACCATCCAAACAATTCTTTGCTTCAACTGTTTGTGGAAATCAATTTTGTTGCTAAGTGAGTTGATAGACCTTGCTTTAAAAAGAAAGAAAGAAAGAATGCAATTTTTCATTACCAGGCACATCATCTAACCCAAAAAATATCTCATTCCCTTCATTAACAACTGCACCAGATTCACTTCCATCAGGCTGAATGGAAGCATTTTCTTGTTGATATTGCCTGTTCAAGAAAACTTCTTATAAAATCACCATGCAGGAGACCCATCAACAAAGAAAGATAACACCCTAAAATTAAATGACCACTGGAACCTAAAGATAACATCAGACTGTCATTGAAGCATATTCAACTAACAAATGAGGATAATAAAGAATGGCACCCAAAGAAGCAAAACAGAGAATAATCGATAACCATTGCAGTTTAAGGATAAAAAGCATGAGATACATGATCGTGCTACGGCAGTTTAAGGATGTAAAAAGAACGAGAAACATGATCACGTTATCACAACATTTTTGGCTGCAGCGGGCTAGGATTAGCCTAGCATATCTGAGTTTTTTTAATAAGCCAGACCCGATGTTCAGCCCAATTTGCACATACATTGGCCTAAAACTAAGCCCAGTCACACCTCTAATGACATGCAGGATGGGGAAAAATGATAATAATGCCATCATTAACTGCCAAAAACTGAAAGCCTTGAACAGCAACTAACAGATGTTGAAGTTATATATTCTGAAAATTTTAATGATTGATACCAAACCAATCAAGAGTTAATGACTTCACGCATCAATTGACAGATGCAAGAGAAAATTTAGATAATATAAGTTCTCCACCCTCACAGTGAATCTTGCACCAACCAAGCTCAAAACTGTCTAAAATGTCTAAAATTTATAGTTATGAGAGTTCATCAAGTACTACACATGTGGCAGGAAGGCAAGTAGAAAGACAACTCAAAGGTGTAGACCCATAATAACAACAACATAAAACAAAAAGTTTAGTTCAGCAACTAGTACACAGGTGGCATTAGGCCCATAACCTCAACATAGAAACAAAAGGACAATCACAGACTGATTTTTTTAATTATATCATTAGTTGTATGAAGTTGCAGAAAATGAAATTCATGCAAGAAGACACAATAACATAAAGCATTTTTTTGAATAACTAATTTGGATATATCGAGGGTTGAAGTACCTTTAGCAGTACCCATACTGGCAAAAGTATCATACCAACATGGTATAATAAATAGTACATTTTTACATGCATCTCAGTGAAGTGATGCTTACATTTTTAAAATAAACAGTAGAATAATTTATAAGTAAGATTTATAACATATAATGAAAAAAAGCTAAAAAAATCATAATAGTAATATATTTAGCCTATTAGCTCAATGCAAAGCCTCCTCTTTCTCAGTTGAAATATGTCATCCCTTGATTTCTTTTCTTTTTTTTCTTAGATGATAGCATAATTTTTGATGTTTCATCTCTTTATATTCCAATTTTTAGCTTTTCTTATAAAATAAAAAAATAATTATTTATGGATGATACATCATAAAAGTCAACACAATCTAATAGATATGATAAACTTTAAAAAAACTACAAATATAGCTTATTTAGAAGGATATGCTTTTCTTCTGCTTCAAATCAGATCAAAAGCATGCATTTTTTTCGCCTTATATATACCTATATAAAAGCGCATCATGTCAGGTATAAGAAATGCCTAGCTCTTGGCGTCTTAGGTGTGCCTTTGACAAAACTATCCGAGTACGTGGCAATTTGGCCTATAATAGAACAAATTTCAATCATAACTACAATCAACTCATTTGTTAATTGACTCCTTTGTCCTAGTGAAACACAAATAAATGCTGCAAATCTGCTGGCAAAGCAGCACATAATATCCATCACCAAGTGAGCATAGAACAGCTTGAACATGGCACCTACAAGCTTGTCAGAGCAAACAAAAAGAGGTCCCAACAATATACTCACTATAAAAACTTATGAGACAAGTTACAGTGAGTTCTAATAAACACATCAAGTTGTGGGATATCGAATTCAAAATACAAATTTTAGGTCTAACTTAACTTCATAGACAAGTGTGTGGTCCAAATTGACACATCAAGCTGTCGGAAATATAAATCAAGGGGCAAATATTAGATCTAGATTGCCTTCATAGACACTTCTATGCAGATGAACACTAATGTATTGCACCATTTTAGCCACAGCAGCATAGATGCATGTGAAAATCACACATGGATAACATGGTTTGGTTGGGGGAACACAGATAGCAGATAGGGCACCCACAAGAAATATTTGTGGACCACCCAGAATAGAGATTTGCCTGCTCACACAAAGTGCTGCCTAAACTGCATGAAATGAAATAACATCAAAGTGTTGATAATATTTGTACTGCAAATGAAGGCAGTGAAAGTGTGTTTCCAGTACCTACCAAGACATTAAAACAAAACAGTTTGCACCACTTCTTCAAGATATTATAATGTCAAAGGGCCTACAAATGACTATTTCAACCACGCATCTATCTACAACTCTTCACTAACATATAGGAAATCAAAAGATCCAACCAAATTTACTTCTCAAACAGTATCACTACCAATTCAAATTGGAATCGATAAAGGCAAAAAAAACACCATCAATTTTTTTTTCTATTCATAATATAAATGATAGCAGAGAAGAACTAAGTTATAGGGCAATGGTAGTAGCAAGCTGGTACCAAGATAATATGAATGTGATTATCAATGTCAATTGCAGGTCCTGAGAGTAATAGTGTAACTAAACTATATTAATGCTCTCAAACTATTTAAGGGATTAATCCTGTTAAGAAAAGAAAAAGAAAAGAGTTCAATTCCTGGTCACTAGTCAGTCATCCCTCTAAATGTTCCCATCCTTTTACCTTCCTTAATTGCAAAGCAACTAAAACCAATGATCCAAAGCACATTGTAGGCTATCATATAGTTTCGATGATCGTCCCTTTATAAACCATGTAAAGGTCATAACAAGCACAATTCAAAAAGTTACAGTGAGATGCAAATCGCAAACAGCAAGTTTCCACCATGTACGAATTCGGTTTCCCAGTGAATCCACTTAAACCACCTTACCATGATGTCTCCATATTAACAATTAGCGCACCATCTAACTCTTCATAAACTTTAATATATCCTGGCATAGTTACTAAATTTCTCTAAATTGCAATACAAGGCCCATCAGCACAGCCTCCTACTGCCAATCACAAAGTGCACATAGCCTTTAAACTCAACTAATCATATAATTTCATTCTTTCATTTCATATGTCCATTTTCTCCCTTCTTTCCAAATATGCAACAGTTTCTCTTGTCAAAACCTCAAAGATGCCTTGAATTTTAAATTCCAAAAATATGAGAGCATTATGGCAGCTTTACAGAGTACGGACATGCTTGCTACTTTCTCTCCAGATATTCAACAATTTCACTTTCTGAAACGCAGCAAACCAATCAACAAAGCCCTTCCAAAACAAGTCACTAGGAAGCCATAGGCAAATCTGGCTAAAGTTCACAATAATGAAAATAAACTAGTTTCAAATATTTTAGGAACATTTAGTCGATGTGGAGATATCTCTAACTCGCCTTTACTAAGATGGCATAAACTTTGAAACTATAACTCGATCTAATTATTCATTGTAAAACATACTTAAATTATTAAAGGAAAATAAGGGTAATTAAGGAAACTCACAGCTATCACACAGAGGTGCTTGCCCATCCTAAGACATTAAGAATGTATACTCTTAATCTACACCCACCGCATAACAATTAGCAATTAAGGGTAACTAGTTGATCTCATTCCAATGCAAATCTAATTCAAAAAATTTGTGATTGCTAGTGGTGGATAGGCATCCCACTAAAGATCACTCTCCTTGCATATTCATTCCCCCTTATTACATGTTTGGGTGCCTCTGGACACCATTATATTTAGACAACCAGAATAATTTCCAACTACAAGCTATATGTTCCTGAGGGGATTAAAGGGTGGGCCGACATGGTGAGATGAAATGCCACAGCGCAAGAAAGAAAACAACTGCTCAGCATCTGAATTTGTTTCCCTCTATTGTGGACACCATCCTCCTTTTGCATCCAGAAGAGATTCATGCTGTTATTTGATGCAAGGTTTTCCAAGATAGGGTAGAATAAGTTAATCTGGGAAAATTTTACAACAGAAATTTTCTAGCCCCCCCAAAACAACAAGTACTTAAATTTCCTTACGGGATATGCATGAAGCACCAGTCCTTCCCTGTAATTTTTATATATTGCAGTATATCCATCCTATGAATCCCCAATGAGCCCTTAATATCATTATTTAAGGAGTTCTAAAATAAATTCTTTATCTTTACTGAAATTTACCATCTTACCACCAAGCCCATTCTAATATACTTTAATTACAACTAATGCAGCCTAAAAATATAACCTTTACTTTGCCTGATTACCTTTTATGGGCTACTGATAGAACCTAATGCAAGTCAAATTGACTACTTTTTCTCTCCGCACTAGCTACACCTAATGCTAGCGAATAACCAATTTTTTATATCTCTCCTATCTATTAACCTTCTCTTAAACCAACCTGACATAAGAACATTATCAAATTAAGAACACTACTTCGGCCAATAGCAAAATATCAGCAGCAAGAAATTGCCCTCAAGAGTCAGTCTTTTTTAAAAATTATTTAGGGTTGAGGATTCCAAATTAATCAGAATACAAGGTAATCAGCATCAAGCAATGCAAAGGCCAAGAATCAGAACCCGCACCTCTTCTCTGAAAGAAACTCCAACGCATGCAAAGCCAGAGAATACAAGTACTCTACTTTCCGGCTATACACCTGAACTGAACCTTGGAGCAGCAGCGCAGCTACACCCAAGAGACCCCATTAAAGAAGTAGACAAAAAAATAGATATAACAACGAAAGGAAATTTTGCTAGGGTGGTTTCCGGATCAAACCTTCAGCAAAGTTCACCGAGCGGAGCGCGCGGAGCGCGTGGTCCTGGTTGGACGAGATCTCACCGGAGCAAATCTTCAGTAGGTACTCTTCAAGATTCTTGGCAAGATCAACTTCCCAATTGGACTGCAAGTCGCGATTGGGCTGGAGGAAGTGGAATCTGGCTCCCCCGGCCTCGCTGGTTCCCGGAATCTCCTCTCTATCGTCCATCTTCGAGGGGCGGAGGCCAGAGACCTAATCGGCCGCCCTACCTCCTCCACCCCATTTCAAAAACCCTAGATCTCCGAACGGAATCCCAGCAAGAACCAACGGAGAGCTTCTTGGGGACCGGAGATTGAGGTTTCCGGGATTTCGAGATGAAACCCTAGTGGAGTAGAATGCGAGCGAGCGAGCGAGAGAGAGAGAGCTCGAGAGACTCGCCGGCGTTGGCATGCAGAAAACCTGTTGGGGGGCGGCGAGAGAGAGAGAGAGAGAGGAGAAGGAAGGAGTTTTGGGAATTCCCGCTCTCTCGTTTAAGCAATGGGTGCGCCAGGGGGCGTCATGCGCTCCACGAGCTGTTGGGTGTCCAGGATCGTTGGATGGGAGTTCCACGCGGATCCTCCGGTTCGAATCACGAGCACTACTAATTGCCTTTTAATTGTCGTCTTTTGATTTCCGAACGTTATTAAACTGGTAGGAAAATTTTTATGAAATAAAATTTAACCCTCAAACTTTATAATTTAGGTTTTTTTAAAAAATATATATATTTAGCATCTTATGGCATGAAGCAGTTAAAATCATTGAAATATCTAATATATCATCTTATCAATTAGAATATATATGCTCGCTTCAGAATGATATATTAGTTATTTATAAATTTTAATCTACTTCATGTAATCATACATCATAAATGCAACATAAAAAAATTATAATATCTGAAAGTTCGAAGAGAAAGAATGGTTTTGGAGTGAAAGTTTGATTACCAAAACATGTTTTAGCTAAAAGAAAAGCGGTTCGTACCGTCTCTTCAATCTTCGCCTTAATTGCCGTGCATCAAGTTGGTGGTACATAAGATCCATCTGTCATTTTTGTCACCCTCCATGCACCAAGACCAGTAATCCCAACGAAAAATAAAGTGACCTTGGAAAGCAACTCTTGGCTTGAAATGCCAGTTGGGTTTTAAAAAAAAAAAAAAAAAAAAAAAAAAAAAAAAAAAGAAGGAAGGAGGGCTTTGCCTAATTAGGTTCCATGCGGCTTTGTTTCCCGTTCAAAGATAAATAGATCAATCTGACCTCACTTAGATATCAATAGTCAGTCCCCGTTCAAAGACAAATAGGTCAATCTGACCCCACTTAGGTATCAACAGTCAGTCCCCATTCAAAGACAAATAGGTCAATCTGACCCCACTTAGGTGTCAACAGTCAGAACAGGAATACTAAAAGAAATCTTAGCCCCTCCAGCACCCCCAAAGATTAACCTTGGAATTATTCAAGTCAGTCGCAACTTCATTCTCGAACCTGAGACATCATGGATGTGTAGAGAAACCCCAACCGCTGGGCTACCGCTGAGCGGTGCCAGTTGGTTAGCTTGCAATATTCTCTATTTTTTTTGAATTAACTTCATAAAATATGCCACATGAAGCAAAGTAAATGGGTGGGTTTTTCTTTTTTCCCCTAATGTGCCGCCGTATCATGACTCTTTTGATGGTTTGGTAAATTCTTTGTCAATTATTATAATCAAATACATCAATAAGTGAAAAATGCACATACAAGAAGGATTCTCTCATTGTCATTCGATGGATCAGAAAAAAAAATTTATGCAATCACTTGCCAGTCAATTCCTTGATCCAGAATATTTGGCTCATCCTCCAAGATGCACATAGGGTCCTGATTCATCATGTCTACAGAAAAGCTAACTCAGAAGTCGACTGGATTGCTGCTTCCGTGATCTATCATTCTGGATTCTGAAGATGACAGTAGGAGGACCCATGCCCTATTGTACTCAAACAAATTTTGTTTTCTGATCTCTCGAGCTTGACTCGCACTAGAATGGTGTAACCAACCGTCTGTACAAAATATATATATATATACAGACCTATGCATGTCATGAGTGTAGTTCAGGCTGCTTAGAGTTGAGTTTTAAGCATGTGTGATGGCTAGATTGCATAATTTATATACATCTCCTTTAAGTTTAGAAGAGGAATATATCATGTGCCTGTTTCAAAAAATAAAGATAACTTTAAAAAAAATCACTTTGAGAAAAACAAACTTGCTAAAGTCCTCTTTAACGTTGATCAATTATCCTAGTTTTTTCAACAAAAAAAAAACACTACATATTTGAATTTCCTTTCTATTCATAGTTATATGCATTAATATATATATCATTCATAAAAATAATAACCTATTGCTAACCATACATGATGCATAACAACTACTAAAATAACTATCCATAATTACTCATTAATCATAAATTGTGATGATTAATTTTTACATAATAAGTTTAATTAAGATTATTATATAACATTCTATGAGGCAACCCTATTTACAAGGTTGACATGTTGTACTCTAATAGGTGAGGCCCACCAACTTCCTTTTCTTAGAAATCATATGTACTCTAAAGGCATTGTTTGGATCTTTGGAGGGGAAGAAAGAAAAGAGTAAAAAGAAAGGAAGGAATGGAAGGGAAATGAAGGATTGTTCTTCTTCTCAAAAGGATAGAAAGGAAAAGAAAGATAATATCAATTATCTTATTTGGATAGGAGGAGAGAAAAAAGAATGGAAAAAGTTATGTGATAATTATAACTCTCCACACTTCACATGATATATGTATTCATTTATATTATCATTGATTATAGTTAGGAAAGGGGGCATACATGAAACTATTTTCAGAATAAAACCGCCAATATGCTTCACCAAAGAGGATGCAGGTAATTGCTAATTAATGCTTGCTAGGGTGCAATCCAGGTGTTCTACTCAAAGATTTAAAATGATTTTTTTTAATAACATTTCTATCTCTTGATGCATGCTTCCTTGTGGATGCAATGGATTATGCCATCTCCGCTTTGTGAGGATTGCTGACTTTAAAAAGCAATAAAAGAGGCCGCATTGCTTTTCTTCAACACCAAATCAGGTGGAGGAAGAGGTTCCACAGAGATGCATAGCATTCCTCTAAAAGTCTTTAGCAAGAGTGCATCTCCTTTGGCAGTAAATTTCTCAAATATAAGCATGACAACTAATTTCATGAACATTGTCATCATAGCAGCAAAACTTTAATAGATTTAATATTTCATATCATCCAAACCATGATGTCCAAATGAGTTTAAACAAAATCACTTAAAGGAAATGACATATCAACCAAAAGTGTAGTTCACATAACCATCTAAGAGATGTCATATGAATCAAAAATAAAACCATAAAACCATCTAAAAGATGCAATATCAACAAAATACCATGTGTAGTAATAGTTCCTTGCGCTGTTCAATTGGACATTCAAGAAAAGCTTTCAGTATATTAGGCTTATAAATTAAAAATAGATAAGCAGTTGATACTTAGTGTGTCTTAACTCCTAACTCCACCAAATGATCCTAGACCTCCCTCTCAGAAATTAGGAGTTTTTTTGTTAGTCTTCAATATTGATTCAATTAAGTCTACTGTTGATTTTATAATTGCTTCAGCAACTTGTTTAAATCCCCCTTTCATAAATTCAAGTTCTACATCATCCTTCAATGTTCTACTCTTAGATTTCATATTCTTGAATGATGTTACTATTGGGAATTTAGGGGTCTAATACTAAAGATATGCAGCGGAAAAATAACCTAAATCCCCATAAGGATCCATGCATTTCAATTAAATTGATTAGGGAACGAGAATCGTACCTTATGTGAGTTATATATATATATATATATTAATGAGACAGATCTTTAGGCACTGCGAAACCACAACTTCCTCTACGGTATCCACACGAATGACCACTTCACAATGGGACTCGGTGTGCTAGCACTCTCTAGAACTCTTCGGCTGCGTTTGGATACCCTATTCCCGGCTGGAATAGGGTCTTATACCCGCTTATTCCCCAAACAGCTGGATTTTTTCCAGTGGGCCCCATCGTTCTGATTATTCCGGGCAGCTACCCTATTCCCCTTTCCTATTCCTGGGGACCCCATGGAATAGGAAACTGATCGTGCGGACCTATCCCCGGGCTAAGAGTGGAATTTGGAAAGTATTTGGCATTCACATCCGCGCTTGTCATTTCTTACCAACCCCCTTCTGCCCGAGGGTTTCATTTCTCTGCTCCTCTCCTCGACGAAAACCTAGCACCGAGGTAGGGTTCTCTCTTTTTTCTTCTGCAGGTCTCCGAGGCTACCGATCATCGGTGATTTCTGGGATCGGTTGTCTGTGTTGTCGATCGAATGCTGGGAATCAGAGATTGAGGGTTGTAGGAGCTTCGATAGAGGAATTTACTCCCGATTTCGTGCCATCTTTTCAAAGAAGAGGAAATTTCTATATTCAGGGCATTACCGTTGAAGATTCAAAGATTGCGGGTCATATGTAAGTCCCTAACCTTTTGATTTCTTTTGCATTGTCGTTTTCTCGATTTCTCTCTTAAATCATCCACGTTTCTCTCTTGATTTCATAGTAATGTTCACAGATTTAGTAGATTTTAAAAAAAGTTGTGTTTGTTTCCACACATCGTTTTGTCAATGGATACTTAGACTTTGTTGGAGCTATTGTGTATGTGGAAGATAGGCTACGGCCACCATCTTCTTCCTCCAAAAAAGGGTAATCAAGGTAATTGGATTTGTCGTCTACTCTTTGACTCTGATCTTCTTCCTTTCAATCTTTTTAGAAGCCACCGGACGTTCCGACACTGATATCTGTGGCCCGGCTTCGATCTTCCTATCGCTCTTCCTCTGACTGTTGAAGTAAGCGTTGCCTCTTGTTTCATTTATGTTGTTAATCTCTGTTATCCTGATTTCCTTGCTATTACATGTGTGCTCTTCCAATATTATTTGGTGGAAGTGCTTTTCGTTTACAACCTGCAACTTCTAGTTAATTGTTTGTTGGGATTTTTAAAAAAATTGAGAAGTAATATATAGAAAATTGAATCTTTTGTTCTATTGAGGATTATTAGGTTCAGATGCTCCACATATATGCTTACTTATTTACTTCTTATAAAATGTGAGTAAAGTATATGATGAGGGCTACTACTAGTGATTATTTACTTTTGCATGTTGACCATCAAGACAACTACTATTTGTTGGCGCACTTCTTGTACTTCATTACTACCACGATGTCACATATTTCCTGTCATCACCCTACTATTGCCGGTAAGTGCATATTTGGCATCCAAAATCAAAGTATTAATATGGTTTATTCTAAGGTTTGTCATCCCGATGCGGAGTCCATATTGGTATCACATCGGTACAGTGCCAGTATGTCCAGTATGTGTGGATTGGTTTAGTGTACTGAAACTTGGTATGCGATAGTTTCGAGTCTCAATTTGGTGCTGATACAATATGGTACGTGCTATTGAATGGTATGCACCGGGTATGGCGTACCATGGTTTAATCACCGTCTTCATGCAAATCATTATTACTCATTATTACTTATTTACAGTTTGTTCTCACTTAAGTGGTCCCTCCAACATGAAGGCATACAGATTATATGTTTTCTCTATGTTTTATCCCACTACTAATAAGTCATGACAAAACATGGATAATGACTCCTTCAATAATACTTTCATCGTGCAAGTGTTAATTTTTTTGATAAGTAAACATCTCAAAATTTTCATTGCTAGACTTCATTCTAAATCCTGCCATGTTGTTCATGTATCATAGCTTATTGTTTAACTCTTTAATAAATGAAATCTATGAAAATTACTACATGTCAATTCGTATTGCATTAATATCTACCATGTCCACTTATTCCTTTGCGATTCATACTGTCAAATGACCATCCACTCTGGCCCTATAGATTAACCATGCCTAAATCAAAAAAGGCCAGTGAATCAACACAAGCAAGAGAAGGATCAAGTCGTCCAAGAGCACCTAATTGGACAGATGCTCTTGATATGATCATGCTAGGCTTGATGAGGCAAGAGAACGATGAAGGTAACTGTCACAACGGTACCTTCTCCCAGGATACTTGGAGGAAGATAACAAATTTGTTCAACGAAAGGACTAACCTGTCCTTTAGTTTTAGAAACCTGAAAAATCGTTTGAAGGTTTTAAAGAAGACCTTCAACTTGTACTATAACCTAGCTAATCGATCAGGTTGGGGATGGGATCCTGCTCTAAATCTTCCCACGTGTGGCGATGAGCATATGTGAGAGGTCATCTCGGTGAGTGTATGGTTTTTGTTGACGAATCATAATTCAAATGCTTCTGATAACATTATAATACTAAATTTATCAAATTACACTTCAGGTTAACAAGGACTATGCTCGGATTAAGGGTAAGTCATTTCCTGCTTACGACGACATTGATATTCTTTTTCAAGGCATACAGCTACCGGTAGACGGGGGGATACATCTGCTATTCCAAAGGGTGTATCCGACAATGATACTTCGGACGACGAGATGGATCGGATCAACTTGGAGGACATAGAATTTGGGTATCCATCACAAAAACGTGGTGGAGTGTCATGTTCATCAGCCGGTCCATTCGATCAACGATTCATAGATGTATCCCCATCGAGCCCAACTACTTTTGCCTCGACCCTACCCACAGACTGTTCTGGAGAAGGAGGTTTGTCAACTAACAGTGGAAAGAGGAAAAGGTCATCCTCCATAACTCCTACAACACGTAAGATCAGGTGCACAACTGATGCAGCTGATGTCTTACAAGAGTGGTGGATCAAGGTCAAAGAAGATTGGAAATTGCTAATGAGATGCTCAGGAGAGATCAGCTTGCTCGACCCACAGTGTACTCTATTGATGAATGCATGTGGAAGCTAGAGAGTATCCCTGGGATTACACCTGAATGCAGTCTTGCTGTAGGGGACAGTTTGAAAATTGAGATTAATAGGTGGTTCTTAATGCATTATGAAGGTCCACTACTTGAAGCTTGGCTTAAAAGACAAATGGCTGATTTCTACCGTATACCACCTTCAGTGGCAAGCCCCATCTGGAAGTTATGCTCCTGTGCCTAATATCTTCATTCCTCCAATGCATGCTGCCCATCAAGGTGGGCCCATCTGTTTTCGTGCCTCCTCCCTTGCATGCTGCCTCTCCAGGTGAACATAGTCCATTCATGCAACCACTATTCAGACCAAGCAGTGACGATAGCATCTCCCATGGTCAGACCCATTCTCCAGTTGGCAGTGCGGAAGAAAACTCTCTATACCACATCTGCATCTTCGACTCAGCAAAGTGAATTTGGTAACTTTCATCGGTGGTGTAACATATACCAATATTGAAGTTGACACGGAATTATATCTTGCTACAGTTGTTTCTACATATGTCAGACCTTCAATTAGAGTTTTACTTTAACCTTGATGAATGCTACAATGTTGTTGTAATACGGACATGTTTGCTAGATATGTTTATGCATGTTAGTGTAGTCTATGGCTTCTAATGGTTTTTCAAAATCTCAGATATGCATATAAAGGTCTCATAACTACTCTCTTTTTGTAAAGATGGATACCTTCCATGATCTTGGTATTTCTAATAGATGAAGACAACTACTGGCAGGATGTCATAACTAGCTGATAAGTAATGGCATCATTGATTTATCAAATTAC
>UESW01003921.1:1481341-1692543 GCA_900491605.1 Calamus simplicifolius | reverse complement strand
TGACTATGCTGGTTGTAAGTTAGATAGAAAAGAGTACAAGTGGGGTATGCCAACTTTTAGAAAGTAACTTAATCTCTTGGTTTAGCAAGAAGCAAATTCGGTTGCATTATCCACTGCTGAGGCAGAGTATGTTGCAGCTAGAAGTTGCTGTGCTCAAATCCTTTGGATTAAGCGACAACTTGAAGATTATGGTATCACACTTGATAAAATACCTATTAAATGTGATAATACCAGTGCTATCAATCTAACTAAAAATCCAATTCAACATTTAAGAACTAAACACATTGAAATTAGACATCACTTTATTAGAGAACATGTAACTAACAAAGATGTTTGTCTTGAATATGTTAATACGAATGATCAATTAGCTGATATCTTTACCAAACCTTTGAGTGAGGAGAGATTTTGCTATCTTAGAGGAGAATTAGGAGTTTGTGATCCTTTAGAATAATTTTCTGAAACTCCTAAGGACAACTATCTAGACTTCTATAATTTCTTGAAAATCCTCTATGTTCAATAAGGAAATTTATCTAGAAAGTTGATTTATTGTTTCCCCAATTGTTAAGGAACACTTATCTAGAGTTTGATAATTAATTTGATCAGTTTCAGATCCTTGAAATTCAAATTTTTCTCTGAAACTATTGTGGAGTCGACACCTTCAGTTTATGGAGTCGACACCTTCTTATTTTGATGTTCTGTCTGGGCAATTAGTGTCAGCTCCCCCTCCTCTCTGGGGCCACCGACAGCACACCTGCACACTTGTGGTAATCGGATAGAGTTTTACTAGTCTTTATGTAGCGCTCCATAAAGAGCTAGAGAACCCCAACTAATTATCATGAGTGGCAGACACACGAAAACACATCCTGTTAAAAACTTTTCATTTTTATCTCAATTATATACAAATCACCCAATCAACATTAAGCATCAACCTGCTCAGATAATATTTTTCATGACATTCCTCAGGCAGTTTACAAGATCACATTCACATTCGACATTAAAATCCTAAGTGCACACATCATGCTCATATTTTCTCCAAAACATAAGTCTCGTATTCATATCCACAAAGGTCTAAAACATCATTACATCCCACTGTACACATACACATATACAAAATACACATCTCAAACCACACTCTCTCAATATACAAGGTTAGCATTTATACACTCTTGCATCCAAGCAAGCTTCACCAGCTAAGGGTCCTGTCCTGCTTATCTTGTGATCCTGGCAGAAATACTCACTGATCTGAAAGAACATTTAAATCATAGAGGGATGAGACCTAAGTCCCAGTGACTGGATAACCATCTAACTATGGAGAAATAGAGAATCATAACCTCTTAATTTCAATCGTATGCTGAAACTATTTAACTTGTACAACTCAAAGTACATTTTAACATGATATCAGATAAAATAAAATGTAGCTTATTCTTCAAATAACATATCAGTACTGGAATACTCTATAATAACTCTTCACTGAAAGATAACTCATTTAAAATAAAACTTCATGCATACAATATGAAGATATGCATTCTTTATCTACAACCCAGACTCCCATCAGGATCTGCTTGCCCACCGGCATCTCAAGTAAGATCTCCCTCTTGGGATAACTATTTGGCCCATTGGCCCTTTTTATATCACAACATATGCTTTTAGATCTCATGATGCTGGGCTGTGTGTGTAATGCCTCTGAGGTACCACCCTACAGTCGCTCTTCTGTAGGTGTACTCTCATCGGGTGCGTGACTAGCAACAGGATCCCCGCACAAATAGCACCCCTTACCCGTGCGGTTCACCTGGCAAAGTGCTTTATTCCTTAACCCTGGAACCTCGGGTTTTCTCTCTGCCCCCACGGGCTATATATAGTAATCAGCTCCACTGAGCTATGATTCATGCCCCCACGGGCGGCTCACAACCAGCCCCACTGGCCTGGTTAGGCATGCACTCACCCCTGATTCTAGGGTTCATCGTACGATCTGTTCGCAAGGAGGTGCCGGCTCGATAGTAGTGTGCAATGCTCATGCTACAGTACAGTCTAAAGGGTGATCAGCCCCCTAGCTGCCTGATGCTCAGTATGACTCATACATCATTTGTAAAGCTTTATCATGCAAATATGCCATGTATACATTAAAAATTCCCTCATCGAAACTCATGCTTATGTGTTTATGCTCAAAACTCATTTATCAGATTATCATATACTAGGTTCTCATTTCTCATATTTAAAACATACATAATACTCTGCTAAACATAACATACCATAACTAGGTATAAATCTCATTATACTAGCTCAAATTAACCTCTCATTGTTAGATGAGAAATCCACTCACCTTAGTAGGTTACTCCTTGACTGGTACAACTGGTACTCAACTCTGGTATTTCGGCTCCCTGGAATAACCCTCTTGACCTACGTCAACATACAGATACAATAGCTATTAGGATTACCTCCACACGAGGTTTTCCCATGAACCATGCATTCATACATGATCTATCCTCTAATATCTCATTATTTTCTTCCACCCTATCTCTACTCAAGATTACTTCTACTATTACATCAAAATACACTATCTAAGAAAATCTAAAGTCATACAAGATCTAGGGAAGCTATAGCTTACCTGGAGTCGAGCACAAACCCCCAAGCTTCCCTTTCCCTTTCTCTTTCTTCCTCCTTTTTCTTCTTCTTCTTCTTCCTTTTCCTCTCTTTTCTCCTCTTCTTTCTTCTTCTTTCTCTGGCTGAACCCACGTTCCCCCTTTTCTCTAATGACTTAGGGACCAAGTCATAGGAAACTTAAGGGTTAAGGCATGCCAAATCTCCCTTTTACCCTCACACACTCTTAACACACGCTTTTTGGAAAACACGTGGCTCACTTATAACCATGATATTTTGCCCTTATATTTTCTTTCCTAAGTTGCCCTTAACACAATTTGCAATTGACATTGGAGCCTTTTCCCATTTTGCCCCTGATATAGCATTTTTTTAATAGATTTATAGCTCAGATCATCCTTTTCGCTTAAATCTATACTTTTATGTAACATTTCTAAGAAAAGACTTTACCATCTTGAAGAACTCGATTTTTTAAATCCAACGGTTCAAACGGCATCCAAATCGGACTTGAAACGGATTAAATATGAATTTCTCAAGATTTATCTCAGAAAAACCTGCCGTCGCGGAGTCAGCTCGAACAGATTGCGAGTCGGCTCGAGCAGAAGTAGGGGTCGACTCCAGAAAAGTAGGGGTCGACTCCTGAAAAGTAGGAGTCGACTCCAGCACTGCAGGGGTCGACTCCTAAGCGTGCCGAAAGTTTAAAACCGTGCCGGAGTCGACTCCACTCTGATTAGAGTCGACTCCAACCACTAAAAATGTCATTTTAGGATAAAACTCAAATAAACTTGATTTTTCTTGTAATTTAAACCCATTAAACTTAAGTCTCTCAATTTCTCAAATCAGACTCATTAACATTTAGAAATATACTTATTTACTCCAAAATTTCTTCTCTTTACATTTATCAAAAGGCCAACACACCCATATTTCAAGAAAACTTTCTGACTTTCATTTTAACTGAAAATGCCATAGATACAAGGTTTTCAGGATGTTACAATTAGAGCCGACTCTGGCTTCTGTAGAGTCGACTCTAATTCGGGCGCTGACAGATTCTCTGGTTCGGAGCCGACACCTCGTTTTCGGGAGTCGACTCTAAGTGGAACTAGGTCAAAATAAAAAGGGCGGAGTCGACCCCAAACGATTTCTATCGTCTCCTAAACCACCTTTAAGCTGTTCCAAACTGATTCCAAACCCTCCAAATCCCTCAAAACCTTTGATTACTCAGTCCAATCGAATCCAATGGCTCCCAAAAGGCGTGCTACCATTGGTGGTTCGACTGTTTCGACAAAGTGCCGTTCAAATTGGAGGCAACCTTCGTCATCTTCTTCATCTGCCACTCAAGATGACTCTCCATCCTCACCATCTTCTCCAAAAGTCGACCAATTAGCTGGTAAGGCCATTACAACCGGAAGGAAAGTTAATTTCAACTTCTTTATTTCTGAGGGCTTTGCTATTGGGCGATTGTTGCAAGAAATGGGATGGGAGAAGGTTGCTCTTTAGATATTCCTACCTACCCCGCCCTAGTAAGAGAGTTTTATAATGATTTAAGTAGAGGAGAGGGAGGATTAGTAAGTGTGTAAGAGGAACAAAGGTAGTCATCACAGCCGAATCTCTTGGTAATTTATTGGAAATGCCTACTGTTGGACTTATTGAATATCATCATGAAGATAGAGGAGGAGCACTATCAAGGATGTTAGGAAGAGAAGTTTCTGAGTTTGAGGAAATTTTAGCAAATCAACTTAATTGGAACTCAGACTGCTTCACATATCTGTGGAAGGATTCTTTTTCCTAAAATCGGAAGGTTTGAGTATGTCTCGGAGCGAGACGTTCTATTAATGGACTGCATACTCACTGGTAGACCCTTAAATCTTGCTGAGATGATGATAGGCTATATGGCGGAGGCAGCTACTAAGAAGAGATCTACATTGCCATATGGTATGGTTTTAACTTTAGTTTTTAGAATTCAAGGTGTTCTTATTATGGACAATGAGCCACTAAGAAAGTTAAGACATACAGATTACTATAGTGTCTCTACAATTCACCGAATGGGCTTTAGAAAAGAAAATGAAAACTGGATTAAAGAGGTCATGAGGCCAGAGCTGAGGAGGTTAGAGTTGAGGAAGTCAGAGGAGAAGATATTCCTGAACCATCTGTCGGACCATCTTCTGCTGGACCTTCTACTGGACCACCTGCTGGACCCTCAGAAGCTGGACCAAGCTCTCAACTTCCACATCAGTCAGCAATGGCATCAGAAAGATTTTCTGAGGAGCAAATTGGTCAGCTCAGGGCTTTACTTGCTGAGTATGACAGTGTAAGAACAAATGATATGTGTAAATTAAGAGAGGAGTTCAATCAATTAAAGGATGAGATTAATTCAAGACTTGACATGATTCTTTTTCACTTAGCAATTCCGTCGAATCCTTTAGCGCTGATCTTCATAGTATTTTTGAAAGGATGGAAGGCATTGCTGACGGTTCTGGAAAGTATCTTCATGCTACAAGTCAACTAAAGAAAGATATTGACCTTGTCGTTTCTCAAATTGAAGCATGTCTTGAAAGCTTTAAGAAAACCCAAAAAGATGATGTTATGGAGATGATCGGACATCTAAAGAAAATTGTGTACAAGCATATTTGATATTCAATCCTAGGTTGTATCTTAGGATTTCTTATTTTCTTTCTTAGCATGTATAGGGTTTACATACTTAAATCTGTCATTTTAGAATACATGTAATAGATCTTGCTTTGGAGTACAAATGGTTGAATGAATGTTACACTTTTATTACAAATTATCTTGATTGAATGTCAATGAATGAATTTCCTATCTTTATGTCTATTCGAACCAACATCCTCGCTTTGATAACATTTCTCATTAGCCTTTAAAACTCACCTTATTGTTGATAACAAAAAAGGGGGAGAGATGAGATGAGTGTATAATGCATAAAAAGAAAAAAAGAGAATTTTAAGAGTGTAATGTTATATAAAGAAAAAGAATGAAGAGAAAGAAAATGAAGAACAATTCTGAGAATAGAAAGAATGAGAGATTTTTTCTTGAAAAAATTTAGTCTATCTACATAGGGGGAGTTATTCAATGCAGGGGGAGCTTAATAAATTTCTCTATATAAAAGTTGAATCATTTTGATTGATGTCATGTTTTGTTTATCTTTATTCATTTTGAATGTTGGCATCAAATTCTCTATTACAAAGTCTCTAAGCTTTAACAATATCTATAATTCTAAATTCAAATGAATTTCTTAATGCATATACTCAAAGTTTTTGTCATCATCAAAAAGGGGGAGATTGTTGACCCAATTGAGGATTTTGATGATTAACAAAACTAATTGAGTATAACATTTGATGTTACTAATGATTTTGATTAAGTTTTTCAGATTATAAGTCTAATTGATGATCAAAATCAAGAAGGAAAATCAAGTTCTGGTTTGAATCTAATGTCAAGTAAGACTGCAGACATTAGAGTCGACACATGGAATCGCAGAGCCGACTCCGGAAAATGGCACAGGCTTAGAGTCGACTCCGGGACTGTGAGAGCCGACTCTATCAGAAACAACATAACGTTGGATTTTCAGGCCACGACTTAGAGTCGACTCCCGGACTGTTAGAGTCGACTCCAGAAGAATTTTGTGTCGACCCCAGAAAAGTCAGAGACGACTCTAGATCGAGCGGATTAAATTATTTCGAGTTAGAGCCGACTCCAAAAAAGCCAGAGCCGACTCCAGAATGTCAGACACGGCTCCAGAACTGTCAGAACGACTCTAAACTTTAACTTTATCGATTTTAATCCCAACGGCTATTGTTTATATGGATCTAATCCTTTTTTACTTGCTTCTAACGGATAGTTTTGCACTATTTGTGGATTAATCGAATCTATAAGAGGGGTGATTGCATCCCAAATCAAGAGAGGAAAAAACAAGAAAGAGGCAAAAAGAAAAGAATAGAGAAAATCCTTGAGTTCCATCAGAAAAGAAAAGAGGGAAAACCTGTAAGGAAAGATCATACTCATTCCCCAAGAGAAGAGAAAGAGATTCCAAGCCTTCACTGTTCTATTTAGAAGAAATCTCAAAGAAGAAAGAAGCCCTAGTTTTTCCAATCTTCTGAACCTCAAGAGCATATTCAAAGGAAGATCCATTCAAAGGAAGAGAAGGAAGAAGCCACCAAGATCTTCGAATCAGGCTTTGGTTCCTAATCTCTACTTATTGTTTTATTATTGTATATTTGCTCATTGAAGGAGAAGTTTGCTTTTGTAAACTCAATATACTGTTTGCTGGGTCAATCTGAGATTGATTCAGTTGAGGTTGTTAGTCTTGTGCAAGCATTTGCTTGTGGTTTTAGGTTTTGTGCTGGTGAGCCTTGAAAACCAGCTGGGTTCGTTGTGCACTCGAGAAAACAACAAGTTTGAGTTGTGAGCTTGCAAAACAACTCTGCTGTAATCAGTTTGATTATAGTGTGGACCCAATAGGTACTTGGGAGTGGACGTAGGTGTAGGTACACCGAACCACTATAAAATCTATTGTGTTTATCGTGATTGTCTCTTATCTTCAACTCTTCATTTATAGTTGCTTTGTTTTAAATATGTGAATCTAAGTTTTTATTTCCACTGGGGGTTATCCTTCAAAAGAGTTTAATTTTTGAAAAACCCAATTCACCCCCCCTCTTGGGTTGCTATCTGGACCAACAAGATATTTTGAGTGGACATCCAGATAGAGGTTATGACCACATTAGGATGACAAATACTATGTTCTTCAAGCTAGAAGAATTGCTTCTTTCACGTGGGTTGGTTAGTAGCACCTGCAATGTTACGGTAAAGGAGCAACTTGCGATCTTCCTTTACGGCATAGGTCATGGTGTCACCAATAGAGTGCTGGCTAAAACTTTTCAGCACTCCGAGGAGACAATATCCAGATACTTAAACACTATACTGAAAGCAATTTGTTCACTTAAGCAAGATTTCATCGCTCAGCCCGGTCGGGATACCGGTGTGCATCCATGGATCCGTGAGAACAATTATTTCAATCCTTTCTTCATGGTACGTATGGACACTAATAGATGCCAGTCTTTCATTTACGATTGGTTTACAACCTCGTCCTTGATATATTTTTATTTGTCACAGCATGCTCTTGGAGCCATCGATGGTACGCATATACCCGCCTTAGTCAAGAAAAGCAAACAACCACACTTTCATAATCAAAAGGGCACCATTTCCCAAAATGTCATGGCTGCAGTTTCATTTGATCACTCCTTCCTTTTCATTTGTACTGGATGGGAGGGATCCGCAGCCGACATGAGAGTCCTTCGTTGGTGTATTGAGTCAGATGGCTTCATCGTACCAGAAGGTATTTAATAAATTCATAAAGCAAGTGTCCAATTACCTTTATCAAAGTTTTAAGTGGATGACGTCAAGCCATTGTTCTCGTTTACAGGAAAATTTTATCTTGTTGACTCGGGATATGCCAATACAGACAAGTTCCTTGCCCCATATCGCGGTAATAGGTATCACCTAAGTACATTTAAGAATCCAAGGGCCAGACGATATAACAATTATCGAGATTTATACAACCATCGACATGCTCAGCTCAGAAATTGCGTAGAGAAGGCCTTTGGAATTCTTAAGAAGCGATATAAGATTCTTAGAGGTCCTATCCCATTTCCCTTCAAGATTCAGAAACGTTTTGTCATGGCTTCCTGCATCATTCATAACTTCATTCAACGGACCTAAGGAAATGACAAATACTTCAATATGTCAATTGAACCCATTCCTGTTGATCGAGATGAGGATGATGTTGATCCTTATCTTATTATAGGGGATGACGAATCCCGAAGAGGTGACGAACTTCGCAATTCCATAGCTAACAGGCTATGGGATGCCCAAAACACGCACAGTAAGTCTAACATGCATCCTTTTCTTTGAACATATTTCTCTTATTGTAAAAGAAAGTATGTTTACCTGATTTGACCTTATTAATAGGGTAGGGTATTATGTGATTTGAGTTTCATATTAGTTTCCATGTAATGCAGGAAATCAAGCTGCTTGATCTTGAGGTTCAGTAATGTCTTCTTCGAGGTATTATGTAGTTTTGTGGGCCGTAGACGAGGGATCTATGGAACCTGGCCTGAGTGTCAGCGTGAGGTAACTGGGTTAAGCATGCCTTGTACAAGAAGTTTAAATCTAGAGAAGAGGCAATTCATGCATTTTAGAATTATCGACATCCTCCTGATATGGAATATCAGCTAGGACAAGGGGAGGTACCGTGAGTAATGGTGGATCTTTAAAAACCTTTACGTTTGTTTTCGTATCCTTTCTTGTAGGCTTTTTGCTTGGTTGTCAGTGTTGCAAGTTATCGTTGATGCTTTGAGATGTTCAGGTTTACTATATCTTATTCCTATCCTTGTAGCATGACTTGTAACGCTTCTTCTTAGCTTAGAGGTTCTATTTTGGAAACTATTTCCTGCTTTTGTAATGACTACTATGTTACATCACCTATCATCTATTTGTATCATCATTTTGCTATGAGTATATCTGGCAGCCGTGCACTTGATTGATGTAACACTATATGATATTGTTGTAATGACTAGTATTTCGCTGCATTAGAGATATAACCTTACGTTCTTCTTGGTGGTTGCAGTGGCAATGATATTGAAGTGTCGTCTATGATGACATGACTTGGAGGGCATTTATAAATGCAACCGTTGTGACGCATCACAGCTCGGTGCTCTATCAAAGGTGAGGGCGATGATGTTAGGTATACGCGTAGCATTTCCTGAATTGGATGCATGGAAAATGTGACCGTCAGGAAATAGGTGCTGACAATGCCTTCCTGAGCCAACTCTATCGATGTTCCTATATCTTCATATTAGATTATGTGGGTAGGTAGCCTGAACAATGATGAAATTGGATTTAGAATTAATCATTCATTAATGAGTATGTCGTAATATAGAAAATTAAATCTCCCAAATTTTTGATGCCTTTTAGTTAATTGATCTATCTCTTGCAAAATGATCTTCAAATTTTTCGGGGAACTGCTTTCATGATGAACTCATTCTGACTATTCCATCGCAGATGATATTTTCTGATTTTTAGTTGGACAATAGGACAGCATACCCTGTGCTATCATTATAATGTGATTTTCAATATATTTTATGTCCTAATTTGCCTCTTGTTTGAAAGCTTCCTGTTATGGATGATTAATTTGGAATATAACAATGGAGGTCAGCATTCAATCCTATGAAAATAGATACGATTGGCTGCCCTGTATATTACAAACGTTGTGTCATATCAGCAATTCCATGCTGAGATCCAAATGGTGTATTGACTATATCTATGTATTATTTCAAATTGCGTTCACTGATATTTGTGGCTGCAGCAGTTGAACATCTCCGGCACTCTTTATGGTATCAACATTCTAACGAAATTGCAGGTAGATGCTAATCATTTGAGATTCATATTGGAATATGTCTTGTTGTATAGCTCCAACATTATGCTTTTAGCTTGACTAATTTGCTAAACAAGTAGGCTGAGTTTGAGCCAAATTCCAAATTGAACACGAGCTGCTCTTGAGCAGCTCTGATGTTTGGTAGCTCTTGTTTTCAAAGTGTATCTGGAGTTTTACTTGCAATTTTTGACATGGTGCGATGATTAAAGAAGGATAAATTGTTTTATATTCATGTTTTGTCATTGTTTTCCTCTTAGAATTTTTGTGTGGTTTTAGAAACTCTGAATCTTCTTGAGGTTGGGTTCATGGATCAATCGGTAGTCTACAAAAACTGGAGAAGAGATAGCAAGATGGGACTGGCTTGAAAGCAAGAGATTAATTATGTACTTTAGATGGTCACAGATCCTAAAACACAGCAAGATTGAAACACAGTCATGGTGCAAATTTCAAACGGAAACTCATGTAAGATTTATTGGTCAAAAGCATTGCATCTTGTAAATCATGTGCAAGTTGAAGCATCTGTTAGTGAAGTAATGCACTCTTAAAAGATTGGGGAAAGATTTACTGAAAGGTTGACAATGAAGTGCAGGTTTATATGATAACGGATGACTAGATGTAGACGATCAATAGAGGAAAGTTGGAATAGCTGATGTGAATGCATGTATTGGTATGTTTGGTAGAGAATGCATAACTGTCCTTAATTTTATTAACAGAGTAGAATAATTTACAATCAGAATGAATGACTGTCCTTAATTTTATTTCCTATCACTTGTGCTCACCTTCTCTCTTCGTCTTTGCCCAAATTGTTGTTTGGGACATTGTTTTTTTCTTTTCTCTTTTTCGGTATCAAAACATCTAGCAAGTTAACTTAGTTTGGCCTTCTTACATCCATTGTTGGAGATGTGGTTCAGTGTGTTGTTTTTATCAGTGAGTGCAATTGACTAGTTGGAGCACAGCATTGTTCAATCTATTTAATCATGATTAGTTGTAATTTTAACCATCCTTATTCTAATTAGCTCTCAGATGCACATACGCAATAACGGCTTGCAGGACTGTGGACATATACTTCAATTTGTTAGCGAGAATCAATTGGGATCCATTTTGGAACCAGGAAAGCCACCGGTAGTGGACAAGCTGCTATCTTTAGTAATGTTGTCGGCATGGTGACTCAGTTTCACAATGAATAACAGAAGCTGAAAGATTCAAACGACAGTCTTCAGGAGAAGAGCAAAGAATTGAAAGAAGATTGGAATTTATCTTTCATCTACTTCATTGTATCCATGATCAATGTGTTTGAACCTATCAATTGTATGAGAAAGCTGTGCAGGAATTTTTTTTTAAAAAAAAAATACTAATATTTTACATCCATTGTACTGAACGGACATGAAATTTGTTGATTGTATTATAGATTCTTTTACTACATTTGTGTTTCATAGCTTGAATTCTTTTTTCTGGGAGTGATCTCTTTTTCGTGATATGCATCTAAATAGGCTGCTAAGGGATGTTCATGCTTAATTACCATTACTATCAAAGCTTGGGATTTACATCAAGTGTCATCAACTGAGGACCTGTCTATAAGATTGGTTCATTCCTTTTTCAATTTCTAATTTGGTTTGAATGATCATATGATTCGTGATGCTATATTGTTTTTCCCATAGACAACTTTAATATGACTGACTGACTGTTGAGTTTTGCGATCAAGGTTCATATGTAGGCAGCATCTACTGGCAGACTATGATTTTGCAAACAGGATGAGCTATCAACATCGTGATGCTCGCCTTGCACTCTTTTATTAAAATCAAATATATTGTTCCTTTGATTGGAAATATATAAACTAGTTTTCGATTATCAAATTTGTAGATTCATTCCCAAATATTTATTCTAAACTATTTAAGTTATCGCATTGTACCTTAAGCTCGAAGGCCCCTTCGATGTTCAAAACCATGCAAGGTACATGAATATTTTAAAAAAATATTCTACACATTGGTGTAATTATTAAGATTAGTATAGATACCAATTTCTTACATTTTTTATTATAAAATTATAATTAATTTAATTTAATTTAAATAGTAATAAAAATTTAGAAACTTAATTTGATGAATTTTAAAAAATTTATTGATTTACCGTTAATAAATTGTTATAATTTCATAATTATTTCAGTTTTATTTTTAAAATAATTTGTTTCATTTTAATTTACTAATAACAAATAATTTATTAATGTTAATGTAATAAAAATTTAATTGATAAAGTATTTTTTCTTCTATTCGGTCAAAGGGTATTTTTGGAATTTCAAAAGAATCTTCATCTATTCCTATTGAAATATAGGTTTATTCCCATGTCATCCAAACGCCATTTGGAATAACACTGCATTAATTGCACTGGAATAACATGGAATACCAAACTTTTATCCAAACAGAAATCTGGAATAACAAAGGGAATAGGTTATTCCTAGAGAATCCGTATTCCTATTCCTGGAATAACTTTTTGACATTCAAACACAGCCTTCTAGATTAGTTCAGGAATAATCTCACTAAAAGGCTCTCGTATATTTTGGTGCGTAGAGTTTCTCTGCAAATCCAATATTGACGGCAAGCATCGTCTATTTTGGATGAGAGCAACAACGTCTATTTATAATGAAAATATTCTATTCCAAGAAAAGAATATTCTCATTAATAGGACTCTTAGGATTCCTAAAAGACACATCTTCTCATTAATGTGACTCCTAATCTGATTAGGATTCCTAAAAGACACATCTTCTCATTAATGGGACTCCTAATCTAATTAGGATTCTTAAAAGACACATCTTCTCATTAATAGGACTCCTAATCTAATTAGGATTCTTAAAAGACACGTTAATGGGACTCCTAATCTGATTAGGATTCCTAAAAGATACAATAGTGAAGATTATTATTATATTTATTAATCTTAAATACTTAAGAATAATAAATATATAAATAATTTTTGCTGGGTTTATATAAATTAAACCCATAACCCATATGCATCATTCCTTGTGTGCGACCCTGTAGGTTCACTCAATGTTGGTAGTAGGACTAAAACCCTTTTCGACTCACAAGACATAATTGGTCTCTAGCAAGACATTATGTCTACCCAAATTGAGTGAAGATCGTTGATTCGACTTTACCTAGTATATGTTAATTATCTAGTCCCTTTGTCACACGATATTTAGTGATTAAGTATGAGGCATAGATCACATCACTCATAGATTGTTTAATCACAAGTTTTCTTGATTCCAGAGTTTGACTGAATAAACCAAATGTTACTGATAACTTCTATCAATTCATTTGGGCATGGCCATGTACTTTTCTCAGTCTCACTCTTTAAGAGGGCCCAAAATATCTCTCTCAAATTAATGAGAGGGACAAATTCCTTCACGAACACTCATATCCCTCAATGTAGTTTATTCCATATCCAATCATAGTCTTATGATCATCTGGTTAAAGATGATGAAGAGCCATATCAAAACATGAAATTCACTATGTAGGGATCCATAGTGTCATAAGGTCAAAGGACTAAAATAACAACATAATGAAGAGAAGTATTCATAACAGAATCCATATGATACTCTCATAGTGGGTCGATCCAATACAATGTACTTTTACATGTATCTATGTGTTGACTTGATATCTCATATCCATGACCAGTAAATATGATCATCAATCAACCAACATACTAATCTTACTTCATTATCGTTCCATATAATGAATGATTAGGGATAATTTAGAATAGTATTCTTATCACCTTATAGTTTCACTATTTAAGTCACATACTTTAATGATATAAGAAAGAATAAACTATTCAAGAAAACCTTTTTATCACATTAGAAGAGCATAATAATAACATGATAAATAAAATGATTTATTAAATAAAGATAAAACCATAAATGACAGCAAATATCCTGATGGCCTAGGGCACATAACCAGCAGTTACTCCTATGAAGGTTGCTTGAAAATGTGTTTCAGGAGCAGAGAAATTTTGATCATTATTATCCAACACATTAAAACTTTCTAAATTTACTTCATTTTAGGATAACACATGATCAATGTCTTCTATAATATTAGCAATATTCTCCTCACCAAGTGATGAGGACATCAGTTCGGACCAGAGTTCGGGTCAGTCGAACCAGTCCTTGGATGTTCCTGTACCAAACCCAGAGTCAGCAGGCCACGTCAGGGAAGACCATACCAGGTAGTCTATGAAGGTCCAAGAGGTTGCAGAACAACGGGCTTGAAATTCCATGTTTGGGCCGAGTGTACGGAATTGACCCGACTTCGTTTTGACACTTTGGGTCAATCGAATCTGGTCAGCTACTGTGTCGGACTGGGCTCAAACTTGGCTGGTCACATGGAAACGGACTGCTGATTCAAAGTCATCGCCTTGGCGATGAGCTGCTGTAGATTTTGGCCATCCGGGCTCGTCTGATAGGAGTTTTGGGCATGTTTTCATTTTTTTAATGGCATAGTTGTAATTTTTCTAAACTTATGATGTTAGGGTTATCTCTTTTATTTAGGGTTGGCTTTGGGCACCGTCAGAGGCAGAGAGACAAAAAAAGATGCTATTTTAGATTTTATTTTTTTTTCTTGAATGCAGATGAATGTTTTCTTTTTTCTGATTCAAAACAATTGAATTGAAAATTCAATTGCTCTTCCTTTAAATTTCGGATTGTGAGTGATCAAATTCGAAATTTTCCCCTTTTTCTTGTCAAGATTCGAACCAAACCTGGACGAATTCTTTTCTCGCAGATTAGATCGTTCTTGAGTTGCAGGCGTTTTGAATATCGCCCTACATCACCAAGGTTAGCTCTTTGTTATCTAATTTTAGCTGCTGTCTCAGCATGCTCTCTTGTAGCCCTATCTTCTCCATAAAGTTACACCAACTTTTCATAATTTGGAATGGGCTTGTTCATCCACTGCTTCAGATTTAGCCTAACAAAAGAATATAAATGGTCAAATTTAAGCATTTAAATATAAAGTTCTACATTCTATGAAAGAAATCAGTTAAACAAAACTTTAATATTAATACATATCTCAATTAGTTTTTGCCATACTTTAGGCTCGGCACTTCACATTTTGGTAATTGGAATCCAAGCAAAATTACTCATTACATTCTTAAACAAGTCATAATAATTAGAAAAAATCTTTTTATATACTTCATGCGATTCTTAATCTTCCATTTATCAAATGACTTGTTACTGAATCGCATTTTCAACTCCTGCAGTATATTGTTGTATGCATATGTTGTGAAGTTTCCATCAACTCTATTCTTCAAGTTTTGTTGGTGCAAAAATACATCAATTAGAACATTATCCATAGCAGGTGTCCAAGCAAGTATGTCTCCACCCCCTTTTAGGTCTCCAGCTTCAAATGTCTTTCTTTTTGGCATCCTTTATACTAATAGTATTATGTAAAAAAATAATTAGAAAGAATATATATCAGAAATTTAAGAATATATATATATCACTACAAAGTTTAAACAAAGTTATAAAATAAGAAAGAGAAATACAAATAAGATATCAAAATATTATCTTATATAATCCATCCACATATCAACTGCTATGGAATCCCTAATGAACTCTCTAATAGCTGAATCAACTTTATCGTCTACGTTGTTATGATGTTCCTCTAGACAACCGCTTCGATTAGCAAGTTCCTCATCTACCTCAGCAATAAGGCTCTCATTTGGATTTGCAACCATTAAGTAATTGTGCAGAATAGAACATGCTAAAATAATTATTTCTGGGTATCAATACTATAATGCGATTCAGTTGTGCTCCCTGTAATTGAAAATCTTTAAGTACACAAATACTCTTTCAATTGCATTGCGTAAAGATACATGTCGAAGGTTGAATAACTCAAGAATATTCTATAGTGGATTTCCTGAGTATTCTTTCAAGTGATAATGTTCTCCTCTATAAGGTGCAATAAGTCCTTCAATATATATCCAGCATCAACAAGATAGTATTTTCCTAGAAAGAATTACATTCATCATTAAAATATTAATCATTATATTATTCTAGAAAATTGTATATGAAATAATTTTTCTTTTCAAAATTACCTTCTGGAATTTTAAGTGGATATTATCATTTTAATGCATTTTTTAGAATTCTTGAGTCGAATGCTATGCCTTCCCAACCAGGCAAGGCAGGTGAATTTCAAATCGAAAGAACATGCAGCTAACATGTTTTGTGTTGGGTATTCTTTTCCTATCTCGATACTTGGGAGCATCTTTGGAATAAACTTTCACACGAATATCTATTCCATCAATTGCCCCAACACAATCATGACATTAAACAATTTTACTAAATAGATATGATACAAATTAACTAATGTAACATAATTTAACAAATTATTTTTACCTTAAAAAATGGATAGAATCTATGTATTTCTAAAGAAACTTGTATGATCCATCTGGTTGTTTGAGATATGCTCCCTCTAACTCTATTATTATAGCTCTCAAAACATTATGGAAATGATGAATAATAGTTTCTTTGGATCAATGAAAGAAGAAAGAGATTTCACGATTCTTTACATTATGGCTAATTATACAAATGAACTTTGCAACTTATTCTTCTACATATGCTCGTTGTGTTGATCGAAGGCCGCCATCTCTAACTAATATGGCACATAAGTCTAAAAATGATTTAGGACCCAATCGGATGATATCACGATATCTTTCATTACCAATAATATTTTTCATCAATTCTTCTCAAACTTTTTCTCTTTCCAAACTTATATTATGGGGAAGTTGATTTCTATTTCTCCGCTTTGTAGCCCGAACCAATAAGCTACAAGATAAAATACTTGTACAAATGCCATATGATGTATACATTGCAACATGATGAGAGCTTTCATTTTAAAATTTTCTTGATCATCCATCTATGATAAAGTTTAGAAAAAAATTTAGTATAAATGCAATGACTATCTATGCAATAATTATAGACCTAACTCAAAGCTATAGAACTAACTCAAATCAATCCTAGTAAACAACTTCTGAATCCATAAACAACATCTAATAAGCAATTAAAATCTTAAAATATTTTTTAAGACATGAAAGGAACTTAATTCACAATTAAACATACCATCAGAAACTCAAAATAATCCAAGAGTTCAACAATGATCAAATAATTAAATAAGAAATATGAAATGACTATGATATTTAGAAAAACTACTAACGGAATAAGTAAAAAATAATATCAAACTATTACAAATATCAAAAAGTAAACTAGTAAGAAAATGATTTAGTATAAAAGAACCAAGGGATCAAAAGAATCATAAGGTTAAACTAAAAAAGAAAGAACCATATGAATCAACAAAATGAATAATTAAATATCATTTCAAGCTCAAACCTCATGCCTAGCATAATGAATAATAGCACAAGCTTTTAGAAGAGGTATAAGTTGTGAAGAAGATGGAGGAGGCACTTGAAATTGTTGGATCTGGATATAAGCTTTGTTTGATGAATCATATCTACAAATAAAAATATAGTTTGGGCCCTTTAAAACCATATTTGTATGCTCATAATAAGGTAAGAGATGAAGGTAACAAAATTAAGATTTTATTTAATAGAAATAAAATAATTTTTTAACAAGATAGGAGCTATCTTTTCCTCAATCATTATATATGTCAATAATTACGGGCACAGTTAGATGCAATTGAAGTTCAGCTAAATTTTTGACATGTTCAGATAATTTTTTTCCTCATTTTTGAATATGCACAATCTCCCTCAAGGTAGAGGTTTATAAATTCACTAAGGGAGATGTCTTGCATAATTACGATTCCACGCTCTACCATAAGACTGATCAAATCCACATGCCCCACAGGATGGGGGTCCAGATTTTCAGATCATTGATCCATTGAGCATCTTAAAATCAGTTTGGCAGAAAAAAATATTCCACCTTGCTTTGCACACACAAACTGGGAATAACATGCACAAAAGGGCATGGCACATTCCTTTCTTATTATGTCAGATAATCAAAAAATCACAATTCCACCTAGTGTCACATGATGCAACCAAATACAAATTAAATAATTTTCATTAAAAAACCATTCGGTACCATTTTGCAAGGCAATAATTTAATAAATAATTCTTCGAACTAAAAACCAATTGCAAAAAAGGAGAAGCCAAGAACTCCTGAATTGCTATGCATGATGGATCTGAAAAAGACAAAAGGAGACAGTTTTAGCGATCGATAGTAGGGAATTAATTGGCATTGACATCAAAATCCTTCCAAGAAAACCATAAGGAAAGCGACATTAAGCACACACAAGGAGTTCACGGAATCCCACCAAACACACCTCTTCATAATAGATCAGAGGCCAAAAAAATAAATAAATACTAACATATACTCCTAAAAAATGACAGAAGAAGAGTAATCGAGAAACATTATAAATTTGAAAGCATCATGAACTAAATTCGTTCATTAAGAAAACAAGCTCATTCTAATTTATAAGCAGACGAATCCTAATCTATAAGCATTCAATGTTATAAGAAACTTTCAGTGCTCTCAATGAATTTCAATAGAAAATCATGTTATCATGGTGGATTTCAATGGATTTCAACGACGATTGGAAGGGAAGATATTTGGGTTGAGATGGGCCTTGAGCTCTTGCGTTGTTGCCTCGATGAATAAGGAATGAACAGTGGGAATGAAAGACGAAGAGATTGGAATGAAGGGATATTTTGGTCTTTCAAAAAACATAAAACTTAAACATTTTCTTCTTCTCCACATTACCCCTGATTGGAAGGAGAAATAAGGATAATCAATACTCTCATTCTCTTCCTCCTCTTTCTTTTACCTTCCTCTTAAACAAAGTAATTATTATCTTTTTCCTTCCATTCCTTTCCATCACTTCCGTTCTTTTAATTCAAACAATCCCGAAATGGAATGGCAATTAGATTGAACCAAGTTGGATCAAAAATTGGTCATCTTGAATCTAACTAATTTGATAAAATAGTAAAAATTCTAAACCTAGAATAGATATTTTAAAGCTAGAAGCAAGTTAGGTAAAAAATTATGAATCATCCAATTTATTAAATGAGTTAAAAGATTTAAACCTAGAGTTAACTTTTAATTAAAGTGACAATTCAATTTAATTTGCACGACCTATTTAGTTAACATATGAAATCAAGTTAAATGGATTAAGTGGTCTTAAACAAGTTAAGCGAGCCTTAAATTAAATGGGCTGAGATATGACCTAAATCAATTATGGGTCAAACAAGTCAAGACTCTAATTGAATTGACAAAACAAAAAAATTAAACCTACTTGAAGTGGGATGATTGTGAATGGAGTGGCCAGACGAGCTATGAATTTATACTTCTAATCAGACCGTTATCTTGAGTTTTGATGCCTTTATTTTGGGTGCTTCTATTTGGACCGCTGAAATTGCTGAGGAGCCCCCTCATTTGAATTTTTTTTTTACTTAAGAGCCCTCCTTTTTTACTCAGTAGCCCCCCTTATTTTTTAAAATTCCTAAATTACCCCTCCTCCCGCCCTCCCGCCTCCTCATACTCACCTCGTCACGGTGCTCCCCGGCGGCTTCCCCGGCAGCAGAGCTTCCTCTCCGATAAGGTAAGCTCCCTCCTTCCCTCCCTTCTTTCCTCTCCTTCCCCTCCCTCCCTCCTCCCTCATTTCTCCTCACTCGATCGGCCCTTCAAGTTATTTTTTTTTTTAAGCCTCCCGGCGTTCGTAAGTGTCTGACGGCTCCGCCCCCTTCGTCCCCCCCACTCACGAGTCGTCCCAGCTCTGTTCGGCCCTGGAGGGCCGAACATAGTAATTAAGTTATAAAATATAATTTTAATAAAGTATATTATAATAATAATTATAATAATCAAGTATATTGCAATGTTTCATATATGATGCTGGCCCCTCACGAGTTAGACCCACAGCGTCTGCCAGAAGACGTAGAACCCAGGCGCCTGAGGTTATTGAGGTTCCTGAGGATCTTGTTGCACCATCGCCCCCAGATGAGACAGCAGCCGAGGACATCCCAGCTATGGATGTTGATGATGATGAGGCGGATGGTCCTTGTCCAGGCGGTCCTGAGGATGAGTCTGTCCTTAGGAGTTTCAGGACACATATTGCAGCCTCCATCTAGAGGCAACAGGTATTTGTTCGT
This sequence comes from Calamus simplicifolius, assembly GCA_900491605.1. Taxonomy (NCBI): domain Eukaryota; kingdom Viridiplantae; phylum Streptophyta; class Magnoliopsida; order Arecales; family Arecaceae; genus Calamus; species Calamus simplicifolius. The sequence goes on along the minus strand of UESW01003921.1, from coordinate 1,672,373 downwards.
TGTTATACCGTATTTTATTTAATGTATTATTTCGATGCTGTTATGTGTTATTCATGTTATCCATTTATATTTCACAGGAACGGACTCCACTGAAGTGCATGAGCCATGCTGCCAAAGTAGGTGAGTGGCAGTGGTGGGCATCAGGGCAATCGAATAGGAGATTCAGGGATATAGTTCAGCAGTCGGGTCTTCTAGAGCTAGTGCATTGCTCTTATCGGTTCGCCGATAAGATTCTTGTCTCGGGCTTTGTAGAGAGATGGCAGCCCGAGACGAACACCTTCCATCTTTCCTTTGGCGAGATGACAATCACGTTGGATGATGTTGCCGCCATATTAGGGATTAGTGTCATGGGTGCCTCAGTGTCCTTGTCTACAGATAGGATGAGTGATCGGGATGCTGAGGACCTACTAGTGCAGCTATTGGATGTATCACGGGATGACGCGCGTCAGGAGGTTATATCTGTCCGCGGTCAGTTGTGAGGTTAGAGTGGCTGAAGAGTCATTTCCATAATGTATCAGATAGAGATAGCAGCCGTAGGATAGAGTGTGCGGCACAAGCGTATTTGCTTTTTTTGTTGGGGTGTACACTTTTTGTCGATAAGAGCGGGACGCGGGTGCCTATAGCTTATCTTGCTCTGCTTCGGCATTTGGATAGAGTGAGCACATATGCCTGGGGTGCGGGTGCCTTGGCTCATTTATATCGGCAGTTGGGGATCGCGTCTAGGGCATCCGTTAGACAGATCAGTGGATATATGACGCTTCTCCATGCATGGATTTATGAGCATTTTCCTTTCTCACTCCTCACCAGCCTTAGACTATACTGATGCTAGGCCTCGCGTACACCGATGGACTCCCGGCACTCCACCCCGTTCTACGATGGACCATTTAGTGATTCTATGCGAGTCATTGGACGTACTGAGGGCAGATGAGGTATGTACCATAGGACCATGCACTTGTGTATTTATATAATTTGTCATACATTATCAAACTTATTACGATTTAATATATTGCAGGTAGTTTGGGATCCCCATCGTCTTATTCGGGATGATCGTCCATTCCTTGATATTGCATTCTTCAGTGGCTGCTTGAAGTGCATGGATGTCGTAGAACCCTATCATCCTGAAAGGGTTTTACGACAGTTTGGCAGGATACAGACGATCCCCCGTGCGCCACTGGCCCCTGAGCGAGCCAGCAGAGGATCGACAACAGCTTCATACCGCATCCGGTACGTTTTCTTTGAGCAGTTATGGGAGAGGTGGGAGGATCACCTGCTGAGCACAGCGAGCAGGAGCCATCCGGTGACCCGACCCTCCGATTGCGTACCAGGATTTATGGAGTGGTTTTCTCGGATCACGCATCTGGCTGTTCACCCTCCGGAGAGCCGATCCAGTATCTACTCCCGATCACGTCCCGATGATGCTGATGCTGACGTGCTAGGCCGGCGTATTGCAGATGCGCTTGGCCTTTGCACTGACATACTTGATATGGATCGGGAGGAGGCTGCTGCGTCACAGGGAGGCACATGTACGATGTCATATCGCAGATGGCACATGTGTTGCAGGGTCAGCATATCTCTACGGTGCAGCCTGTTCAGCCTGATGTTCCTGGCCCTAGTCATGCATCGCCACAGCAGTACAGGCGTCGACGACGGCGTGGTGGGGATCCCTAATGTACCTCATGTATTTTGTATCTGTTAGCACATAGTGCATCTTTTTGTAACAGACATTGAAATTTGAATGAAAATTCACTTCCTTTCGGCTCAATTTTAATGAAAATCTTTTGAATTAATATTAATATGTCATACATTATACAAAATTGATTGTTGCAAGCAAAAGGACTTCTACAACTCAATAGTCTCGCTAATAATGACATCCGACGAGATCGTTCGTCTGAACTCATGAATCCTAGATTCATATGAAGAAGCCCATCCGGAAGCACACAATAAATGATGTTTGTGCCAATTGCTTGCTATTAGGGGAACATGATGACCCGGTAACAGAAACACCTGCAAAATATATAAATTAGTAAACATAATGAATTATTAGTCATTTAAGCATGATTAAGAGTTGTTCAATTAATACCTCAACAAAATGATTGCCATTAACGAACGCCACTGCAATATCTTTGCGGGATAAAGGAGGAAGATGCATCGATCGTAAAGGTAGGAATGTAAGACATTGTTGCAAGGAGAGGTGGTATAGGACAACGTTATAGCGGGACGCTATAACGTGCCCCATATCCGGCATAGTCATCCACCGGTCAAAAGGTGGATCATTATCAAAATATGATAATGCATGCTCAATCTCCTGAAACCTCCCTTCGACAGCAAATAAAGCACGATAGTGCTCTGAATGACATTGCAACTCATTCAATAAATCCTTCCTAATACGGAGCCAATCCTCCTCTCCAAATCCCAGCAAGTCAGCTATTGCTCTAAATCCGCAGTTGCCGTCAGCTTTAACATCCTTGATATGTTGGATGAATGGCCTCAACCCATCTGGAATTTGATCAATATAGATTGTTGGCTTATTATATGACCGGGTTCGCTGACGAGAAACCTGCAAACCATTAAAGAATGAATTAGACGCAACAGAAACATTCGCTTTGTAATAACAAATGGCACGGGTCGGAAGGTGCCGGCGTACCGCACGGGGTCCAAAGTTGCTGGCACGCGTCCGGCACGTACCGGCACGCGTCCGGCATCCGAAAGATGCCAGCACAAATCGGCACGGTTCCGGCACTTACCGGCATGGGGTCCGGAAGTTGCCGACTTGTGCCGGCACGAACCGGCATGCGTACGGCACATATCGGCACGCATCTGGCACATTCTGGTATGGTCCCTTACTAAGTGAAAGAAATACTTCGTACCTTCTTCCTTGCTGCCTCTTTGGCAATTGCGTCACTTGTGGAGTGCCCGTACCAGGAGAATAACTATCTTGTCCTGAAAGAATCAACTCAAAGGCAGAAGGATCACGGCGGGTAGATGTATCAACCTTCAATGAAGCACGGCCGCGACCAACTGAACGAGTGACCCTTTTGGCAGGTTCTTCAAGAGAAGTACTTTTGGGCTAGCAATCTCTCTCATTTTTCTTAACATCTGCAATTGCGAAGACCCATCTAACTGTTTGAATTTTCGAGCAATTATTTCCAACTCTGGTTCACAGCTCAGCTGAATACTTTGCACATTTGAAGCGGCATCATATCAAGTTTTCTCCAATGAGGATCTATGCAATCCAAGGGAATTAGCCGACCTTCCATCCTGAACGCAATCTCGTGGCCGCATGGTAAACCATGTGTGCGCCGAATAGCACACCCACAAACTGAAGCATCAATACCAACTGAATTGGCTCGCTTCGCTTGAGCGAGGATCTGATTTAATGCACTTATAGAAATGAAACCTCGCAGTTCTTTGAATTCAGCAGGCTTGAAGTCGTGTTGCACGACCGTCAAACTCTTCTCAAATGAGGCTTTAATGTCACTATGCTGTAACTCAATCAAACTATGTATTTTTGTCCAAGATGATTCGAAATTCCTTGGCTTGATCCAAGCTGTCTTTTCAGCCTTGCATGTGCACTTTCAGCCCTAGAAAAGTAAATAAAATTTAATAAAAGGGAGATAACAATTGCGTTATTAAATTATAAATTTCTTAAATTTATCAATTCTTGTGATACCTATTAGTTGTCAAATTCCCGTAGTGCCTACATGTGTCCGTCCATGCTGCAACAAATCTTTCCTTGTACTTGCTCAGCCAAGTATCTGACACATACCGTAAAGCATCTGGGTAGGTTGTAAACTCTCTCTGGAGTTTTGTCCAGTGATCATTAAACTCATCTTCTGTGGTGGACAACACAAGTATATTCCAAGTCATTATAAACTTATCCATTTCTCCTTTGTTTCAAATAACCTTTTGCACTGGGCCAAAACATTCCTACTAATATGCCATCTACATAGCAAATGTGTTGCCGTAGGAAATACCCTCTGAATTGCATTCAATAGAGCCAAGTCTCTATCTGTGACTATCACCTCAGGCAGAGCATCATCGTCCATGACACTGCGCAATCTCTCTAATGCCATGTATAGTTATCTTCTCGCTCAGAGTCCATATACACAAAAGCAATAGAAAATGTCAGGTCAGTTGATGTCACCCCGACAATCTCTAAGAGAGGAAGACGATATCTATTCGTCTTGTAAGTGCAATCCATTATCAACACACGAGGAAATGCACGTAACAAGTCTATACTGCCAGGGTGTGCCCAAAACAAGTCACGCACACATCAGACTTATACAATTCCTATGCCACTCAATGTATTTACACTCAGATAATTTACCAAGAAGATGTTGCATCTGAGATCTCCCAGCAATCTCTACAGCCTTGCACCTCTGCGTGCATTGTAGATTGTCTTCATTGTCGTAACATTGAGGGCATCCCTTTGCTTCAAGTAGATAATATGTCCTTAGGCCGAACCAAACTCTTCGACATATCCACTACAATTGTAGTCTCCTCCTTAGATAATCGTCCCGCATATGAGTGCCCCTCGAGATGCTTTGCAGCTGGATGATTGTGCACTCCGCAAATGACCTTAACATCCAATCATCTGCAGTGTCCAATTTCTTCCTCTTAAGGCAAAAGGACATCCACACTTCTTAGTGCCACTGGCCCTGGTCTTTGATCCCTTTTCCTTGATGTGTTTACTTTTGCAAGTACCGCTCCTCTCGCAAGAAAAAACAATTCTTGGTTTCTTAACATTGCTCCCGAATCAGATTTTTAATAACAACAAATCCATTCCTCTTTCCGACTTCCCGACACCAATTACACATTTCTTCTCTACTTTTGAATATCTATAAAATAAATAGTTTTATGTTGGTAGACAATTAAACATTGCTCAGTCAAATAATACAAAATAAATGCAATTAAATTTTACCTCGTAAGTTGTAAATTCATTTGTGTAATCCATTACACAATCGGAGCCAATCACGCTGCATTCGGTCGAAGCATCGTTTTGCACGATCAAATAATAAATTTTAACCCTAATCATAATTAATCAAACCAAAAAAAAATTAAATCTTCTGTTCGGCCCTGTGTCGCCGAACATATTTCTTCTGTTCGGCCCTGTGTGGCCGAACAAAGATTTTGTTCGGCGACACAGGGCCGAACAGAAGAATTCCTTCATCTGAACAGAAGAAAGAATTCTTCTATTCGGCACTAGTGGGCCGAACATAGATCTTCTGTTCGGCCCTAGTGGGCCGAACATATTTAAGTTGTTCGGCTTGTTGTGGCCGAACAGAACTAACTGTTCTGCCACACAGGGCCGAACAACGCACGAACCGAAAAAAAAAATGGAGACGGAGATATAAACTAACCTTTGCGACCGTAGCACCTTCATAAATTATTAATTGCTTGTCCATTGCTTGTCTTGATGTTGAAATTGCTTCAATCGAGGATCCAATGATAATCCGGAGTGAGGGAGGCGGGAGGACGATCGGGCTCAGGGGGCTGTTTGGAGGGGGGAGGGATATTTTGGTCCTGAAATTTTAAGGGCAAAAATATTTTTTTAATATGGCATGGGGCTCCTCAGTTAAAAATGCGGGCCAAATAGAACGACCCCTTTATTTTTCATTCATGAATCCTTTCTTCGTTGACAAAAAAAAGTGCTAACCATAATATGATCAGTCTTTTTCTTGTTAATAATTATGATGGCATTCTTAAGAAACTTCTCATGATCTTTTAAAATCTAAAAATTCAATTTGATTTTTTATCAATCCAGGGGGATTGGATCAATGGCTTGAATGAGTTGACTCACACAGAAGTCCATAATAAATAGTATGTATATTAAATAATAAAATTATAAAATAATATAATTAAAGGAAAGAGAAACATAATGATAGTACATGAGAGAAAAATTGTAAATTATTTCTGTAAAATTTTAATTTTGTTATAAATACTTTTAAATGCATCGCTAACTACACGTGTTATAAAGAAAATACTATCACTAAAATAAGCTTTAATTCTATGGTAATTATTTTAAATTTCACAATTGAAATGATTAGACAATAAAGCCTCAATTCCTGATGAAACGTTGTGCCCAGCAACCAGCAATTATTTTCAAAAAAAAACCAACAGAAGAAAAAATAAAAAAAATGAAAGAGTTATAAATCAGAAAGATCTTATGTTCATGGAGGCAAGAGAATGTTGTCGTTAAACTGATCACAAAATTCCTAATTTTAATATTATTCTATGCATTCGTTATGCCAATGATTTTTATTAATCTATTCTTGGTCCGCTGCGTGGTCCAACAGCACTGACGTGATCTGAACTTGGTTGTGTTGAAGAATAAAATTAAAAATCAAGATAAAAATAACTGCTTCAAGATATCAGACCTCAAAAAAAATATGTAGATGCCTGAAGAAAAGAGAACTGAATCATTATTTTACAATAAAAAGCTACAGGCATCTACATATTTATATATGATTGTAACTTTAATACTCAAAAGAAAACATGCCACAATTAAGAAAAAAAAAATCTTAACTAGCAAACAATTAAGGTTTAGAAAAATCTCCTTAACTATCGAAATCGTTCGAATTAAGAAAAAACTCTCAAATTAAAGGAATCTTAATATTCTTTAATTTTAAAATCTCTCAAATCAAAGGCATTCACAAATTGAAGAAAACTCAAAAATCAAGAAAACCCAATGTGTCATTGCTTGGAGGAGGAGAACAGTGGTGCATAGCATTTGTGTTAGAAGTTTGTGTTGAGTTTACAAGCCTAATATACCTAAAACTTTGGCTCCTAATCTGTGGAACACACGGCTCCCAATCCATAAAAAGGATGCAGCTCCCAATCATCGGATACGGCAAAAGACTTCTCTATTTAAATATGTATAACCCTTTATAAGCTAAGAATGGAGAGATGTGGGTGTAAAATGGTGTTCTAATCCTCTTTTTAGTAATCACTCATGCAAAGAAACATTTAATCACTGTCTATGACCGTCCACTAATCCTAGGTTCTGGCGATTAACTTTAATATAATAAACAATGATGAGCATATGATAGGGGACAACCAAGAACTGGTGAGCATGTTAAGGTGCAGTCCATTAAGGAAGTGTTTGAAATAGGAGATAAGGAGAGATATCCTATGGAGATAAGAAGGGATATCCAAGTGTTTAAAATAGGATATCCCTCCTTATCCCCAAAAGCTATTATTAGAAGGGATGTGTCTGAAAAAGTTTAACTAGAGGGGATAACCCATGGTTAACTTATTCCCTAGGAACCCAGGAACAACTAAAGTTATCCCTTGATGGCAGACTTGTAATTTTAAATATGTGCACTCAGCTATCCCCTGGATAAATGCTATCCTGTACATTTATCCAGGGATAACTTTTGGGCTATCAAACACTACCTAAGGGTAAACGCATTTGGGAAGTTAATTTGAACAGCAGTATCTTCCAAACCTCCAGGGATAGATAGCATGAAAGTCTCCTGGAAGATCTAGATCAAGCCTGCAGATGACCATTATTGGACTTCATTTATGCTTCAAGTTCAAAATCCAATGGCTCGGATATGGTTTCAGAGACTTGAATCCCATGGAACGAGACTTGACAAGAACTTGAATGTTGTCCAAAAAATACAGATCTGTAGATAGGAAGAGTTTGAAATTAGTCTCAATTGTAAACCCAGCCAGTTTACAGTACTTTATATATTTGTTCTAGAACAAGATGGGGCCTATTTGCACCCCACCCACCTTTTACTTCCAGGCAGTGATGGGATGGCCTTAATTTGCCTTTGGACCCCTAAGGATCGACAGGATATTTAAGGTGAGGTTACAACCATGTTCAAACATTGATGTCATGCATTTAAGCACGACCTGCCATTTAGGTTGTGAGATTTGGAAACTCTTGAATTGTATTCTTTGGAATTATTGCGTCTTAATAAGAGAGATATTAGAGCATGAACACGCTAGTTGTCCCTTTCCAAGCTTTACTCTTCTATATTTTCTTACATTTCCCTTACCTACTGATAGAGAGTTGTAACCATTTTAATGTTCTTCATTGCCAATTTGTCTTTCTTTTGTCTGCCTGGATTGCCTTTGTGTAGCTTTCTTGACAACTAATGAAGTTCTGTAAATAAATTTTAACAAGAAAAGACAAGTGATTGGCCACCTAACCCATTCATGGTCCAAACAATGATATCCCCAGTTCGCAGTTGTGGCACAGGTGCTGACTCTCCCAAGGCATTGGGTCCTATTGGCTTGTCATTCTAGCCCATTGATCTTTGGATACCCATGTATTCTTTTTCAAAAAGGGAGGAGAGTGTTGGGGAGCGCGGAATACCCCCAAGATCACGGCTATAGCGTATATGAGTAATGCAAAAATCTTTTACCGTTCTAATCTATGAGTATAAGATTATACCTTCAGACTTGAACGCTGGAACACTTGATTTGATTGCTCGACCTCAACCTTTTGGCCTTCCGTCGTATTCCCGAAATACCTGCTTCTCTCACAAGATGGTGGGATCTCTCTCGGCCGACCTAGGGTTTCTTGCTTTTCTTTTTCTCAAAAGCATTTTACCCTAGCAACCAATTGAGAGGATATTATAGGGCTACAACAGGGACCAAATAGGCAAATATGAAAAGGACTTCCCACGTAATTAAATCTCCTAATCCTATCCCGGGTTAGGATTTAATTACGTAAATTATAATTCATTCCACTAAAGAATTATAATTGTACTCCTAATCATATTCAAATTTATATTTTCGAGCCTTAATATTAAATACTTATTATCTCCCCACGTTAAGATTACAGATATCCACCAATTAAATTAAATACTGATAATATAATTTAATTGGCTGTTATTATCCTTGAGACTTATCCACTTAACTTATTTGACGTATCGGATTCAAAATCCACTTGCAAGATTTGATACGATCAAAACTTATAAGCTTTCTCAAGGGGATATCATCAGTCCAAATTAATCGGACGTGGATTCCTTCAACTATTAATATTCACCATATACATAATGTTATTGCCCAACCCACTGAGTTTATTGACTCATATAGAATCTCACTCTATGTGTAATCAAAGCAATAAACACTACATACACGTGTCTAGAAATAGAATTCAGATTAAGAGCATAAGTAATTATAATATTCATGAGTTCTAAATTATTTTATAAAGTTAGTATAAAATAATCAACTCAACTGGGTCCTGTTCAATACACACAAAGTGTACTAGCACAAATAGTTAGAATAAACCATTCCCCGTAGTCAAGACAGACCTACTTAGATTTGTACTACAGCTCTACTGATGGTGTGTCCAATTCCATCTAAAACTGTGAACAATAAACTTGTATTCCAAAAGAACCGATGATCTAGTCTTCTGTGTGTAAGCCGTACTCTACACACTAGATCAAATACTCTTTGGAAATACTAGACACATGCACATATATGTAGTAAATGGCACACATTGCTCAAAATGAATTCTCATTAAAAATGTAAAGACATAAAGCATATCTTTTAGTCTATATCTCTATCAGAGAGAACTCCTGAACAGCAAAATATTAGATCACCTTTGGCAAAACCAAAATTTGAACAGATGGACTTGAGATGCTTCAGAGTTGATACTTCGAATATGTTTGGTTTGTTATGTCAACTTCAGGATTAATTCACTAAATCATGGAATTAGAGATATTAATTTGTTGATAACAAAAGTGATGTATTACCTTTCTAGTTGGGTGATTGAGAGAGCACCATATCAACCATTATGCTGCCAAACAGGTGAAAGGTTGGACTCATGTTATATCAAGAGAAAGGAAGTGATCAAAAAAAAAAAAAAAACGACACAAAGGATCAAGACAATTAGCAAGACTAATGCTAGCATGATCATTATCTGACTGGCTTTCAGCTCAGACACTCAGAATGGCTGTTCAGAGTTCCTTCACAGATATCCTCTTGCTTCCTTTTTCTTCCTTGAGAGAGGGCTGTTAAAAAAGAGAGGAACAAATTAATTTCAAGTTAGTCAGGCCAACACAGTGCTGTTTCAAATTATTGGATGAGCTGGACTTGGATTGGAACAGCATATGATTCCACATATAATTATAAGGACAGGTCTCCACTTGGTTCCTAAATGCTATAAAATTATGGAGAAATATACTAAACTAATATTAGAACAATCAAACATACAGCAGGTAACATGCTCAAAAGAGGGGACCTCAGCATTACCATCTTTTAAGAAATCGGCAGCCCTCGCTGTCAAATTCCAACCACTGGTTTGCTCTTCGTGACATACACGCAAAAGTATGTATCCAAGAAAATAAGAAGTGAGACCAAACACAGCTCTCAGAAGTCTTTCAGAAGATGAGAAGCAACCACCAAACTTTACTGGAGTCTGGAAATCTTGTGAAAGGCACTGCCAAGTTTAAATACTTATCTCTCTGTCATGTTCTCCAATATATATATATATATATTTTTTTCCCTTCCAGACACTACCAGCCTATCTTCTTTTGGGGCTGGTCAACGGCTCCACTTCACCTTGGCTTGCTCATGTGAAGAGTTTGATTTAAATTGGCATCTGTCTACCGTTTAGCTCACATGAAGCCTATTTGGGTGGCTTGACTTGAGAGCAAATTAATTAAGATATATGTCTATGTCGACCTGCCTTGCATGCAATGGAATCATAGATAGAGAGACGGCAATGGCCAGGCTCTCAATTATTGGTGGAGAACACCTCAAATCCATGAAGCAGCATCAAAATACTTTCAGATAGCTTTTGAATTCAACTATGGGCAATGATAAATGCCGTATTAGATGTGCCAAATGGGTCAATTGGCAGATGCTTTACAAGAGGTGTCGCAAGATTGCAGAAAAAGTCTTTGAGATGAAAGTTTTTTGTGATTCAAGTCCTCACATGAAATCTATTTGTCCCGATTTTGTGAGGTTCATTGATCACACTAATGGCATGATAGAAGTTACATGGAATGATCAAATTATTGGGATGACATGGCATTGAATCCAAAGGACACCTTAGAACACATGCCTTCCAATTTGGTGCAAGCATGTTGCATGTAAAATAGAATAGAAAGATTTGGATGGTGCATACCAAGCAAGGTTCTTAGAAAGAACTATTTGATGGTTTGGCCACATGATTTGCTCTTAAAAGTAGTTCAATCAAATGATTTACTTTCTAAAGAAGTTTTAAGACCATGACCATTTTGTTGCCTCCAAGTTGTTTACCTTGTGATTGTGATGGGCTATGAAGTATTAGAGCTACATGCTAGAAGTCATTAAGATCTTCTTTGGTATATATATTTTTTCTAATCTAATACCATCTCAAGTTCTCAACCATAAATGATCGCACCTGCTTAAAATCAGGTTTAGCATCAAAGTGGTGTTGCCATCTTTCACCATCTTATAATTTAGAGATTATATGTTATACATTTGAGAAATTTCATTCTTCAATGAATAATGCCATGTGGCTCTCATTGTGTGCACACAAATAATTGTCTTATCATGGGGTAAAAAAATGACCAATGCAACCCACAAATTTGTTATCGAATATAACAAAAGCTCAATTAAACATGAAGTTGTTAAGTTAGTGATTGTGATATTGATGAACTTTTTATTTGCATGCAATAAGAACCTTAAAACATTTTTCTTTCCAAATACATGTAAGATAAGGAATAGCACAATGATATCACCACCAAGTGGTTTTCAATCTTACCTTGCTTTTAAAACTTAAAAAGAAGAAGTTTTAACTTGCAAATGAATTCAATTTAGTTTAGCTAAGTCTCTTCTTTGAATCAAATGACTAAGATTTAGAAGTTGCTATATAAATAGTAGCGAAAGGTTTACCTTAAAGAGTTTAGAATGAAAATTAATATACTACTACATAGCAAGTCTAAATCATTGGACATGTTAATATTTCATAATAAAATTTTCAAAGAAATGCCATGCAAGATGTTTTCATAACTATATGCGCAAATGTAAATCTAATTAACATGAATAAATAATTACTTAACAAGCATTTTCAATCATAAGTTACTAAGGTTTTTTTTTTATTTTCTGAAAGAACAAAAGGAAAAAATCAATTACAAGATGCAATTCATGATTCAATCGTCATCTAATAAAATCTCATTGCACATTGATTTGATTAGCCCCAAAATAAAAATATGGTAAGATGCTTGTTCATTGAACAAACAACCAAAACCTCACCATGGAGAATTTGTCTCAAGATTCCAAGACACCAACTCAAGAATCATCCATAAATATGCCAAGTGATTGAACCGAAATCAACTTTATTTTACTCCCCATAAGTTCACCAAAATTGAGTTTGGTGGAAGAACATAAACCACCACCTACCAGGGATTTCAAATTCAGTGTCAGGATTGCAAATTCCCGGAATATACAGGGCCATTTCAGTCCAGATGGTTCTTTAAGAGGAGGACAGGTCCCCGGCCATCGGCCATCCTCCGTCCGGTGTGGCCGAGGGAATAGAAAAAGGAGAGGTGGTTCCTTCCCTTTCCTTTACCCTTTTCCCCTTCCCATCCGCTCGGAATACCTAAGGTTACGTTATCCATCGGTACTCTCCGACTCAGGATTGCACCTCCCGTGCCTCTCTAGGTGAGTTCGATCCCAGACTTTCATGCCCTAGATTTCAATTCTTTCTGGAAAGAATGCTAATGTTAGTTTTTTTTAGCTTAGATTTGGACCGATTTCTTGTCATTTCGTTGTGAATTGAGAGCTGGTTTGTTCGATTGGAAAGATTGGTGTTTTTATTGGATTTGATGGTTAGGGTTGTGTTCTGTTGCTGTTTTCGTTGTCAAGTTTTGATCTTTTCGATGTCGAGATAAAATAATACGCCTGGAATTTCTATTTATGTTTTGATATGTGGATTATGGGTACATTTCTCTTGTGGTTTTTGTTGCACATCTTAATGATCCTGGACTCAAAGTGGTGTTCAAGAATGGACATATTTGTGGGAAGATTTTTGGTATTTTGTTGTTTGATTTTACCCAACAAGGTTTGATTCTGATCTGATGCTGATGATTTTTTTTTTTTTTTTGCGAAATAATATGGTTTTTTTAATTTAAAGGAATTCATTGGAAGACGCACGGCGCATTCTTTGGTTAGCCTCATTAATGGTCGGGAAAATTATTTCCTGTAAAAATTACTCTTTTTATTACTTTCCTTTTCTCAACGGAGTTTTATTGCATTCCGATGATGGTAAGAGTAGTTTACAGCCACCATGAATTTATATATATATAAGCTGTTTAGTTTTGGTCCACCCCCTTTGTGGATTGTAGGTTTTTTGTTTCCTGATTGTGTGATTGCTGCAATATGTATTTGGTACTTGCATGATGAAAACCATCATGGAAATGGATTTTTCAAACTGCGTTGACAGGTTTTTGTAAAGATGGACAATCTCTGGCAACTAGGGAATGAGTTCCGAGGCCAATCAAAGGTCTCGGAGGACCATCAGTGGTCTATTATCACTTCGAAACTGACCGAGCTGACAAGATCAAAGGTTGGGCGGATGAACAACCTTGATTATTCAAGAAACTCTTTTGAAACAAAACCATGGGACAAATTTGCTTTTCAGGAGGATAACAAGTTTGATAATATCAATCTTGGACTTATGAATCTGGATCTCAAGATGAATGAGGCGACAGTGAAGAGCCCGTTCCATAATAATTTTTATAACATGAACCCAGCTTACCAGAAAAGCAGCACCAACAGTCTCAGCAGTTTCAAGGTGAACACAGGGATCAGCAAGTATGCTAGTAACGCTAGTGGCAAAGAGGTCAACAACAATAACAGTAGCAACAATAATAACAACAATAACACCAGCAACACCATCACCAACAACAGCAATAACAGCAACAACGCTGCTGTTGACAAGCGGTTTAAGACATTACCTTCAACCGAGATGCTACCAAGGAATGAAGTCCTTGGTGGTTATATTTTTGTGTGCAACAATGACACGATGCAGGAAGATCTCAAGAGGCAATTGTTTGGTATGTTCATCTTTCCCCTTCAGTCAAATTGTTAATTTTTCACATATGATTTTGCTCTGCATCTATTGTTAAAATGCACATGAGGAAGAAGTTCACTTGTGGTAAACCTAGCTGATTGCTTGACACAACAGATTTTGACCTGAGCTATGGAACTGTTAAAGCATCAGAATTTTATGACTTTTTATACCTTATAATTCTTATATTCAACTCAATCAAAGTGGGTAAGGTTAATTTGCCATGTGTTGAAAACTTCTACCTGGGTTCATCCCTGTTTTATGTGTTGTCCTAATGACCTGCGTATTTGGTTATTGCTGTTATAGATAAGCCCCTAAAAAATATGGAACATTTTGCTGTGGTTAAGATTTTGAACTCTGGGGGAAGAGTAAATTGTGAGTTGTGTCATCCTACCTTCTAAATAATTACTTTGCATGTTGAGCTTCAAGTAATACTTATTCTTGTAACCGACATAGAGAATATTGTGTATGATGTTGCCTTGCATATGCCATGAAAAGAGAATTCTTTTTCTTCATTGAAATGGTCCTACCTTATAAACAACTTTCAATGCATCTTCCTTTTTCTGTTCCTTCTTTTTCACATCCCTAAATTGTGGACATGTTATACTTTTCGTTATGCTTAACATCCTAAAAAAATTTAGCCATGCATCCAGGACATCAGTATCTGGGGTGTCAGAGTGCTTCATCAGTAGGTTTAGACATCACTGTGTAGTTAATATTGTTTCGGAGAATCGATATTCTGATATTCTAGTATGAGGAAACGACAAAATCTTCCTTTAATTACTCTCGCTAGATGTTATCTTTTGCTCAAATTAATTTCACCTATGCATGTCTTATCTTTTGTGGCATACTACGGGGATTCTTGTTGCTGCTATATTTGTACAAAGTATTTGGGTGTCAGTCCCCTCTTTATGATTGTGATTGTAGATCACTTGTGATCACAGTTGTTTTTGTTGTTGTTGTTAGCAACTTGGTATTTAATCATGTTTTCTCTGTGTTCATCACTCCTGTAATTCTCATTTGCTGCCTTTTCACGAAATAGTGTGATTCAATTTTATGAACTTACTATTATTCACATTATGTAACAAACTTCTCATCTGCTTTAATTTTCTATTGAAGGTTTGCCCCCAAGGTACCGCGATTCTGTCCGGGCAATTACTCCAGGGTTACCTCTTTTCCTCTATAATTATACAACCCATCAACTTCATGGGATATTTGAGGTTTGTATATTTATGTAACATTTCATAATCCATGTTAGATTTATATCATTTCATATTCCATGTTAGATTTATAACATTTTGTGTATTTTTAAATGGATGATGGGACTATTTTTATCTGTTGTGAAAGGAAGTGAAAATTTCAATCCTCTACTCTCCTTTTTGGACAACTCTTTTTTGTGCTGTGTTGTGCAGTGCTTTTTTTAGTCTCTGCAATGGTTGGTCATGTTTTTTGTTTTCTTGTGGTGCTTTCTAGATTGAATCCTTCTTTTAATTGTACTTGTTCTGTAATGTTAATACAGTAATGCTCAATGGTTAAAATTTTGACTCTTATCCACCTGAATTCACTTTGTTGTTGATGATGGTTATTTTTGGGGAATTACTCAAGGTCAAGCTGTTGATATTTGGGCAAAGCTTTTCTTTATTTTTAAATTGGAAACTGGTAAAGAACCTAACCCTCCACATCGCTCGGGAAATTTAAGTCATTTTTCTTTTAGAAAATCAGATAAATTCTAGATATGAACAATGTAAGTGATCGTTGTCGTTGGTGGTCAAAAATAAAACCTACTCACTACTATAGCTAGTGGTGAATCGGGATCGTATCCTCGGGGATCAAGGGCAATTATTTTATGGAAAAAAAAATTTTATCTGTAGAGGATTATATTAAGAATAGTGGTTATTAAAAGATAACAAATAATTAATTAACGAAATTAAAACAGCAGGAGAAGCAATTTAGGAATCTGAATCCACCATGCAAATAGGTTTTATCGTCTTTTCTTTATGTTGCACTAGCAATAATTTTTGCAAATTTAAGGTTAGAATAATTTATCTCTTGTTAGGTACGTACCGTATCAGAAGATTACGACATGTCCTCTTAGAGTATAAACTATCAATTATTTGCAAAGTTAGAGGTCTAAACTACCAAACTATGATTTGTCTCTCTTAGGCACGTACCGTATCCTGAGATCACGGCACGTCGATAGAAGGTACAGACCGTGTATGCTAAATTAAAACCTTAATCAGAAAAATAACTCAAAAGATATATGAAAGAAGAGTATGATTTTTATTGCATAGAAATTAAGAACAAAAAGAAAGATAGAACCTGATTACATGCTTCATCACATCCTAAGTTAAAGGAATCTAGTCACGTATTGTTGCTGCCAGCATCCCCTCCATAATTCTCTCCCAGGCCTCAATACAATGATCTAAATAAAAGAAAAATAAAAAAAAACTTTGGAGAAAACTCCTTTCCTAACTACTATCTGAGGTTCTTCTTTTATAGAGCTTGTCTAGGGCTTCCTTCCAGTCAAAGTTGGAGTCAATCGGATTCAAGATCGTTTAGATATTGTGAGAAAACTCCTCAACCGTCTGTTTTACGTCATCTGCCTTAGTTTGCACCGAGAATCATGCGAAACCATCTCTTTCTTTCTTTTTGGGCAAATAGAGTCCTGATTTGAGTGCCATCTGTATCATTGGGCTTCAAAAATCGAGCTCTTTCCATCTATAGACTTTTTTTCTGCAAACATCCATAAAAAATATCAATTCTTAATAAATTTAAAATAATTAATATTTATTTTAATGGTTAAATTGGGATAATAAATAGGCTTTTAGTAAGCATGTTATTTAAGATGTGATTTCTAACAAGTTGTTTAGAGGACTGGAAAGGTGAGGTGGTGTGCTGGAGAGGCAACTAAATCTTGATGTTACATGTGGTTTAGGGTGAGTAAATCAGAGCTTATACAATATTCGATTGGACATGTTTTTGGTTTTATAATCCTTCCAATTTTAGATGTGACATTTTCTCCTGCAAGGGCATTTTTATGAGTTCAAAATTAGATACTCATGCCTGTGAATTTCACAACCCGTGTTTACACTTTGAAATATCATAGCATCAAAAGTTGAGCATGATATTAAGTTGAAGATGTTGCTTGCCACCTATTACTACTTATACCCATATGCTTGCCTTACTGTCCAATAATTATACTCATTCATGTCAGAATTCTAAAATTACTGTAATATATGATTCTAAGAGTATTAACATGTTGTATTGTACCCACCACTTAACCTAACTTATTTCTTGCAGGCTGCTAGTTTTGGGGGTTCAAACATTGATCCAACAGCCTGGGAAGACAAGAAGTGTAAAGGTGAATCTAGGTTTCCTGCGCAGGTAAAGAGAATATGGTAGTGCTAAAGGTTGCAATTTACATATATTGCATCCTTTATTCTAGACTGACCTTTCTTACCGGGTGACATAGGTGAGGATCCGTGTTAGAAAGCTTTGCAAAGCTTAGAAGAGGATGCTTTTAGGCCAGTTCTGCATCATTATGATGGTCCAAAGTTTCGTCTTGAACTCTCTATAGCAGAGGTGATATGTGCTTACCTACCTTTTATATCCTCTACATCATACTTATGCACCACACGCGCGGGCGCGCACACACATCCTTTTCATCTGTCTTTTGTCCATAAATGAGAGAGAAAAAAGGCTCCCGCCTTTATGGTATCTCTTTATGCCTGTATCTTGAGATAATCAGCTTAAATAGCTGATCTTTTCTCTGTGTTTAGTCTGATTATATTATTAGCTATATATCAATATAAACTAAAATGGTTTAGATGCTGTAATTTATTTTGCTGAAATTATAATGCTATGAAATGTTGCTGCAATATGCATTTGATTTTCAAATTTTTGAAACTCACTTTTCATGGTCTCCAGCAGGTATTTTACAGTTGTAATTTTTTTAGGATCCTTGGCACAATGGAAAACAATCGTTTCCTCTACAATCTATCCTTGTCCTTTATTTCTTCAGATACCTTAGCTTCACTGCTTTTTGCTTGCTGTTCTAATATTAATTCTTCAGGTTTTTGTTTTTGCTTGCAACTTGCATGGGTAAAATCTTTCAATCTTAAGTGAACGTCTAAATGTATTACGTGAACCAAGTTTAAATTATCTCACTGTTTATTTTTTCTTTTTTAAAAAAGTGCTTTGTTATAATAATGTGAGCTGGACTGGTTGCATTGCCTTTGATTCCTTCCTGCTTTCAAGTCAACCCTCCATTAATGGCTTATTTCTTTTTTTTTTAGTTCATCATTCTTGAACTTAAAAGGTCGATTCACTTTTAGCAAACTGAGTTCTTTAGATTGTTCTTTCTTGTCCTTTGCATTGTATAAGATTCGTGCAAGTGTGTGTATATTATTGTCTTTGTGTTTTGGATGTTAGTGCAGAGCCTTGCCTCTCTGAGAAGTAATTTATGATATTCTTGCGTTATGTTTTTTTTTATTTATTTATTTCTTCAACTACAACGAGACCTGACTGTAATTTTTCCACGTGCATAGACTTTGTCACTACTGGACCTGTGTGAAAAAGAAGGCATCTGAGACTACATAGCGGAAGGCAATCTGTGTGAGGCTTCTGGAGATGCAGTAGTTGTATGCATATAGATATTTTGTGTGGTGCAGGTCATCTTCGCCTTTTCTGTCAAAAGGTTTTCAGTGAAGGGCAAACTTGTACGGTGTTGCTTAGGTCGTGTTTCCAAGTAGAAGGATCTGGTGCTTTGAAGGCCACAAAGCTATGAGCCAGTTAGTCCAGTTTTCTGTCATCTTGGAAATTAATTCATGTGTTGTTATATATGTTGGTAGAGGTTTCCAGAGTGAATGAAGAAATAGAACCATGTAATCTACCATAATGCCCCAAAATTAGGGCAGTGATGGTTGAGGCTAGTGCATGGAACCTTGTTGTTGCTGTTAGTCTTTAGTATTTCCATATATCTGTACTCCTTTTTGGATGCAAGTGCTGCAGGTGTCTCAATTATGGTTTGGTTTGCTTCCTGAGTTCTCCTAAAATTTTCTGAAAGAAATTGAAAACAAAGTAGTTCTCTTTTTTGTTTCAGGTAATTTTTTTTTAATATAATGCTAAAGCCTGAGTTATGGACTCGACAAGAAATTTTATTTTTTCATGTCTAGATTACATAATTTGATGTTTATTTACTTTGAAAAAAATTTAATCCGAATGTGATTTTTAAAAATAGGATTAAAATTAAGATTTTACAAATAGAATTAGAATTAATATTTTATAAATAAAATTAATAATAAAATTGAAGAAAATTTAAGTTTTATGGGTTTGCACCTTAGCCATGGGTGGTTCGCCCGTTGCCAATGAAAACATTCATGACACGTTATAATTTGTTTGAAGTTGGTGAAGTAGACAATTTACCCACGAAGACGGTGCGAGGTTCAGAGAATTTTACCAAGGAAAAGTAGTGGATCAAATAATTAATTTTCTGCTAGCTGTCTCAAGAGACAGACAGGACCTTTGCACGTGGAAGGCCATAACTAACGCTTAATTCATTGCACTTGCAAGCCAATGAGACCGCCAGGAAGCTGAATGCCAGTCCCCTTCCCCTTGCATTAAAACAAACAAAAATGAAAAGACTATCTCTTGAACCAACCAGCCATCCACAACTTTGAAACGTTGCTTTCCACGAGAAAATATCTAGCAGCTGCCTTATTCAGAGGCTCTCCTTTTGGATCCCACTAAATTTGAAAGCATTTGTAATGACTTAATGAACGAACGAGAACAAACCAATCAAAACAATAGAATTTAAATCTACTAGTAAAACACCCAAGTTTATGCCAAATGCTTTCACCCATACGATGTAGCCTAACTTCAAACCATGAATTTGAGACCTAGAATCAAATTCCTATCTTCTTCTTCTGACACACCGATAAAATCCAAATATAATCCAATAATAATTCAAGCGGCACGGGCGACCGAATGGTGGGCCTGGGCCAGCAAATCTTGGGGATCCACGACGACGAGCCTCCCCTGGATATGGACCTGGGCACGGTCACCGTGAGCACCCCATCCGCATACCCCGCCGAGATCCTATCCACGTCCACCCTCTCCGGCAGCCGAAACTTCCTCATGAAGCTCCTCCGCTCCCTCTCCGCCGACTCCCCGCCGTCCTGACCGTGCTCCGTCCTTATCACCAGGTACCTTGAGTCCTCCACCTCTACTCTGATGTCCTCCTTCCTCCAACCTTCATAAATTCCAAGATTCCAGCTTAGTATCAGTAAAAGAAGAGAGAAAGAGAGGGAGAGAGAGAGCGAGGGGTACCGGGTAAGTCGACGGCGTAGAGATGGGATTCAGGGGTCTCGGTCCAATGGACATAATTGGGGGTAGGGATGGTGGTGGTGTAACGCAGAAAGAGGAAGGGCCAGGGGAAGGCGTGGTGATAGTAGGGGGAGAGCTCCATGGCCATGGGAGAACAACCGCGAACGGTAGATCTACGGAGAATTTTTTTGGAGGGAGGGGTTTCCTTTTTTTTTTTTTTTTTTTTTTTTTTTTTTTTGTTACAAAAAAGGGGAAGGAGGGCAATGCCGACCCGTAGCTAGGTCCCATGCGGCCCCATTCCCCGCCAGGGTATGTTCCGTGCACGGCGCTTGGAATTTTCGCAGCCGTTCCCCGCCCGAAGGCGAGTTGGTCAACCTGGCCCCACCCAGGTGCTAGCAGTCAGAACAGGAAAGTTTTTAGACAGACCTTAGCCCCTCCAACACCAGAGTTTCAGGCTCCAAGGATTAACCTTGAAATTATTCGAGTCGACGCAGCGTCATTCTCGAACCTGAGACCTCCTGATAGCGACCTCCTGATAGCGTGGAAAGGGCCCTGACCACCAGGCCACCGCCTGAGCGGTAGGGGTTTCCTTTTATCGGAGGCTCAAAGCCTTTCTTGCGTTGGGAGTTGGGACTGATGGGAATATGGATGTAAGATAGCAACGCACGCAATCCACCCAGGGCCAAGAATCTTGGTGAATATTATGGATTTTTTTTTTTTTTTTTTTTTTTTTTTTTTTGATACAAGTGAATATTATGTGTTAGAAAAACATGCGGACTTAGAATCGAGATTCTAAACGTTGTTGGCGTTTTCGCTGGGTCAAGAGGCGCCAGGAGCACGACAAAAGAGGTCAATTTATGCGGCCGGTGTCAGCCGCCAGTGTCCGGTCTCGATGAAGTGAACCACTTGCGCCGGTAGCTGTGCAATATTAATTTTTTTTTTTAACAAATGAACGGCCATTTCAGCTGAGTTAAGCTTGACATATTAAGTACAAAATCTGAGATAAAATTAAAGAATAAGCATAATTCAATCTTCAAGATCAAAATTAAAATAATAGATAATTTATACAGTTATTCAATCAGTCGTTAAATTAATTTTTTGATAAATATATCTCATCTGAACTCTAGAAGTCTGATGAAGCAAAGATTTGATATCACATAACAAAGGGTTAATAGGCTCGGGGTCGCCGACGTCCTGCCAAAGCCAGCACACCACAGTAAAAGAGTCCCCTTCAATAATAAGATATCAGCTGCCTAGATTGCGGATAGCATAAGATATGCCAGCCCACAACGCGTATAACTTAGCTAGTAGTACTGACAGGTCAAGAGAGCCAAAACCACCAGCCGCAATCATCGATCCATTCGGGTCACAAATCACGAAAGTTGATCCAGCCAGCCTACTTTGAACACTGCCATCAAAGTTGATCTTGACAAACCCTAGTGGGGGTTCCCAAGAAACGAAGACCGTACGCCGATGCGCTGCCGCAGCAGCAGGGAAATCCCAAATACCAGGTCTATCAGCATCAAGGCATAGATCATATACTCAGCAAAGAGGGATAGGGTTGTCCGGAGAGTCTTGTGGGGAGGGGTACTGACATCAGAAAAAATTTTCTTGTTCCGAGACAGCCAAACATGGTGAGCAATATAAGCAGCCGAAGAGCTCAACCGCCGAGTGCCCCCCTGTCCGTCCTGCCGAATCATCCTCAGAAAAGAAGAACGACAAGGGCCACTACTATCACTCCAGAACTGATAACCTGCTAACTGCCAGACCAGTCTGACTCTATCACAAGTAAAATAGCATGGTCAGTAGTCTCCTCTGTCAGCCCGTATAAAGGGCATATAGGTTGGATCATCATACCCCTGCTCGAAAGCAGAGAGCAAGTTGGAAGGCAGTCCCAAGCCAGCTTCCAAATGAACAGCCGCACTCTATGGTGAATAGGAAGCTTCCAAATCCAAAGGACATCCAGCATATGCCTAGCCTGTGGCATGTACTCCTGAATAAGATCTCTAATCGAGCCCGAGTCGCATAGGATCTCCTCCAGAGTCCGATGTCCAAGGCACAGTCCGGTATAAGAGGGATGGAAAGAATACGGCGGGATAGCTCTGCCCCGATTTTTTTTTTAAACACTAACGATTATGCCATTCTAATCGTATCAGGAAGTAAATCCAAGATCAGATTCTTGTACGAAGAACAATAAAATAAAATTGATCAATTAAAAGTTAACTTTTTAATAAATATGACAATAATAAATTTTACCAATCAAATGAAAGTTGTTCCTATGGCTGAGCTTTATGCAGTGTGGGCTGGTATCTCCCATGCTGTTAGGTAGCTTCATGCGCAATGCCTGTTCATTGAGGGGGATTCTCTCTCTGTTATTCGGTGGATTCGTATGGAATTCTACGATTATGCGCCCACCAACCCTATTCTCAGTGATATTCAGGCTGCTCTGCGGGATGTCCACATCTGGCACATCTATCGAGAAGCTAATTCTGCAACAGATTGGGTGGCGGCTGCTGTGGCCTATCACGGAGGATTCTGGACATGAAAGCAGGATGACCCCTGTCCCTCTGCTCTTAAGCAGACATCGTACTTTGACTTTTTTGGGCTGAATGCATGAGGCTAGTGTGATCGCTCGTCTATACCAAAAAAAAATAAAAATTATTCTGATATCGTAAAAAAATTAATTAAAAATTAATTCTTATCATTTGATCTAATCTAATTAATGATTATAATATAATTATATTTAATATAGTCATCGAGCACTAAAAATACTAGTAGCATATGTGATATCCGTTCAAGTTGCATAAGGCTATGCTCATGAAACAAAGAATATTGGATCCCTTCAATCCGTCAACGCTCCAAAAAGAGAAATCCAACTAAAATGCCTTTAGAGCAAGGAATGAATTAAAATACTTTAATTCATCATATTTTACAAAACTTATGCTGATATTTTGATAAATAAAATTAATTAAAATTAATAAATATTGATAAAATAATAAATCAATTATTTTATTAATTTTAATTAAGTATTTAAAAATATTTAATAATTAATAAAAATTTAAAAAAATAAAATAAATTTTGAGAGAAAATTTAAAGGTTAAAAGTATATTTTCATCAAAGTTAACTTGATTTTTTTTTATGTTCCATGCCAGCTAAATTGGACGAGTTGAAGAGAGTATCATACCAATAATACCATCTTTGAAAAGTGATGTGGCTAGTGGTGCCACATGGATAATCATGGCAAAATCAATCAAGCGACATGAGCGTGTCTGCCCCGACTCCTCCACATCGACTCCGTGCGGCTCCGACTTCTTCAAACCGGTCCTCTGCGGCCTCAACCTTTCCGAGTCGACCGAAGCGGCCTCGACTTCTCCAAGTCGACTGAGGCGGCCCCCAACTCCTCCATGTCGGCCCCGTGCGGCCCCGACCTCTCCAAGTCGACCTAGGATGTCCCGACTTTTTCAAGTCGGCCCCATATCTGCCCCGACTCTTCCACATCGGCCCGTCTTTGAGTCGACCGAGGCGGCCCCGACTTCTCCAAGTCGGCCGAGGCGGCCCCCGCAGCCTCGTGCGGCCCCGACCTCTCCGAGTCGGCCAAGGCTGTCCCGACTTCTTCAAGTCGGCCCCATATCTGCCCCTAACTCCTCCACGTCGGCCCAGTGCGGCCCCGACCTCTTTGAGTCGACCGAGGCGGCCTCGACTTCTCCAAGTCGGCCGAGGCAGCCCCCGACTCCTCCACGTCAGCCCCGTGTGGCCCCGACCTCTTCGAGTCGACCAAGGTGGTCCCGACTTCTCCAAGTCGGCGAGGCGGCCCCCGACTCCTCCACGACGGCCCCGTGCGGCCCCGACCTCTCCGAGTCGGCCGAGGCTGTCCCGACTTCTTCAAGTCAGCCCCATATCTGCCCTGACTCCTCCACGTCGGTCCTGTGCAGCCCCGACCTCTTCGAGTTGACCGAGACGGCCCCGACTTCTCCAAGTCGGCCAAGGCGGCCCCTGACTCCTCCATGTCGGCCCCGACCTCTTCGAGTCGACCGAGGCGGCCCCAACTTCTCCAAGTCGGCCGAGGCGGCCCCCGACTCCTCCACGATGGCCCCATGCGGCCTCAACCTCTCCAAGTCGGCCGAGGCAGTCCCGACTTCTTCAAGTCGGCCTCATGTCTGCCCTGACTCCTCCACGTCGGCCCCGTGCGGCCCCAACCTCTTCAAGTCGGCCGAGGCAGCCTCGACTTCTCCAAGTCGGTCCCAGCCGCCAGGTCCACCAACTTTCTGATCTGCGCAGCCTGACATAACCAGGCCCACCTACCGCCTAGCCACGCCATCGATGGGACCAGGCCCACCTACCAATTGGCCCTATCGATTGATGGGATATGCCCACCAACCGCCAGCTCCTCCTCTCCGATGGGACAAGCCTACCGGCCAGTCCAAACTCACGTAACTTTCATGTGCTCCACAAACATTTCCTTCTCACGAACTTCATGTGGCTAATCCCCAAACAAATGTCAAAGGCCTATAAAAGGGTAAGTTAACTCGAATTCAAGGTATATGAACACAAGTGCTCACTTACACTAAAACCCCAGAAGAACTCCAACTCTCGGAGCTTTTTCTGCCTCTAAGGAGCTCTCTCGAGCTCCCCTTCGGCTGTGACCTCGTTACTAACTTGGACGTCGGAGGGTCCCCACCGGAGCTCCCTTCGGTCTTAGAACTTCATGCAGGTCACCCGTCTTGGTGAGGACCTCGTCAGCAAGCGAACATATCTTCCCAGCGTCTAAGTTCGGTGATTGGGCGGCAGCAAAAAGTTTTAGCAAAATTGCATCACGAAGTTATTCAACATAAAAGTGTGGACTGCTGCAGCTGCCTGCTACCTTTGAAGAGTTTTAACAAATTTATGTTTAGAAGTTATAAAACTTCTAAAGGCTGGGACAAGTCTTCATGGTTCTTTTGCCAAGTGCTGAAGTGCCTATTGAATAACTAACAAGATAAGCAAGAAGTAAATAAGCAACAAGCTTAAAGAAAAAGGGAAGATAAAAAGAGATCAAAGATATTCTAGCTGGCAAGAAGGAAGAAAAGCCTAATATTTTACCTAATAAATTTTACTTTTTTTTTAAAATGTATTTTAGTGAGTGTGACGACCACTATGCCATTGCCCAATTTAATCACTTGGAAAGATGCTTTGGCCAAGGCATCTGAAATTCAAACATTATGTTCAATAATATATAATAATAATATTTTAAATTCATCTGCTAGTTTAATTAATTTATTAATCGATTGAATACATAAAGCCTTTGACTCCAAATTAATTGATAACATGTAAACATGAGTTATATCTTTAAACTATTTTTTTCTATGACGAAAATATTACAAAAACTCTGTTAGTTTTCCTGATGTACCATGCAAGCTGACCAATACAAATTAATTTTATGATCACGCAATCCACATCTAGAAGCAGCGATCACTGATTGATAACTAAAGAAAAAAACAAAATGTGTCATGATTCTGTAAACAGGTCCATGATAACCAAATATCAATTATCAAGAGAGCCAAATCTCTCTGGTATATATAGTCCTCAGTAAAATGGACGCAAACTATGAAACACGAAAAAAATTTGGTTCCTTGACGTGAGCATTGGAACTTCTCCAACTTCAAACTGCTTCTTAATATTCTAAGGAGCAACCATTGCTGCGATCTTTATCGCCAAGACATCTCTTAAGTAATATTTGATAGCCCAAAAGTTATCGGTGGATAAATGTACATGATAGCATTTATCCATGGGATAGCTGAGGGAATAAGTACCTTTTTAAAATTACAAGTCTGCCATCAAGGGATAACTTTAGTTGTTCCTGGGTTTTCTAGGGAATAAGTTCAGAGGATAACCCATTGTTAAATATGGGTTATCCCTTCTGGTTAAATTTTTTCAGACCTATCCCCTCTAGCTATGGCATTTGGGAATAAGGGGGATATCCACGGGATATGTTTCCTTATCCCCCATATCAAACACTGCCTTAGTATAGTCGCTTAGAAAAACCTTATGCTTTAAGGGTATAATTAAGCGCCCTCCTAGCAAGTAGCCATTGATTCGATTGGTGGAACTTGTGGTGGCCCAGCATACTTCGGTGGTGTTGAATGAGAGGACGTGTGCTGCAAGGTCTCCACCTCTAATCTTAGTGAAGGGCTATCAAATGCCAACTCAGGCAATGGATTATGAATGCATTGTTGGGTAATGGGTCATAGGTCTTGAATAACCAAATGGGCCTTGAAAGTCAATTACCTTCTTACATGTGTGAATGAAAAATTAAAAGAACATTTAGTCTCACATCGAAAAAATTAAGAAAGGACGGTTCACTTATATGGAAACCTCTTCCTTCATGCTTAAGTTATTTAGGCTCACCACAAATGGAGAGCTTGACGATGATTACGCGCATATGCGAAGGGCGCAATGGGCGCTTTATAGGTGCACTTTGCACTTGGATTGATCGCAGCCATTGATAAAAAAACTGTTAAACTATTGACCATTGATTGATCGGTCAACAGTTGACCGCTAGTAGGCCGTTGGAGATAAGACATCGTTTCGATCTTTCTATCGCCCATCAAATCAGGCCGTTGGAAATAAGACATCGTTCCGATATTGAAACAGCGTATCAAGGCCGTACAACCACCTATCGGATCACGTGATCATTATATCACGAGATGTAAACGATATATCAAGGGCTGGTAGTTGATCAAATCCGATCAATTCAATTCAAATCAATCCAACCCGTAAGAATGCATCCAAAAGAACCTAAAGGCTATAAATAGGACCTTAGACCTTTGCATTTCATTCAATCCAATCAATCCCGAATTCCTTTCCTCTCTTAGGTATTTACATACTTTTCAATCCCGAATTCCTTTCCTCTCTTAGGTATTTGCATACTTTCCATTTAGTGCATAGAAAAAGAGAGAAGCATTCTTGGTTTCAAACCGTAAGTACCTTTGCGGGACAAAATTATTTTAAGGACATAAAGTATAACTTTAGACTCAATCTTATCAATTAAGTAGCCATAATTTGCACCAACATACATGAGGCCAATAGCCTCTTGAATGCATCGACGCCAGATGCCTCCATCGATTAAAAAAAAAAAACTGAACAACTGGTTGGAAGTGGAAGTCGAGTCTCCTCCATGATTCCATCCGTACCAACAAAATTCCTTGATACAAATTTCCAACCTGTTAACAATAGAGTCAAGATCTCTCGGTTCAATTTGCTGATCACTTTTTTTTTCATCAAAATATAATTCTGATCGTCAAATTATCTGTTGTTATAATTTATTTGCTTGTGTTTTATAATAAGAATATTAAGTTCATGATGTCTTTGTCATGTGGAGTCAGTTAAAATTATTAGAATATCTGGTATGGTATCTTAATACGAACATGTATTTGATAAAATAATACATCAGCTATTTCATTAATTTTAATTGAATCTATATAACAAGTTTTTAGAAATGAAATATTCTTGAAACATGAGAGTCTAAATTATAGCAACTCATAGCATTAAAATAAATTTTGAATGAAAGTTTGAGAGCTAAAAATCTGCCAATAATCATTGAAAATCTCAGTTTACACAAAAAAATAAAAAATAAAAATAAAAGTCAAGCTCCAAAAGATTACAGACGCTCCTAAAAAAAGCCCTTGGGTTTGACTCAACTTATAAATAGATTTTCACTAAATATGAATCAGTTAAATTCTTTTTCTTCCCCCAACCAACAATCTGAAAACCAAAATTGCATGCGCTAGTGGATGCCTAGAATCCGTTATCTTTCAGATTTCAAATTGTTGGTTTTTTTTCTTTTCTTTTTTTCATTTTTCCAAAATCAATGCAGATAGTTCAACAATAATTCAGCAATGCAACCAAATTTTAAGAAATGATGAAGGGCTGTTTGGAACAAAAAGTGTTAAAGACTCATAAGACAATCCTTCATTCTAGAAATAAAAATTTTCTGAGAATCAAAGATTAATACCTCTTCTCTTATTAAACTTTATTCTTAAAATTGAAGGCAAATAAAAGTTTAGAAAATAATTTATTACACTTCAACATATAAATTTCAGGTGTCTACCAATTTATGCAGGAATCTGTATAAAAATGTTCATTCCAAATAATCTTTAAGAAGAAAATCTACTAGCTATCTTTGGGGGGAAAAAAATTCAAAGACAAGAAAGAGAGGCTGGCAGGGATCGAGAGAGGTAATTGCGTCAATATAGATCTAGATCTGTGGACGATCCAATGGCAACGATTTCTCTCCTAGAAACCAGAAAGACTTGTCTGGCTTTGTTTCTAAAGCAGCAGTTAGTCTATATTGTCCGGCTAGGGAAACTTGTGTGATTGTATTTTTGTAAATGTCAACTTGGGACTTAGAAGCAGTCTTCCTAAAACTAAAATTATCCGTAAATTCTAGAGGATCCATCAAATTTAAAGGGCCATTTAGTTAGCCACCGTGATGATTTTTCAAGGTGATAAGATAAGATTGCCAGTGGTAAGATAACTAATGATAGGACCACCAACGACCTATATTACCTTATTTGATATAAGATATTTTAATAATTAAAATCATAAGTCATTGTATTTGATATACTTTGGAAATAGAAGATCAGTATGCATGCAATATCAATAATATCCTGAAAAACATAAATCTATCATGTAATCATAAAAGATATCTTCTCACTCCAATTTAAATGCTTATCGTAAAACATCAAATTAAGCAAACCCCAAAAAATAATCAAATCAAATTTAACCACTTAACCATCCTAAATTTTCACATAAAATATAGCAACATATTTTGATAATGAAAATTTAATTGTTGCATGTAAACAGGGTAGGTTTAGAATATGTTGCTTATAAATGGAAAAGAGGTAAATGTAGAGACAATTTGATTGTAATTTTTTATTAGATTGATAACAGTTATATCTTTTTAATGATAATATAGAGATAAAATTATTATAAATTTTGATGCACAGTATTATCACTATGTGAAATTAAAGTCACTTTCTTCAATAGTAATTCTGATACTTCGATGATCATAAATTACTGTCAAAATAAAAATAACCAATAGAATAATCTTATCATTGCTTTAAAATCACCAATGATATTTCAAACATCCCGTACCAAACAACATCTAACCGATATTACCACTTTTTACGAAGGTGTCAGTTGATCTTTTATTTGTTAAGGTGGGCTGAGTATGCATTGCAATGCCATCAAACTGAATTTTATTTGAGATTGGCTTATATAATTTCCTCATCCAAAAATTGTCTCACAACTATATGTGCTACAACAACGATATACGGCATCTAGGAATTTACAATATCTCTAAATATTAGGACGGTCGTTCTCCTTTTAGGCCGTTCTAAGGCCCTGGATCACAAACCTAGTTCAAATACTAGATAACCCGACGAGATGATAAATCAAAATAAGGTTCATACTGAAAGATATTCGAACCAATAGCTTATCAAATATCAAGCACCTGGCAACTTCATTTTTCCAAGCGTCCCTCTAGCATGCAGAAGGAATTTATTATAAGCGAACAAGGGGTAGAGGGGGTAAAGAAGAACAAGAGAATAAGCAAATTACATTTTACAGGATTTCTAAACATCAATAGGGAGTAGGAATTCGAATTCTTTTATCAAGCTTCCTTTAAATAACTTCTGATCAAAACATTCAGCGATCAACATATTCTCTTGTGCATCCCACGTTGTTTTGAATGTTCTTCAACCGCACAGTACAAACCGACAGCAAGAAATTATTTTCTGTTGCACATACCATAAAACATTTAAGACCTCCCTGCATCAGATTAGCCAATATTATTACGGTACACCTTTCTCACAACCATTGGAAAAGAATCATGGAGCAAAAGAGAACAAAATGCTGCTGTTAACAATCTTTTCCATGATCAGATGTTTGTTCATCACAGTAAGTTGAATAAAAAAATAGTCACACTAAGGAAACAAAACATAAATAGACCCAGCACTCAACTAAGACAGGCGGTAAAAAGAAAACGAGAAACCTTCTCACAAGCCTGAAAACGTTAAAATACATAAGCCACTTGAATCCTCAGCGAGTACAAGTGGCGACAATCATTCCAACACTGATAGCTGAAGACAACAATTTAAACCCCATATCTGAAAATATAAACTTGCATTCAAACGGCTGCTACTTCAACCAGCATGAACACCAAGCTCCGAGTATCACCAGCAGTTTGAAGAGTGAAGCAATGGACCAGTGTCTTTTCTTTCTTTCTTTCTTTCTCCGACTATATAAAAGATATCGGAAAAAGAAAATTCAGGCTTCACCAATCCACTTGATGGAGAATTTAGCAAAATGATTTAAAGCACCTCCCAAGATTTTAGAAACTGCAGAAATGCCAGTCATGCATCTACACTATGAATCCACCATCTCATCCTGCAACTCACTAGGGGCAATGAGCCCCGGAATAGTGAGCATACGTTGCCGTTCCCTCTCTCTTTGTGCAGCTGCTTCTTCTGCATAAAGATCTTTATTGTCCTACATGTGGAAGCATATGGCATTAGACAGCTGCATGGTCAAAGAAAAGGATTCCACTGGCCATGCGTGCAAGACCATGAAAAAGAAACATAAACCATAAAGAAGTTTTCACGCATCTTGAAGCCATGTTTAGCAGCAACTAAGCTGACAAGAATTGCTGGCTGGCAGAGTTAATTAGCATTGCATCATTCAAGAATATCAAAGCAAAAAATGCATACACCTAGAGTCAAATTTTGACCGGTCAAAGTTGTCATCAAGCAAAGTTATGTTAAACTCTTGAGGAGATGGTCAAAGTCTAAAAAACAAAAATTGATAGTTCATCAGAATTTGACTGCTTAAATTAAAAATTTCGTGTACAATTATCAATCTATAATATTTTAAAAATATAATTTTAAATCATGGTGACTTAGACATGGGAGTTGGACATCACAAAGTCCATTTATCACAATACAGAAAACATAGATTAGCATCTATCTAGGACATGAATGTGTACACATCTAAATAGTCAGGTTCATTGTCTGTACCGAAGTGACATGTGACCAAGTTTACATGACGCTACGTGAAAGGATTATACTGCCAGAAGATTAAAGTAACTTATTTTTAAGCGTTCTGATCATTGTATGGCATCAAAATCATAAATTCAGGTGCTAATTATTGCAAGAAATTTGTAGCAATTGACAAAATTATGGCATCAAAATCATAAATTCAGGTGCTAATTATTGCAAGAAATTTGTAGCAATTGACAAAATTAAAACAAGTATATCAATAAGCTGATAACATTTTGTAAAAATTTTTTGAAAACAAACCAGGATTACTTATACCAGCACAAACTCATACATGGGAGGAACATAGATATCCGCCAGATGCGCACAACCAAATTACAGGTTCTGGAAATTGGAACATAAAGGGGATGGAGTGTCTAAGGAGGCCCAACCCCCTAAATTTGAAACACTAAGCATCCAACAGGAAATGACTTCCCTGCTATCACAAGCTGCCAATCCCAAATTCTCACCCAATTCTTCCCTACCAAACATCGCATTCCCCCGCCCAACCCTATTAACATGGACCTTGAGTGGTCAGTTATCTTCTATTTTTGTGTATGTTTGAGGAACCAACGGTATCCCATCAAATGCCCCCTTGCCTATTTGAGAGAGTTCCAGTAACTGAAAATAGATGGCATCACATAAGAGCTCCAGAACAAATTAATAGATAGTTTAATTGCCTTAAAATTTCATCATAAAAGGAACTTGTAACCTTGTAATCCCTCCATAATTTCACCACTATGCATAGAGACCTTTATTTCTCGCTCTCAATCTCAATCA
This sequence comes from Calamus simplicifolius, assembly GCA_900491605.1. Taxonomy (NCBI): domain Eukaryota; kingdom Viridiplantae; phylum Streptophyta; class Magnoliopsida; order Arecales; family Arecaceae; genus Calamus; species Calamus simplicifolius. Next base: position 1,640,183 of record UESW01003921.1, on the reverse strand, counting down.
TTGTCCCACATCTAGTTTGCTCTCAATCTCAGCTGTTCTCCTGCACGTTCCCTTCATAATCTAAAACTCCATGCCCTGCCTTGCACTGCACAACCCTCCTTGTTTCTTTCAATCTCTTAAATTTGTCCTGTAGTATAAAGAAACCCAATCCATAGTCCATCCAAACAAGCTAGGCTAGGCATGAGAAAGGCAGATGGGGAAATACATGTCCAATCCAAGCTATTTTATAGTTTTTGACCCTATCGATTACTTTCATGCATCTTTTAATTTATTCTTAGTTTCCCATATGTGTCTGTGCGTGCATACATGCAGATAGACTTGCAGAAAAATAAACAGTAGAGCAGTTTGAGAATAAATTTGGCAAGATTTAAAAGCAAAATTTAGTATTAATATTCTTCCTTAATACAAGCCCAAAGCATAATTTTCTAATGTTATTTAATTATTTTCTTAGCATTTAATATAATAGGCTAAACTAAACATACAAATGATAAAAGCCCTATTATTTTATCAGATTTTCAAATAAACAAGAGACGACTCATTGATTAAATTGAAATGGTAATCATGCATACAGGGGACCTCGCGTGCAATGTGCACACACAATAAAGAACATTAAATGCATCTTAACCAAGCATTCGACAACTAATTGTTAAATGAGCTGGGCTTCGCTACACATAAAATTGAAATGGTAATCAAACATACAGGCAACTCATGTGCACACAATAAGGAGCATTAAAGGCATCTTAACCAAGCATTCCACATCTAATTGCTAATTGAGCTAGACTTGGGTACACTCATGTATAGCCAAGCCCCAAATCCGGTTGCCCTTTCCAGATCTAAGATCTCAAAGCCACCCCATCTTTTTCACCTTTGGGATCCATGATCCATGTAGATCCAAGGAACAAAACAGCGATCGGAGCTGGGCTTGGGTACATGCCAGTGTAGCCAACTCATTCTAATAATATGCTCTATGGTCACCCCAACAAAAAAATTCCAGATTTTGCCACTGTACAGACTCCTATCAGGATCTAGTAATGCTTCATTAGTTTATGAACCAAGGACCGGATAAGTTATTTGTAAAACAATTTACAGTCCAAAATGAGCTGCAGTTTTCTAAACCTGCAATTTAACTGAAGGGTGGAAACATTAACAGATGTTTATGGAGGGTAAAAATATAGGTAATCTGTATTAAAAATAATCATAGGAGCTTCCTTGCATTGTTTTGAACATCTCAGTAATTAATCTTTTTTTTTACTGTAATTTTCTGTTTTGGGGGGTGCCCCCCCCCCCCCCCCCCAAAACAAAAAAAAAAAGAAAAAAAAGAAAAAACAAGCTTCTATTATGTAAAATTATTTACAAGGACATCTCAGCAATTAGTCACTGCCCATCACTTGCAGTTGTATTTATTAAATATCAAGATAATAATTTAATCTGAGAATCCACGATACCAGAGTTAATAACTAAATTTCAAACCACTACACCACATTTTTAATCATCATAAAAAGAATCCACAAACATGTATGAGAATTTATACAAAACTGACTTTATACCCAATATTTAGTAAATAGTTGATAAAGGCCTCTATGCTTTTCTCCCTTCAGATTTGGCACAATTAAGCCCTGAAGGATGCTACCACCCAAACAGACATCCAAACATCATGCTCATTGCTCACACGAGCAGTGCAAAAGAAGAATAAAGCATCACCAGTCATCGGTTTACCTGAGCTGAAAATTCTTTTGATTGTGCAAGAAAGTCCCGAATGTGATTTTTGAATACATGGAGATCATTTCTTGACTCAAACAGCCCATCAACAAACCGAGTCACCTGCTAGAAACTAAAACTCAGACTTCACCAAAAGAGAACCGAACAATGTAAAAAAACAGAACTTGGATCACTTACCTCTGCCAGTGTCATATTCGGAAAAGATGTTCCTAGTAGTTTTATGGTGTAATCACGAACAAATGCCGTGTTACTAGGGTATGGAATAGAGGCTGTTGAGGCATCCCACAAGGGCTCAGATAATGAACCGGAATCCAACTGAAATGGCAACAGTAGACTAAGTTAACACAAAGGAACGTTGAGATCAGAAGCCGCAAAACATAAATTTAGTAATTACCAGGCAAAACAGATGCTGTAGTATTAAAACATGCAGCTTGAAACCAGGTTTGTGAAATGTGTCTGTCAAGACAGCAAATATTTCTTGCTCGATTGTTAAGAAGTACGTCCTATGAAATTGATTACGAAACTCTGAAACCTGTTAATACACTATACATGAGGTAAGTTAACTGCATTCAGCCAACAATCAACAGCCAAGACAGATGGGAAAGGAATCAAACCTGAAAGTTTTTTAGCATTTCCAATAAAAGATTAAGGCCAGTCTCAGCAATATTCCTTTCAGTGTGCCGGAATGCCCAGATGATAGAATCCATAACAAGCTTCAATTGCTGCATCAGGCAAGAGAATAGCGGAAAAGAGAGGCAACTAATAAGGATCATACACAAAAAAAATGCATGTGCACTTGCACCGAATAAGCATATGGAAGCTACTTAATGAAATGTGGAACCCAACCTGACTAGATAATTGGATTAAAGCATGAAAACAATGTGTAGCAATTGCCCGTAATAATGAAAAGAACTTGAGACGATGCTCAGGATAATCTTCAAAGTTCTTTGTAATCATCTGCAGAAAAAGATGGAAACCAACATTACTTTCAATAGAAACTTACATGACAAAGACCCATTTCCGTCTTAATCTGTTAATTCTCACCTCAAGAGTGCATTGGAAAACTGCTTCAAATATACGGGGAACATCTTCTGTCATTAGATTTTATATCTAACAAAAAAAATGAGAAATATAAATAATTATTATGGCATACGATGTGTAACTAGCAAATTTTAAACAAAAAAAGAGAAGGGTGTATCAAGTCCAATGATAATTGGAGAGTGTCACACCAGTTCAACAAATGAATAAGTGATACCCCTCAAGAATGGTGATACAAAATTTACATAAGCATGGAAACAATGCAACCTAAAAAACTAAATTTTAGGAATTGTCTATTTTAAATTTTCTATACCAAATGTATTACAAGGGGTAAAGTTAGGAGGATGTGTGTGTGTGTGTGTGTGTGTGTGTGTGTGTGTGTGTAGCTTGACTGATCTGATCAAATCCACATTTGAATGATGGAGGTCATGATCTGAGTTGTGCTCACTCACATGATTTCTCATGTTGAATCACATGAGTTGAGTTGAGTACGTTGAATCACATCCGAACAGTAATTTCTAAGATCATGTCTAGATTTTGAATCATTTAATAGTCTAAAAGGACAGACTGAGTCTTAGGTTAAGATAAGAGGAAATCAGCTTTCATTCTGAATAACATTTTTCAGAACTCACTCCTGAGTCAACACCAGTGTGAACAGGGCAACAAAATAAGAATAAAAAAAACATCACAAATTTCTCATCTACTATTAAGAACAAGTAGCAAACAGAAGAAACATATTCTGTAAAACATACTTGTTTATAATTGTGGCAAATAGTGATAACACTTCAGATTCCCTAGCATCAGGCAAATTTCTAGCGTAGTCACCAAGTATAGGATCCATCATTAGTGGCACAAACTGCTTCCCAATTTGTGGTTGATCCTCAGCCTTGTCAACAAATGTTTCAATCAGCTTGAGAGTCTCTCGCTTAACAGTTCTGTTATTATCATTAATTACTTAGTACAGGTAAAATTGTTCCAAGAAATTTAAATAACAAAAGAAAAGTGCAATGCAACACTATGAGGCAGGGTGGCCACTTTGATGCCTCACCTTAGAAGCTTTACATAGGATGTTTTTGAAGCGAACGGCCCCCCTTCAGCAATACTATTAGATATAAGCTCACTATACATTCTGTTAAGGAAACAAAAAACAAAAAAGAAATTAATGAAATAATAACAAATGAATAATTCCTCAGGCCACAAACTGTGAAAGCACTGAAAGATGTGGACTGAATTCTGTACCTGTATACACTGAGCATGTCCAAGAATATCAATGATATTTGTGGAAAGAAAAATGTCCCAAGAGAACTAGCAACACTCGTGTTTGTCTGTCGAGCATCATTAGGTTGTGTTAATCACAGTTAATTCACCTAAGCATCGGTAAATAAAGCTGAAACTTTGCAATAAAAACTGGAAATACTTGCAAAGCAAGACTTCAACATTATATTTTGGATATTCTTATACTGAAAGTGTATCCCTAAATAAAAAAAATAAAAAATAAAATTTCAGATCTACAAAGTGCGACTCCACTTCCAATTTCACCAGATACAAAATTAGTGCTGCAACACCCAAGACTGGTTCTTGCAAATTTGCCATCACTTAAATATTCTGATATGGCTAACAGTCTCATTTCAGGCAACATTAGATGCACCGTGCATTTTCAAAGAAAAAGTTCAGGTACATAATTACACAGGTCTAGACAGTGTCCAAATCAAACCAAACAGAAATACCTGTAAGATATTAAGAACGGTTCTGATAACATCTTGATCCTTCAGAACATCAACACTTCGGCTTGCTTGTCCAATAATTTCTACCCATTTCTGGCACATAATTTTACGTGGCCATCAGACCATCAGAGGGTCAAATTTTGAAACCATAAATAAAAGGAAGATTCTGGAAAGGTATAAGAATTTAAAGAAACTAGACCATCGTGGTTAAAACTCAAAGTCAGGTCTATGTGTTAAGCTAAATCACTTGCCTGATTTGGAAGGTCCATTAGCCTTTTCAGATACTCATCCCTCTTTGCAGGATCAGACTCTGCATGTGTCATATGGCCAACCTACATGTGCACAAAGCATTAACAAGCAATGTACTTTAGACTACTGACACTATATGGTAAAAAGTAAAGAAAATACAAATTAATTATTTGCTAAATACTGGCTTTCACCTAAACCTACCGATTCATAAAATGTATGGATTTGATGAGGCTCAAGATCTGCAATTGTTGCTGGTAGAGCAGATAGAAGTTCAGAAACAAAAGGCTCATTCTCCCCTACCTAAGGCATCAAGAAACACACAATTAAATAGACATTGATCAATGAACGTGTGTCCTTGCTAACAACTATCACTTTTCCATGTGAAATCAAATAGACTTACTGATCAAGAAAAAAAATGATTAGTCCATGATAGCAAGGCAAGACAAAAAATAAAAATAAAAATAAAAATTTGAGGACTGAAAGCAAAAATCTGGATGTTGGCATCGCCTACATTAACTATTTCTGTGCATTTGTATGGACACGTGCATGTGTCTAATGTGAAAACTATCATGAACACATGTATAGACCTACATAAATATGCATATATGCAAACACACTTTAAAAAATGATTCCATAATGTATTTATGAACAAGAACCTAGCTAAATGCATTACAAGTCTTACAAATGTTTATAATGAAGAGAAGTACATAATTAGACAAGGAAAAATGAAAATATACTTTGTTCAAGACCTCACACCAGAGATATAGCCCACAACAAAATAAACAGCATCAGTTAATCCTTACCACTTGAGCTAAGACAACAATAGGATACAATTGCCCACACATATTTGTTTGGAGCTAAGACTAAATTATACAATTATCAAGATATCTTGGAAGAATAAACAAGCAACCATAAGTTTCCTTGACTAATCTACTTCATGAACATGGCATGAATTATCATGAAATTGATAAACTACCAGAAACATTAAATATTTGGTGAAAAATTTAGTTTTGATTATATCACAGGTTTGTTTGGTTAATAAGAACTCCATGAACTAATCAAAACTTTTCAATTTTCTGAAATATGATGTGGCATATAACTATAAATATTCCCAGAAAATCCCAATGAATATCATTTAATAAGAGAAAGATGGTGATAATAAATAGCAACAAATGCCATTGCATTGGTTATTTCCTTGAGCTGTAGCATTATTTGGAACATACATGCAACCTACCTAACCACTTCTAATAGAAAATTAGTTTTACATAAATATCAAATTACAAGAGTCGTACGAATACCTGTATGATTACAAATTTACGCTTGCATTTCTGAACAATTTTCAAGAAAGTATCGCAAGCCATGTCCTGCAGTGACAATAATGATATTAGTACTGTAAAGGAAGCATGAATACATTGCTTTGTGCCAAACCCAAAATCAAAGGAGGCAGTCGACACATAAGCTCTCAACTAAGCATAGAAGAGAATGTGTAAAACAATGGAATTGATGAGTAAAATATGTAATTTGACTGCACATTCAGCTATTACTCAAAAGAAAGCAATTTAAAATTACAATAAAGCAGAATAAGCAAAATTTAAAATAAAGCTGCATGGTATCATAACATGCACAAATATGAATTAAAATAAGGAGTTTGGGGCGGCTACAAAAGCTTTTTAGAAAAATGAGTACAATTTCCAATAAGCATTCCAATGTTGTGTGAAGAATAAAACAAAATTTATATAGTACAATTTAATTCTAATTAACTATTATATAAGCATTATTAACGTCAGAGATTTAATGTTGCCTTGCAAACAAATTAATTGGTACATACTTTTCTCCATATTAAAAGGCGATGAGGTCCTTGTAGGTAAAAGCTAGTAAGGAAATGTACTTGAGTTTGATGGTGACTGGAAACTACATTGTTGTTGGTTCATGTTTGGGGAGCTTTGGGGAAATTTTCAGCAATAGGATCTTCAACAGTGGGAATCGTCTGCATAAGGTACCTTCTTCCTCTATGATTTGTCCACAAAGTCTATCTAGAATTTTCTTAACCAAAAAGGCATCCTTCTCCAAAGCATTTCTATTACAATTGTTTGATCTTTTTTCATAGTAGAAGTTGGCTTATTATTAGTCCTGAATAGAGCAGAGTGGAGGAAGTAGATTCATGTAGCCGACCCCATGTAGTTGGGAAAAGGCTTTGATGAGTTGAGTTGAGTTGAAGTCGGCTTATTATTCCACTTAAGGAGAGGTAACATGCTGACAAGCTCCACAATTTAGCTGCTCGTGCCAACAAACTTGATGTCCCTGGGCAAGGCACATCCCACATCATCATAGTGATGTGTCACAATAGAAGCAAATAAGGCCTTATAAAGAAAAATAAGTGGCAGCTCCAAATGTAAAATCTATGCAAGAACCTAAATAGTAGTCTTGGGTGCGGGCAATTGTCTAGTGACAGATCATTCTGATCTTTAAGAATTCCAATCTTTGGACCCACGACCAAGTCTCACACCCATACCCATTTCAAGTGTCTACAGCAGGATCTTCTGTAGGCATGCCAAGGGGACCAGACACCATGGCAATTGATGTAGGACCAATTCAGGATGGCCTACAATGCATTGGTGGACCTAGGAAAAATATCAAACTAGGTTTAAGTCAAGAAATCTCCTTAAGTCTCCTGTTACAGAAAATATAGGGAAGAAAAGGTGTTTTACAATGATTGTAAAATTCAAGGAGGCCAAAAAATCATGTTTTTGGTCTAAGAATAAGTTTCTAATGGTGATATGTTGATTGACAATGATCCATAACAATTTTGTAACAGAAATTCATGTTGAAGTAAAATGAAAAATCAGGCTTAAAAGACTGTAAGTAAGAATAATCCAAGTAGAAGTTGGAGAGATAACAGGGAAGAGAAGAGATCACACATACAAAGAGAAAGAGAGAAAGAGGAACCACACCTGTTCTAAAGAAATCCATTCTTCTTTCAAAAATAAATCAATTAAAATGTCACTGATGGCCAGCCATAAGGCCCTTTTCATAGATTTCGCACACTTTCAAGTAAATTGGAACAAACTGATCTCCAAAAAAATTTCTAAAATGATAAATTTGTAATATCACAAAACAATCACCTAATTGCTTTTTAATTAGCTCAGTCCAATATGGGCCTAAAATAGAACTTATCAACACCACTTCTGTTGGAAAGAGAACTCTAGAATCCACTCAAAAATGCACCTAAATAAAAGTTCCAAAGATACAAGAAAATTTGAACTCAACTAAATCAACTTTTTTAACCCATCATCAGCAATACTGTTCAAAGGTCCTAAAACTGAACAATTGGAAACAAAAGCAGGTGAGAAAAGCTCAAATATCAAAAAAAAAAAGGAACAAGATGCGTGAAAGTAACATCTGAAAAACTCACAATGTGATGAAGTACTGAAAAGCAAAAACAAACTGCAACACATGAAAGGTGTCCAGACCCTTAGAGGGCATTTGGTTTGTAGAATCCTAAAAGATTCCCAGGAATCCTATTGGAATGTTTTAGTATCCCTATTGTTTGGATCAGCAAACCAGGAATCTGCATGAGCATTTAGTTTGTCCATGGTAGTGTAATTGCCACCAAGGGGATGGTAATGTGAGATTGCAACCTGATGGAAATTTAACACCAAAATTCTTGGACAAAAAGCCTTTCAAATAATTTGTTACACAACTACAAATTAATTACATATAGAAGTTATGGTGAAACATATATAATTAATATTTTAATAATAATTAATATTATATTAAATTTTTAACAAATTTTTATATTAATATAAATACTAAAAATTTTCATGTTAAATTATATATGATGATTAACTATTTCAATATAATTATACTTATATTATTATTATACTAATATATTAATAAATATTAATATAATGTGATATACTATACAATATTAAATTTGACATATAATTATTATTATATTATAATAATATATTAAATATTATTAATATTTATAATATTGTTAAATATATTGTATGTTATTTAAATAGAATAATTTAAAATGCAAGAAGGTCATAAATATTATAATTTTAAATTTATGATTTGTATATTATTATTATATAATTATATACTAGTGTTTAAAACATTAAATATAATAATATTATGCATATTATATTTTATAAATATTTAATTATAATAATATATTTTAAATAATTATTATATTAAACATAATATCATAAAGTTAATATATAATTAATAATATATATATAACTAATATATTCTATTGGTTCATTTTAATTATATATTTTAAATAACATTATAAATAATAATTTATAAAAATAATAATATAATTAATTGTTTTATATTTATATAGTTATATTATTATATTTGAAAATATTACTTTATTTTGGTTTTTTTAATTTATGGAACAAGGTTATTTTTGAAATTTTATCATAATTTTTAGTTGAATTCTCAATAATCTAATTTGTCAACTGAATACACCAATGCAAAATATCCAACATTCTACAATTAGATTACCGCATGAACCAAATGTGAGTATCCTACATATCAAAGCATTTAAAATCCAAAAATCAAATGCTTAATAATATAATGCCAGAATGAAATCTTTGAATTCATGAACCCCTTAAAATGCCACACAGAAATAATAAAAAATAAATTAAAACACTCGCAGGGTTAGCTTCACCATTCATACCTTTCTTCATCACTATTTACTGCATGGTCATCTCCACTGATTAGCTGCATCTAACGTGAAATGGTGCTTTCTTCTAACAATAGGGCATGAATAAAGGTTTTCACTCAACTATGGTGCTCTTTCTCCATTTTAGACCTATTATAGTAAACGCCAACTATTTGCTCCATCATCATTTTGCCATGCACTACCAACACTTATGTTGAACTCTAGGATCATCAAGGTTTTATTTTGCAATGAGCTTTTGTGGTACTTTAATTCGTGTAAGCATAAGAGGAGTCATACTGATAACATGAACCCTAACCCCTCTACTAGGTAAGACCGAATGGCTGAATGATATTTGTGAATAAGACTAGGCAGATAACCATGCCAAGACCATGGCCCTTGTCTCTTTCAGTTACCTCATTCATCCCCACAGCAATCAACTTATAGCATGGAGGGCATGTAGGACCATTGCACCGGACTTGACGTTTTGTTTAGTCATGCAACTAAGCATTAGCTTAAATAGCAGCATTGTGTAGCGAACCTAAGCATAACTACCTAAATAACATAGTTATTTCAAATCAAAAAGCCAGACAAATATTGAATCCCTATACTTAGAAAGAACAATTTTCCAGAAAAAATCCAAGCAAAACCTTTCATCAAACATATGAACCGCATGCAACATCAACTAAACAATTAACTGTTTCCCTCGATCTTGGTTCATTGGTAAACTAAAGCTGAACACAATAATCTTCTTTAAATTCAAAAATGATGTCAACATGGTGGTTTAGACAGAAATCCTCATTCTAGACAGCAGACCAGACATTATATTCCAGAAACATCTCATATGGTCAGTGATCACAAGCATCATAGGTCCAAAAATTCAAGCTAGCGCGCACAGAGATAGAAGTTGGGGGGAGATGCACACCTGAACTCCTGGATGTGTTTCATGCATAAACTCAAACAACTTGTTAACAACTGTTTTCAGAAACTTCCAGTGAGCTCTTAAAAACTTTGGATACTGTCCAACGACATACCTGGTAATTTGAAATAAAGTTAATAAGTAAATAGAATTGCTAAACATGCATGGTCAAAATCTTAATGATTCTTACATGATGTTACTAGCTATAACAGCTTTATTATCTTTTCCCTTAGTGATTTCGCAGAGATTCAGTAAATCACGAATGACAAGCACTAGAAACCTATTCTCCTGCCATACATAAATTGAAAAATCATAATTGAGTTACTTGAAAATTTGGTGAAAGGTATGGACAACATGAGAAATCCCACACAAAGAATAAAAAACTTGGTAAATTACAGAAAGGAAACTACTAGTTAAGCTACAAACAGAAGTGAAGGCAAGCAAACTCAAAAATGATAAAACGAATTGCCAGAAACAAAAGGAATAGTAAATAGGCTTGCATGTGAGGGTACACAGAAAACCTAAGTTTCTCAGAACTAAATTACAAGGAAAACCATGAAAAACTTAAGCCTGAACATACTACCGTACTGGATTCTTATAAGAAATCATACTATATACTCCTAGATAAGCAGCATCACAAAAATGCACAAATACACAACACCATATTAAAAATAGAGATAAAACATCAAAATAACAAAGAAAGAATGAACATCATCCTATATTACAAAAAAAAAAAATAGCAGGTACCAATCAACACGCATAGGTAAGTGTTTCGCCCATTTTCTCAATATCAAAAAAAAAGTAAACATGTTCCAGCAGATCTTATTTTTTCTAGTTTCAACTATGCTCTACTTTTGTAATCAATGTTAATTTGAGAATCTGAACAATCTTAAATCTCATAAACACATAAATGAATCGTCATGTAAAAGGATATCTAGTCATGAAGTGCCAACATCAATATGCACATTGCATCATGGCAACAACTTTAACTCCTGGATTAACAATAGTAAAACTAATGAGAAGAGTTGTTTAAGAGGGAAGAAAGGTAAAGCTAATTATTCACAACACTTAATAAAAACAGCAATGTATTAGTCCCACTTAGCATATTACTTGCAAGGTAGGAAGTGATGCCAATTAATATCAAGTTAATACATTTAGGTTGTGACCCACCAAAATGCAGTTTTTGATATGCCCAATAACTTGAAAAGCCAGTCTTTCATAATACAAATTACCCCCATGATATGCCAATCTATTTCAAGCTAGCCAACACAAAAATCCATGTAAAAATTTTGAAAGCTAGCCTCCACTATGCTTGTAACAGGCGAACAAGGTATTGGAAATGTCAATTGAATTAATGAATCAGACAATCATTCCAGGTTAGGAAATCCTTAGTTAGAACTTTGGACTTTCCGCTTGAAAATTTATATGATCATTTTGATTTGCGAACTGCAGAGCTTCCACAATAATCAATCAGGTACCATCTTCATCATCTATTAGAAATTTAGATGCAGACTCCTAAGTAATTGCACAATGTTGCCTAGTTTTCAAGCATAGGGTATCATGCTGGACACAATGCTGATGAACCAACATGACAGATTAAAGATGCATGGTTTAAAACAACAAGACTCCAAAGTACACACCAATTCATAAAAATTGCACTGCAATTAATGTCCCTCAGGAGAATCTTATGGGGACAACTGAAACTTCTCGATTTTCTTATTAAGTTCTTGATTTTTAAGGGCCTTTGTGGATTTGTAAGCATTCTAACATGGTAGAACTTATCTTGCAATTAAACACTGTTTCACAAAGCATAATCCTTTATGTGCCCTACCAAACTAAAAGGCAGTACAGTAATGGATGTGAAGACTACTTGTACAAATTAAATCAATGTTAGTAATGAAATTAGTAGAATTTGCAAGGATACATAATAATTACCAAGGACAGTTCTACATGTATTTTTTTATTGACCAGCTAAATGTGATGCCAGACTAAAAGTAAAGAGTACAAGGCTACGATAAGCAACAAAAAGAAAAGTAAAAAAAAGGTAAAAAACTGCACACTCAACCACGGATTCCAAGCTTCACTTTTGAATAACTAAGACCCCAGTCTAGCTGAAATACATGTTTATTATTTAGCCTTTTGACCAACAGACCACTAGCTACAAAATAGTCAGCTAATCATTATTGTTGAATGACAGAATAATTCAGCATAAATATAATATAAAATGAGACACAATCACTGAACCATTAAACAAGACTCAAAATTCCATTTCTATTCATTTGATGAAGCATTAAAAAGAAAAGAAAAGGAAAAAGAAAAAAACAGCAATGTCTGATAAATAAGCTAAAAAACAATGGAGAAAAATGTGCTTATCAGCATCATTTTAACCTATTGAAAAGATAATGATCAAGACAAAAAAACATGCTGTTGACATGAAATAATGTTTTGAACTGAAGTGATGTACCTGATCCTCCATCATGGATCCAGATATTGATCCAATTGCCCAGCATAAAGTATTCAAATTGTTCCAACTCCAATCCTCACCGCTTAACTGTTTACTTAATTTCTTCAACATCTGAAATGACCAATCAAAAGATTATATGGCCTAAGTACTTTGTAATGTACATCTACACAAATAACCAAGTTACAAAGCAGAAAAACTTTCCACAATATGAGCATTCCAAAAATTAGAGAGATTGATGGCAGTCCAAAAATAATACAATACAAATACAAGTATAAAAAAAATCAAACAAAGATAATCACAATGCATATTCAGGTATAACTGCAGAATATGCAAATGTTCTATGAAAAAGAAACAGATGGAACATAAGAGAGACAAAAACAAGAACAAGAAGCTGCAAAATTCTACAATTATTAATGGTCTTGCAATAACATATTAGGCACTTACATGTCTTATACAGATCTTTTTTCTTATGTGCTCAAATTTTATATTCCATGATAAGCTTGAGTGACTTCGGAGTTTTAGTGTAAGCAGATATTGGTGCAGTGCACACCATAAGATTCAAAAGACAGGTTGAATTCATAAATCAGCCACTTAAGTTAGAATAGGCAGATGTCACTTGGACATATGACAGGAATATGGCAACAAGATGTTCAACAGTGAACAGCAACATCAGAGAATTGTATATTCAGATCAACTCTTAGATTTTCATAGGGTCGTGTATTAAGATATTCTGTCAAGAAAGAGAATTCTGCAAAACATGATAAATCTTAACTGTAATAAATTGATTATAAATTATAAATCATACACTCAGGAAATTGGATGTTTGGTTTGGATAATTCTCAATATTTAATTTTATAAATTGAAAAACAATACTAATGATGCTTAAGGTAGCATATAAGTTCAACTACAAGACACTATGCAAGTTTGCTTACCAATAGTTCGTGATGACATAGAGAAAATTTGAAGATGGTTTATTTAAATTCATTAGTATACAGAACATACCCATTAATTTGGTCTTCACCCATTAATATAGCCCCATTTATTGGTTTTTCCTGAAACTTCTATAACCATCAGTATCACCAAATATGACTAAAATGTGAATGAAGCTCAAACATGTCAATCAAATCGACAACAGGACTGGATCTCATATTTTAATCAGATCATAGTTTGAAGTGGATCTGTGCAAGGCCAATGTTTGCACCAAACCACAGCCGGGATTGCACCCACCAAAATAACAAAGATTTTATTGTAAAAAGACTCTTAAATTTTAACCTTTTTTGGCATAGCAGAGCATGTGCAGTGCCAGCCAGCCACCATCACTGCCATAGGCATCAATACTTGAAACCTTGGATCAGATCTGCAGAAACTGGTTGATGAAGATTTCTGATTAACATGCAGGGTTGATACCGCAAGCCCAAAAGACTACTTACAATGGAATCCACAACGCAAGCAAAGCAAGGAAAAAGAATAAAGAAACAAACTTTCACTAACCTTTTTCAAGTCATAGATACGGGCCATGATAACCTGAACCCTAATATATTTAGACTTAACAGGGACCACTTAACTAAGCTCAAATCTTAGATGAAACTTATGTCAAAGGAAAACTAAAGAATGATAACTACCAGGATCTTATCATAACACTATCAGGCCAGGACAGGACAGATTGATCAAAAGTAACTTATTTAAAGCCTCTAGCATATCCAAAAGGTACGCCTTGTCAAGACATCCCATGGTCATACATAAGTAGAAAAAGGACAGTAAAAACACAAGTTACAGCCCCAAAAATTTTATAGTTATAAATAGTCAAACATAAAAGACTGAAATAAAACTGCTAAACCTAGGAGTAATCTAAAACGAAAGCTGCATCAAGTTCATTACTTAACAATGTCACAATCAGTTTCATAAATTGCCTAATCACTGAATTTTTCAAATGGATGTGCTTGTCATGGTTAGATGAAATTTTTTATTTTACAATACTCTGAATATTTCAGTAGTGATTATTATCTGTCAACACAACAGCTACTGAACCCCGGAACTTACATCTACAAGTTTCTTAAATCCCTGCCTGCAGATTTCCTCTAAAACTGCAGACTGCAACTTCCCCTAATTTCACCTATGGAACATATTTACCTTGCTGGCTCAATCTTTATTCCCAAATTTGTAAAAGCGCTTCTAGATTTGTGTGCAGTTTAATTTGTGATCCAATATCATTAAGGCATAGCCTAACAAAGCTAGAGTAAACAACCTGATGCAGCCATGAAAGCAATAATTTGGGCCGGCATCACTTCTTGTCCCAAAGGCTCAGAACATAATACCAGGCTGGAAAGAGTAAATACAAGCATGATTTCGACAAGAAGATGAAGATGGCACCAAATACTAATATAAATTGTGTTCTGCAACAACCAACTACACTAAATGTCATGTCTTTCTTCTTTACTCTACCTTTCACACGGGACTTTCACAACATAGAGAAAATGAAGAGAACAAGTTCTTATTTATCATGTCAACATGAGATGCTATTTACTAATCAACATGTGTTCATGAGGGAATCACAACAGGGAGTTCTCCCAGTAATTATAGCTAAAGAGAGTTGCTGCAGACTAGAAGAATAATGTTTCAGCGATCAACACATACCTGTTGTTCGGTATCCTCGTGATCAAGGTGGCACAAGTAAATTAGCGTTTCCCTCATGATCTGTAAAGGCGATTTCCAGCTGATCATGAGTCAATAATTAAAAAATAAAGAAACACAAAAAAAAAAAATACTTCCACTTATTTCAGTATTTATTCAAGCACTTCTTTAGTAGATTTGATGTTAAATACAAAAAATTTCTCTCCAATGAAAAGCTCAGGGCCGATTCTCCCTCATGGCAATCTAAATATCGTCCATAAAAGATATGAAAGCAATCAATATCTGATATTCTATCACAGATGCTAACCTTATACAGCTATAAGACAAGTCAATGCCAATTTGTGATACCCAAGCAAATGGTGTGTTTATAATTTTTCTCTACTTGAAAAATAAATCACTACATGTCCATTAAACAGGTCATCCAGAATTAAAACGAAAAGAATCTCTCAAATAAAAGCCATAATCAGATCCATAATTCTAAATATAATTATCATGCAGGGAATTAACAAATGTCAGAATGCTTCTGTGGTCCTTTCAAAAGAAAAAGGAAATCCAGCAAACCTTGTACTGAACAAGGACATCATTATCTTTCATAGTTTCACGAACTATATTGCCATTTTCATCTTCAACAATCAGAACTTCCTCTGGTTTTGCCATCCGAGATGTCATTAGCATTCTCAATTTTGACAATGAACCTGAATAAAGCTGCCGTCGTTGCAAAAGCTGTGAACCAAGACCGTCAACCATCCCAGGGAGAAGATTAGCCTGCAGAACAGTAGGTAGCATGAAAACTGCTTTGTTAAGTCAATACTTCATGCATGTGCGTACAGGGGCAGAGAAATAATAATACAAAAAATGTCAAAAAGGGACTATACATGCAAATAACAACTATATGCACAGCACCAAGATAATGTTTCAGGAATAGAAATCCATAAGGTGTAAAACGCCTAAAAACAAAGAGTAATTTTATTTTGAAAACCCTTTGCCTATGTATAAAGTTGTCACATATCAATAATTTTATAAGCATCATACCATGTTTTGATTTTGGGATGGCTTGCTGAATAGGCAACGCATCTCTAAAACACATATTTTTCAGTTTATAGACAACTCAGAGCCTTGACCTTGAAGATCATATCCATCAGTTCAGAATTTCATTTTCATCTTTGAATTTGGTTGGGCATGTAAGGTCATTTGCAAAGAAAACTACAAGTCAACAAACTTGGAAACCTCCGGAAAAAGTTTACTGAAATTCATACCCTCATTAATTCTCTTAATCTGGTCCTCAGTTTACTTTATTTGCATGGTTATTTGCATGGAACAATGGGAGGAACCTTGAGAGTTTGATGGTTGATCTTCACAACTTAAACTGAAACACATTATTCCAGGCATATGCTCCTTGTATTAAAGGAATCATATTTCTTAATATAAAAGGTCCCAATTGATCATATTAGAAAAATCCTTAAAGAGCGTATATAAAGTCTCATTCCTTTGTCATTAAATTCTAAAGCATTTGTTGGTGGTTGTTTAGGATCTACTTGAAATGCTCCATGCTGCCCCCAAGTTAACCAACAAAGGGTAATAACAGAGAGCCATCATATAACATATTGAAAAGGACTGTGACAAAAATTGCCTCGATACTTTGATCCAATTACAGAACCTCCTCCAGTAAGAATATATGCTAATAGAGAGACAAAAGCAACATACTGTATAAAAATGACAGGATATAACACCAAATACAGTCAGGCAATCCATAATGTTTGTGATTAATGTTAAAAAAAAAGTGCACCTGGAGCCCCATCATGCTTGCAGCAACTGCAGGGTTCTCCAAATTGTGATGAGACTCAAACAAATCCAGGACAAATGTGTTCCAATAATCCAAGCAAACCTGCCGATGTTCACTTGATGAACAATTAGCACAGATATTCACCAATATGCACACCCAAACGTTATACAATGAACAGTGGATGAAACTGTTATACCTTGAAAACCTCAGTCTCATCAACATATGATATACCAATCAGATATTCTAGACCCAAAAGCAAAGCAGCTCGGTTCTCAGCAGTAGATTCCAATACTCGAATATGAGCCTGCAACAGAAAATTTGCTTTCGCTCCATCAAATATGCAATGTATTAATGAGATGAAGTCCCACAAGCAAATTCCTAAGTGTACTTAGCTAACAAATCACATAGGGGATAAACTAAATTCATAATCAGTGCTGATAAATAAATTATTTGAAACTTAAAAGTTATGCCAAAAAAAAATTAGTTAGGGTGTGTTTGATCAGAAATAAGAAAAAGTGATATAAGAATAGTAATGCCTATTGAAATAGTTACGCCATAAGTTACTTGTATTTGGCAACAGTTTCTGGAACAATATGTGGTTGAGGGTGTTTTTGTCCATTAAGGAAAAGGAGGAAGGTATAATCAAGACTGTTTTTGTGTATGGTTATGCCTGGTATAATCAAGACTGTGCCAAACAGCTTTTCCTTGGTCATGCCTGTTGTCTGAAAGTTCTTTGGCAGGCAGCCAGGCGTAAGCTTAATTCAGGCCATCTGTTTACTTGTTAGCACTTCACAAAACATCTTCTTATGAATTATAGCTTCCCAATTGAGTACATTCATCAATTCATTAGCACATTAACTTCCTGAAGTCAAAAATATTTAACAGAAAAAAAACACGTTACCTTGTAAAAAGAAGTAAAAAACAGTGCAAGATTTTGAATAAAAGCCTGTTCACAAGGGACAAAACAGGAAAATACATCAGTTCGTATCAAAAGGTCCTATAGAAATGAAGCTTATTCACACCAAGATGCATGAGTCTGCAAAGAATAAAAGTCTGACAAAGACCATGAAATTAATAAATGTGTACCTGCTCTTCATTAGAACCATTTAAATAAGCATCTGGAATATTTGTTCCAGGTGGAAGAATAGTCTGAAATACATAATATGGTCTCAGCATTTCACATAGATGCAGAGATAATGCATCTTCAGCAAAAACAAAAGCAATGCACAAAACAGAAAACATCTTCCTAGGTAAATATACATTTGTTTTTTGAAGAATACAGTAAAAAGCATGCCTGTAGTTGCACCATAAATATTGTATACAGGTTGACATACTGCATGTCATAGAAATCACCAAACTGAAGAGCTGCAATCTGTAAATAGCCAGACTTGTTTTAGCCACATATGTACAGTAGCATAAAGATAGTCTTGGAAAAAGCAGAAATGCATATAGCAAGAGAACAAGAACAACGATCCATACACCATGCACAACATATGCACAAATCTTATCAGAGACATATCTCAAATCTTCCTCAAAAGGGGCATGTTTTTGGTTCTATAACAAGTATCTGTATTTGCTGCCCTGTTACATGGTAACAGATGCTCAAGAGACAACATACACTATCCAACTTTAAGGTAGCACAATGTATACAGAATGGACAAACAAAGATACTGTACTCTAAAGGAAAGATATAGAAAACTCGTACCTCTGTTAAACATTGAAGTGTAAGATTCCTATATGATGCAACAGGGAAGAATTTCAGGAGTGTCTCCAGCTATCACAGATTGAGAAAAAATAGATGCATCAGCTTTGAACTAAACTCAGAACAAAAGCATCGCATTTAGTGCAAACTTGTTGATCATAAAAAAAGGGAATTTCTATGACAAACCAGGGGAGACTCAAATACATAAGCCAGAGGGATCCATGATAAGAAAGCATGCAGTGTTGCTAGAGTAGCACGTATAAGCTCGGTCCTTTGAGATGCAGATAGTGCATATAAGCACAACTCATGAATGAGTTGAAACTCGCTGTTTACAAATCAAATAAATATTGGGTAAGGTATCTGATAAAAGATGAAAAACATAAACATGCTAAGGCTAAGATTACAAAAAATCATGAGGCTAAGGATACAAGCGTTATCACTCTGAAGTTTAATTTCAGAGATCACCTACAAAGAAAGATTGCTTTACTCATGCTACAGGCCTAGAGTATCCATGATATACACTTATCAAAAAAATACAGTATAAATATTAACATTACAGCACAATGATAGCAACGTTTCGCCGTAGGAGAAAAACAATAATGGTGAAAAACAAGTATCCCAACTATTTAGGGTCAGCATCACAAATCCTCACTCACCAACCATTTCTATTTAACGCTATCTCTAATGTTACAGAAAGCTTTTCTAAATCCTTACAGCTTCTTTTTGAATCCTTCAACAGAGATTAAAGCCTTAAAAGAGCCTCATCGGATCTTTGCTGCACATGGCTTCTCAATCAGCACCCCATCACTTTAATCTTAGTTCGTGCACGTCATACAGCTCCTCTAATACACATACTCACTCCTCATTGTAATCTTCCAATTTTTTCTTCAATTGCACGTCTCAATACTTTCATCTCTAGTCCAATTAATTGGTTTTCCATAACCCTCTCTACCGCCCAACTTCTGAACCATGCAACTTTGCCAGCCTTCCCATTGTACGGTTAAGTTTAACCACATGAATGTAACTTGTCAATAGCAGTCCACCTTCAGGAATATGCTTATCAGCTGAATGGTGTTTCCTTATGCTCACAACTTTCAGACTTTTTGGCATGTATTGTCAATAATTTTCCATTCTCATCATGCAGGTTAACACCTTGGCTGCTCATTATCTAGTTCTAAAGATACCATTATTAACATGCAACTTTTCTACACTCCCAGTTCTCATGAATTGATCTTTAACCTGTTTGTAAGCATATAACTTAGAATAATGAAAGGTATTAAAAATAGAATGCAAGTTCACTTTTACACTACAATGTATGATAATTATTTGCAAGCTTTCGAGTTTTGCTTGTGCATATTATAAACACATGTTGGTTTGATAAGTGAGCACCTAAATTAGCTTTACCAAGCATGGGGTGTGGGTACATGAATTATTATACAAAATAGTCATGACACACATAAAGGATTCATAAAAGCAACTTCAACTAGTTTGAGATTAAGACTTTGTTATTGTTATTATAGTGATGACACACATTAGTAAAAGACAACCATATATGTCTTTTCTGCGCAGAAGCACCATAAGAATTCATTTGAAGAGATTACATCATTATTTATCTCATTGCGGGTTTATGTGACAACTGACAATTTCAGTTGGCTCACTCCTAGCTGGAATGACTGCCTTAGACATAGTAGGATTGGACTTAATGACATCTAAAGAACGGTGTTCAACCCAACACTTGCCTATTCACTAAGTCTTGTTTGGTTAATGAAATGGAGAGCATTCAATTAGCAAACATCCAAGTAATAAGATTCTTGAAGTTTGCCTGCAACACAACAAATTTGGAAAATACTGTCTACAAGCAAAGCAGAAAAATAAGTGCTTATATCCACCATAATGTATTACCTGTTTAATGACTGCTTAAGTTCTCTTATTTTCTGCTGAGTCATTTCTCCTCTTGAAAAGTCAAAAACTTCTTCACTCAGAAGCTGCATGATTGATGATCTTTGTTAATTCACAATTCAAAAGAGATAGCAGGCCATTAAAATAAAGAAATGGAGATAAGGATGAATACCTTTAATATAGCCATGCAATTTTCGCAGATTGTTTCGCTACTCTTTGCTGCTGATACAAGATCAGGAATAAAAGTTTGCCATCTGGCAGGCCATTCATGCTTTAAAACCTATATTTCCAGGGATGGTAAAATAAAGAAGTTCAGAAGCATATATGTACCAAAACTTAATAACTTATTCTGAATGTTAAGATTTGTATGTAGCACATGTAGAAAGGTACAGTCAAAGCTTCAGAATTGAAGTGATCGCCATAATATCCTCCGTTCGGATGAGTATAAATAATTGATATAACATAGCACACACAAAAAGAAAGGTTCATGCTCCTCACTGTCTATGCTATAATACAACAATTATTTATAATGGATAGATAGCATGTCTAGAACAAAAAGTTCACAAGCCAGCATTTTACCTGAACCAATATAATATTCAGCTTATTGACGTATAGCCTCTCCCGCCGGAAAGAGTCTTCATTGCTTGAAAGCTGGTGAAAAAACAAGCATTAACATGGACAAACATAGATTGGCGATACATAGAAATATATGATGTTTTATTGGTATGAAGAATTATCAAGAAAGCACAACTCATACAGGCTGAGATTAAAGTACAAGATAAGCTCTATACCTTCACAATAACTTCTGAAATATAGTTTTTAATTCCATCTCGCTGTTCAACTGGCAAAGCATTCCAACGATATTTTATGACACCTTCTAGCACCTACAAAGAGGGAAAATCATAGGGAAGAATGATGGTTGGAGCATGGCTTCGACATATTGCGATGTAGATTCGGCATATAAGAACCAAGGGATCTTTCACAATAACATAATTCCAAATTTTGAAAGAAAAATTGTTAAATGATTTTGAAGGTAATATAGCGCTCTTGGTCCATTAAGGTTGCCATCATATTGCATGATTTAATACATACAAAAATTTGTTCAGAAAACTTCATGATTTTTCTGTCAAATGTTTTGTATGTTATTTTCAACTGATTTTTTTTTGCTTCTTCTTATCACCTTAACAAAAGAAAAAAAAATAAGAAGCTTTTCCTATCATCACTCTTTTTTAACTCAACCTCAAAATGGATCAAAAGGAAAATAAATTTCCAATTCAAAAATTACAAGAAAGCCATCTCAAGCCAGTCAGAAAATACTTACTTTAAACTTACCAAAAAATAAAAGTCCGCTCCTAGATCCATTTAACATAACAAACTATAAAAATCAGCTATGATTCCATTTATCATATGTCATGAAAGCATAAATCACCTTTCCTTGCATAAGGAATTAAAAACAAAATTCCCACCAACAAACCAGACAAAATCATTTTTCTTACACCTATCCAACTCTTTCAAAAGCTATTTCATAAACCTAAAATCTTTTGGTCCGCACAAGAAGGTAACAACAACCTGAAACCTTTTATAGATACTACAACTACCATAAAAATCGAGAATTTAAATGATAGATTTATTTTAACTTTGCAACAGTTTGTTAACATTCACAAGAATAATAATAAAAAAAGCCATGCAAAAAAGTAGGGCATACATGGAACTGTTTCAAAACTGAAACAACATTGTGGTACAAGTTTGATTATAAATTCTATTCAAATCCAGCAGTTAATTTAATTATATGATATAATCAACCATGATAAAATGCAACATTTACCTGAAGAGCGAAAAATTTAGTGTTTAAGTTTTGTGTGTTCTGTAAGATGTGAACCACTTGCAACCATGTGTCTGGGTTGTTCTGCAACTCCCTCAGTATTTGATCTGCAGCTGTCCTCTGCCAACAAACAAAAGGCAGTGTTAGCCAACAGGAGATATATACAACTTTGAACGAAGCTAAAAATTAGGGGGAATTCATAATGCAATCTCAAAAACGTAAAGGTTCATCATCAGTGGTGAAATAAAATAAATCAAGAAAAAGATATGAGATATATTTGACTATACTTCAGAAACCACGTATGCTGAAGTAAATTGCAATGTAAATCAACAGCAAAAAATTCAGAAGTTGTACGCCGTTTACATGTTACTCTTCTGAAAGCTCCCAGAAGTTCCCAACAACGCCAAGCAGAAAAAATATGCCAAAATAAAGACAATTTATATCGTAGGTTCAAGGCGACTGAAAGATAAATCTTAGTTTCAAGGTGACCATAAGATATATCCGAAGGCGAATGTAAGGGGAAAAAAACATCTAAATCAGTATCGACCCTAAAATAAAGCATTCAGTCATAGTTGAAGGAGTAAAAAAAGAATCCAAAACTTCGAAACCCAACCAGAATAAGGGAAAAACTGCCTTTTCTAACGAGAAATGTTCACCGAATTACCATCAACCTTAAAATAAAGCATGAACTCATGAACTCGTAGTTAAAGAATTAATAAAAATAATGTTAAATCTGAAGGAAAAAAAAAAAACTGGTTTCCATCGTCTGAAACACGACTTGAGTCCCAGGATGGCCTTCTTCCGAGAATATAGACACCAGAATCAGTAAAAATCACGTAACAAACACGATAGTTAAACAATTAGTTGAAAAAAGAATAAAAGAACCAGGAATTTCTAGAAAAGTGCCGTCTTTCGTCTCGAACTGTGATCAGGAGTCAAAAATAATTACGGTAAACGCATGCATAAGTATGCTACACGACGACTTCCCCCCGAACAAAGAAACCATCAAGATGAACAGCCGAACTCCACCGTGACCAGCCAAATAAGGAAATAAAACCAAAAGTTAGCAAGCAAGCAGAAGAAAATTCCAGAGGTAGGAAATGAATGCCCACCTCCTCCTTCGATCCCGTCCCGTAGAAGGCGGAAACGGTTGCATCGAGTAGAGCGACATCGATCGGCTGGCTCAAATCCCTCAGCTTCCCAGCCATGGCAGCAGAGAGCCCGAATCAAGCACGCGTGACGCACCTACCCTAGCAATGCCAAGGCCGCGCTCTCTCGAACCAGACACGAATCAAAGAGCACGGAATAGAGAGGAATCGAAGAAAGAATCCGAAAACCCTAGCTTCGGCGTCGCCTGGCTGGAGAGCTGGCGAGATATTTAGAGAGAGAGAGAAGGAACGAAGGAGAACCTTCGAACCGGTTTTGCCTCCTTTCCCCTCTTAAGTCTTAACCCTTTCCTTTTATTTCTCTCTTTTTCGGGAGGAGCTCGCGAGTCCCGTCGGGAGAAAACACATGGGGTTGGAAAAGGGTTTGGGGTTTTAAAGGAAATGGAAATAATAACCCTAGCGTTGTTGAATTTTTCGGGAGTGACACTGCGGCGTCCTCTTTTTGGAAGGGGAACCGCGAAAACGCCGACTGGGCAAAGCCAAAGCCAGGGTGACTCTTTGACTCTTGACTTGAACTTCGACTCTCGCGCTGCGAGCCTGCGAGCCGGACGGACTTTCGGGAGATTTGCGGCAAACAAACGCAATATTTTATATTTGCCGACGATATCGAATATAAAAGTTTAACAAGGAAATAAAGATGGAAAATTAATTTTTCTTTTTTTTTTCTTTTTCTTTTTCCTTTTTTTAGGGGCAGGATATCTGGATTTTGAATGCGTTTCAATCTTGAATGCATATTCTACATTAATCCATACCATCATCATGGCTGCGTCATCTTTTCAAATAGTGCTCAGAAGTTGCAAGAGTTAAGATTCAATCCATCCCTCGGTCACCGCCATGCTACTGCGACTCCAATAAATAAAACAAAGGATTTTGAAAGAAGGATTTCTCCAGCTAACCGAGATTGCCCTGAGCTACTCCGAATAAGAAAATTAGCTTTCGCATAGCTGTGTATATTGAGCCATCAAAAATAATCTTGAGAAATTATGGTTGAGATGATGATTAAGATAGTGTTTGAAATAGGAGATAAGAGGATGGTTGAGATGATGATTATACTACAAGGGATAGCTGGGAATAAAGTTAACCAAAGGGATAATCCATGGAATATTTCCTCAATTTATTCTCTAGAGAATGCAGGAATAGCTGGTTATCCCTCCAAATAAAAGTAAAAAAAAGTTATCCTATGGATTTAACTTTTTGCATTTGATATGATCAATGGGATAGTCAAGGGATATCCCTAGGGATAGCCAGGGGATAAGCTCTATCCCGTACACTTATCCATGAATAATATTTTTTCTATCAAACACCACCTAAGAGACTAGTTATAGAATAAATGGTGAGGAATGTCTAGAACCACCACCACTGTATATGCTAAAAGATTTCCGAGGGAAATTCTTGGTGGTATACAAATACTTTGTAAATAAGGAACAATATGCAAATCTTGGAACAGAAAGCCATTCCTTTCCTTCTAAATTAGTCATAATAGGTAAATTATGAAAAATTAGTATTTTTTTTATATGTGAGATAATTTGGTTAGCTAACTGATGATATGGAGCGCGGTCAAACACCAAGAACCTCTAATTAAGAAAATGACTCTCCTTTATAATAAGCATTTTATTTAAGTCTACATGGCACTCTTCTTATATGTGATAAGGCTAATTCCATAAGAAATTAGCCGACTAACTTCTATTAGGATGAGTCTTATATAAAACAAACTCAATCTTAAAAAGGAACAACAAACTCAAACTTATAATGAATTGACTAGTTGGTTTCCTTAAAGGATTAGAATTTAATAAGAGTCGTCCAATAAAAGAATCTAAATCAAAGTAAAATTTCTTCAAACATCTACAAAAATAGCCCACATGGCTATAGGTAAAACAAGTTTTCTACAAAAATAGCCCACATGGCTATAGCCCACAAAAATAGCCCACTGTATATGCTAAACGATTTTGGATGGTAGTTTCTTCTGCTATAGAAAAGAGGAAGAAAGAAGGTACCTGGATGTCGGCCTTGGATAGGCCCGAGACATTGAGGAAGAAGGTGTAGCCCTTGGGGGTCTCAAGTATGTCGACGGGGGTCCTGACGAAGCCCCTCTCCTCGTTGTCATGGGCACCATCATACAGCTGGGCCGTTGAAAACACAAGCTTCTCGTTCATCTTCGGGAGGTGGAACAGCCGGTTCGCCGTGTTGAACAGCGCCAAATCTGCCACCCGACTCATCTCTCTTTCTCTCTCTCTTTCTCGAGTCTCGATCTCGATCCAACAATGTCAATAGAAAGACGGATTCCTTCGATTCGATGGAGGCGATGAGAGGGTTAGATTGGGAAGGGGAAGCGAGTAAAAAGGCAGAAGGAAAAGGTTCTAGAGGGAAAGGAGAAGAGAGATACCTGTCGCTCTGCACCTCTGAACAAGCGATCCAAATTAATCCCGGTCTGATTTCGCTCTGAGCTATGACGGCATGGCACAGCCCGCCATGCCGGTAGCTGTGCCATGCCAGCACAAGGCCATCACGGGCCGTGCCGTACCGGACAGCGGGCCAAATTTTTTGAGCCCGGCATGACATGGTTTAATGGGCCATGCTAGCACGGTCCGATAGTGTAGCAGTACCGGACCATGACTATATGGCCCAAATCGTGTCGGGCCATGCCAGCCCATGGGTGGCACGGCCCGATGCCCAACTCTAATCAAACATAATCCTGTTCCATCAGGACGACTCGGGCCATGCAGGCCCATGGGCGGCACGGCCCGATGCCCAACTCTAATTAAACATAGTCCTGTTCCATCAGAAAGTATAAAGAATGTATGCTCCTTCCTAAAACATGTTTCTATTTTGTTATCTTAAGCATTAATAAGGGGGCGTTTGGTAGCATGTAATCTATCAAGATTATTGGTAATTTAAATGGGCCCACTAGATAACCACGTTTAGAACATATTTTGAATGGCAATCTATTTTGTAGTGATAATCCGAATTACCTCTCAAGAGGTAATCCGGATTATCTCACGAAGGGATGGTTATCAATATTACCAGAGATGCGATAATCGGATAAACTATTTTTTGACAAAATTGCTCTTTTTTCTTTTGATTGCTCTCTACTCGTATCCTCCTCTACCAATCTCGCTGGAACCTCCAGATCAAAGGTTTCGAGCCACATCCTCTTATGCATAATCGAGCGACGGATCGAGCTGCGGATCTCCGCCGCTCAACGGCCCCACGGAATGCCATAAAATTTCTTTCGATCGGTGGCCTCCAGCATCCTCACTAGTCGCTTTGAATATCATTTATAAATATAAATTTTTTAAAATATTATCATTTATAAATATAATTTTTTAAAATTAAATATATAATAATATATAAATTTTTAATAATATAATCTAAGGGTATTTTGAGAATTTGATGTTATATGACTAGTAATCCGTTTGTCATACCAAACATAGTAATCAATATTATTGTTGCATTACTTGTGTATACCAAACATGGTAATCAACATTACTGATAATCTATCAAGTAGTAATTTATCTTATAGGTAATCCACATTACCATTTAGGATTGCTGGCGATGCACCAAATACAACCTAAAGGGTTTTTCTTGCAGAAAAAAGCTGAGCTCCTAATGTTGGTGCAAAATATGGTTATGTGATTAAAAAATTGTTATATCATGCTCGTGAAAAAGAAATCTCATTTGTGGGTATAACGGTCAGAAAAAGATATCAACACTTTCAATGGAAATTTTTTTAATGTTTAATCTAGACAAATGAATGCGATTAAAAAATACAATATTATGCAAAATCTTACTCCATTAAAATAGGATAGCTTATATTCTTTAGTTGATAATTTTTATAGAATAAATTATTTGGTGTTTAATCTAGACAAATAATGTGATTAAAAAATATAATATTATGCAAAATCTTACTCCATTAAAATAGGATAGCTTATATTCTTTAGTTGATAATTTTATAGAAGAAATTATTTGGTTTGCCTCAAACCATGCGTCTCTAAGCAAAATTATTAGTCATTTTGAATTGTTTTGCTGCTATTGTTTTTTTTTTTTTTTTTCATTTATAAAGGGTTAATCTTTATTTTTCATACCCTCTTTTTTTAAAGTAATTTTTATATCGAGCATAGTTTGGATTGCTTGAACTGACATCTTTATATAGTGTCATCGATCATTTCAAGTTTTTTTTAAAAATATATTTTAAATATAAGAAAGTAATCAATAACTTTCATACTCTATACTTCCTTTAAAGAGCTTATTCTAATCAGAATTAAACCTTAACCCTTGCTTGAATGGCAATAGATGATACCATTCAATTATTTACTTAAAGTGACTATTAAATTACAGTTCTACTGACTTGGACCAAGTATTATCTTGGGATTCATCTCTTTCCATTTGGATAGAGGAAAAAAAAGCTAGTTAGGAGCTCCTCATCAATTTAAAGACATGGGTCCAATCATTCGTCATACAAATAGAAATTAAGAGAAAATAAAATCTTAACATAGCTTAAAAATGGAATATAATAATGAGAAAAGCGATAAGGTAGCCGACTCCATGTAGTTAGGAAAAGCCTTAGTTGAGTTGAGTTGAGTTGAGTTGAGTTGAGTTGAGAAAAGCGATAAGGCCTTTACTATGGTTGTAGTAAATGATAATCCATATGGAGTTCAACTAAAACCCGAATTTTAACTTTTATCATCTTTTTGCTAATGATATTAGCAATATAATATTTACCTTTGACCTTAATGACTATCATCATCATACTCTCCTTAGCCTTTATCGTCAAGGCCATCATCCTATCATCCATAGTGACCATCAACTCTCCTTCATGTTCTCTTTTCAAAGTCCTTTCCAAATGTATTGTACATCCATTAATGCCCTTGGATATGTTTTTTCTCTATATTAATACTTACTAGCTACTTCTATCTACCATTTAATTGTTTCAATGACCAACCTTACCTCTTCCATTGATGGCCAACTTTGGTCTTATGCATCCATTTGGTTTATAAGCTTATTTGATAGCTAATAAGAAGGATTATAATGAGATTAGATCGTCCAAACTACACTTTATTACATTGCAAGTAAGCATCGTTTTGTACTATTAGTATCGCAAGCCTACAATGGTGGTGCCATGATGATAGCACATAAGCCTTATATTTTGACATGCTTTAAGAAAATCAGAGGAAGAGGAATTTAGCTAATGATCATCCCTTTTTTTTCGCTTGTTATTATGTCTTCTTTTTTTTAAGTAGCTTTGCAATATTATTTCTTCTTATTTTCTTTTTATATGTTGCATTATAAGATCCATTATTATAAACTACTGAGAATCTTTTTGAATATGTAACCTAGTCCATTTTCTCATTGAATGAAAATAGTTATGATACATTAATTTAAAACCTCATTTTAAAGTATTAGATTATAAGTATATATATACTTTGATTTATTTAAAGTGGACCGCCTTAACTTTCACTTATTTCCACTTAAATATATTAGTTGTTAGCAATTAAATTAGATGGTTGATAATTGAAAGCGGGTTGCAATCAATAGTTACATATATTACTTAAGTATATTTGTTTATGATAGATAGCACTTATTGGATATCATTAATAATATTTTTTTATAGATGATAAAAAATATAGATAATTGAAGTTTACTTTTTTCTAAAATATTAATTAGATATAATTTTAGTAATATAGAAAGAATATATTTTATATCAATAACAATTTAAAAAAGAAAAAGATAGAGAAATTCTCTCTCCCTATATTTTTATTTAAGAAAAAGAAAAAAAAAATCAACTTGTCATATCAAAACAATGCAAAGGTGAAAAGAATTGGTTCCTAAGAAGTCCTTAATGATTTATACTTCTCTTTCTTAATTTCAACTCATGAACTAGATGTTAGTGTGCCTCCATCTAGGATGATAAAGAGAGCATCAAGAACTAAAAAATAGAGATGGTATGTAGTGCTATGAAGTAATGGATATTTGCTAATAATGAAAAACTCAATACAAAAGTTATAAAACAAATTTGTCTCAGCTCACTTAATTAAAATCCTCTCTTTTCTATCTTCTTTATCCCAGTACTAAAAAACCTTTCTTTTTGTAGATCCATCCTTCCAAAGACTTTAGTGTATTAATATGTGTATATATTGGTCAAGCTGGTGAAGGATTTCAGCTCCTTCCTATATTATTTAGAAATAAAATAAAATATGAAATGGATCTCTACATAAATTGTATCAAGTTAGTGGATATATTGGATATTTAACTAAACATATAATTACTTTTGTAATTTAGAATTTTAAACTGTAAAAATGGCCCTATATTGGATATTTAACTAAACATATAATTACTTAAATATAAATTATGGTTTTAAATAGTATAATCTCTTAGAATACTTAAGTGGATAAAGGTTTATTTTATATCTTTTTCATTCTCACTCATTTCGTAAATATAAGATCCATCTCTAATATTTTTGATATATGTATATATTCATTATGCTCAAAATAACTTGACATAATTGTTTATTACATGGAGAAGCTCGAAGCCTTTAAGCATTTGAGGTAAAATAGACTCAAGTGCATCTAAATTTGGTTAGATGGTGTCCGTCATGATTTTTCTTTATTTGAGTATACTTCAAAAAGGGCATATAATAGTTTATTGTATCTTGATCATAGATCATCATTAGCTATTTGGATATGAGTAGGACAATTTCTACTTTAAAAGAAGCATCATTCATAATATGCCTCAATTTGAATATCATCGTATTCTAATTATTTGTTTAGTTTGTGCATACATACAAAATTGCTTCAAGTAAAAGATAATTTTCAATAATATTACTTGATCAAATGGAATGATTGATATCCCTTTGGAGCACAATTTAGTTAAACAATGCTTAAGTTTTACTTAAAAGTAATCAAATGCTTTTCAAAATCCATTCATTCATGGAAAACAAATTGAAACAAAGGAGACTTATTAGCTAATCATTTGACATTATAGATATAATTGAACGAGCTCATATCAGGATATAGTTACAAATTATACAAGCCTCACTCAACCATAGCTATTTCAAAAAATACCAATGATGGTTATCTTAGTCAAATTTTGTAGTCCGTTACTAAATTTTTGAGAGACCTTGTCTTCTTTAAAGTTTAAATTATGAACTAATTGGGACTTTAGGATGATTGAATTAAAATTTAAATTTGAGAGCCTTATTAAGCAACATATAAGATATTTTAATTATATTTATAAGGAATCACTATCATAATACTAAGAAATTAAGGAAAGTACAATAATCAAATATAGTCCAGATAATAACAAGCAAAACTTTTATGGTTTAATAAATCCATTATCACAACAATCAAAATGTCAATACAATGTAAAAGTGGTTATACTTCTTGAATTTTTAATTCATAAACATATCTTGATACCATTTAGAAGTGGCTATGCTTTACAATTTATTAATTTCTAATTATGTTCCTCCTCAAGAGCTTGAGACCCTGGAAAACTTCTATAAAAGATATCTTGATGTTGTTGGATTTTGAGTTGTCTAAAGGCACATGTATTGTTACTTAGGAGAAGACCTCATACAAGTTTTAAACAAACAAGTAATTTTTTTTTATTTTCTGTAAATCTTTACATTTTGCTGAGTCATTTGAGAAGTACCATTATAAGAAGAAAATAGTCTTAAAAAAAGAAATATGCTTTTAATTTCTTGTGTAGGATTGCTCTATATCTCTTAAATATGTTGTATTTGTCCATAAAAGATGATTATCAAGCATCAAATATACCAAAAAAATACTTTTTAAGTTAAGAATATTAATAAATTTGATTTTGAAACTAACTTTTTAAAAAATAGATTCAATACTAAGCACATCCCAAGTAGGCACTCTTTTAAGTTTGTATATGGAGTATATTCATGATAAAAATGAAATATCCTTAAAGTGATTTTGTTGGTCATGAGAGGACCTGAGCTTGTTGATATTAATAACATAAGATGACAAATAAATCTTAAATAGTTTCATGAGATAAATATGTTAACACAATACTTGCTATTTTTTTATAAAAAACCTTATCGTATATCTCAAATCATAGTGGTAGCCACATGCATTATTGCAACTATAGGGTTTACGGATTTATAGCAAAGAAAAAAAATAGAAGAAAATAGAACACCAAAGAATTTATGGTGGTTCAATCGAATAGATATGTATTCACTTGACAAAGATGAAAAGAATCTTATTAAGAAAAAAAAATTGAAGATAATAAGTCTTTCTTAAGAAACCCTAAATCTTCTGCATCCAACAAAACTCTCTTCCAAATCTTTTAATAATGCTATAAGTTATCCTGAAGATTATGGCTATATATTTATATAGACGAGAGTTCTATAACATTTTATATAGATTATGATTTGTATTCTTCTCGCTATGAAAACATTTAAGATGTTTAATACTGGCTTGTATTCTTTATTTATGAAACATATCCATACAAGGCTTGTGGACTTCAAGATGAACTCTACCATGCATTATAGCCGCTTTTTGAAAACCACTAACTCTCTTTAGCTAAATCAGCAACAATGCTTCATTATAAGCCAAAGATAGAAGAAACATACTAATAATTTATTTAGGGTTCTAATGAGCTCAGGTTAAACCATCCGTCTGAGTTAAAAATGAGGGGAAAAGTCATCATGCAAAGAAAGAACATGGAACAAAAATCCAAAAAATACCCATATATTCCATTAAAATCATCGAAACATGAAATTAGTCTAAAAAGATTTAGAGGTCAACAAATGCAAAACTAATGCATGAAGACTTTTCTTTTCTTTTTTTTGAGAAAAATGTGAAAACCTAAGTTATTTTGCCACATTGTATTTATATTAAATGACCCAAACTAACATGTCATCTCATGGTTGAGCTTCTTCCTCCATCTTCTTTGGTGGATACAAATAAATCTTGAAGCTGAATCTTCCTCTATCCTAATACAGAGCATGGGCTCTCTTGAGGCACTTGAGTAACCTGAAGCCTTCTTTAGGAGTCAAACTCAAACAAAGCAACCAAAACACTCCAAGATCACAAGAATGGTTCCAAGCTTCATCTCAGCTAGATAACATGCTTGTTCAATTAAATACTTGAAGCCAAGCCATTGTAGCCCATTGCTTGATTTTGCTTGACATTGATATTGGTATTGCCTTGCTGTTGAAGGAATGAATGGACATGAGTTTTTGCTTGGTTATATAGTAGATTTTAGTGGATCAAAAAAGAATTTTAAGTGATATTATTATCCCTTTTTATTTAATCCAGTTCTTGTTGGTTTATTAATAAGTAGGCTATAGGTTTGCATTTTAAAACATTTCTAAAATACTTATGCAACAGAAGCAATAAAATATTGGATCTAATCTAATATCAGCCTACACTAGGGTCATGATATGAAAATTATACATACAGCTATAATAAAAAATACACAAATCAAATTTATGTAAATACAAATAACATAGTTTGCAACTATGCATCATAGATCATATCCATGCATGTGGCCTATTGCCTTAGATCATATCTAAATCATTAGTAGCTTTAAAATTCGGATGCTCAATGACTCTCACAACAATGGAAGGCAATGGTAGATGGTGCTTTTGCGAACTACACAAAGGTGTATGGTCTCTACAGGTGATTCACATTGAGGTTCTGATCCTTATCAACCTTTTCAAAGTGCTAGCTCTTTTCTAAGGCTTTAATGATTAGATTCCTTCTTCTTTAACACTATGATGCTCTTAGAATTGTAAAAGAACTTGGAGGATAGATTTTTTTTTGGTGGAGAAGATATAAAGAAAAACCCCCTTTTTAATGCTCATTATCAGTTCCATAAAAATAAAAACAATAGAGAGGAAAGGAAAGGAAGAAAAGGAAAGAATCCTTTCTCTACCATCCCTTTTATTACCCATCATCTCCATAAAAATGAAAACCATTGAGAGAAAAAGGAAGGTAAATAAGGAATGGGGGTAATTAAGAAAAGGTCAAAAAAACATCCTTTTAAATTTAAATTTAAAATTTAAATTTAAAATTTGAATTAAAATTTCAAATTTAAACTTGAATTTAAAAATTAGCTTAAAATTCAAATTCATAATTTGAACTCAATCGGGTAGGGGTGTTAACGTTGGGCTTAATTGAACCTAAATTGAGCCCAAACCAAATCTTATTTAATTTGATCTAGTTTTTTATAGCTTAATCAAATTGAGTTAATCAGTAATCGTATTGCCAATTTAATCCTCCAATTAATCACTAATATTTAGTAAAAATTTGTCATCATAACTTTTGTAATGTTAAGTATCGAATCACGCAAGTGTCGACTCATGGTGCAATGTCAATCATATTGACATTAGAGTCACGAAACAATTCACAATCAATTATTAGTCATCAAGTTAGGTAGAAATCTCTATGGGGTGTGACCCCATAGTGGTGTGGGCACCAGGATCAGGCAGAGGATTCTTAACCCTCTGTGGATATTTGATTAGTTTTGATTCAAGTCTTGAGTTGAAAAATTAGGTTTAGTTTATTTTAATTTGAGTCCCATCCAATTCAGTTTATTTTAATTTGAATCTTGTTCAGTTCAATTTATTTTAATGTGAGTTCTGTAGTAAGTTTATTTAGCTTACAAGAGGAGACACCAGTATGGAAGAAGAAGATAAAGCCTACACATAAAAACAGTGAAAGGATGCCCAAATGCATGCCGCCCAGATTTAAATTTTTAGCCCTGAATTTTAGCAGTGAAGGATGCCCATATTGTCATTCAGTTCTTTTGAAATTTCAACCCTGAATTCAGCCTGAAGAAGCAAGTGAAGGACGCCCAATATGGTTACCCCAAATTACTAAATTTTGAATTTTCTTACATGTACTCAAATTCAATGGGTGCCACTTAATCCACATTTTAGGAAGAAAGTGAGCGCCAATTTTGGAATTATTTTAAATTTTCTTTCATGAAAAGGACCGTCTCTTTTTATTTTCATATTTGTATTTACTTGGGCCCCAAGTCTCTTATCCTATAAAAGAAACCATCTTGTATGAAAAAAGTATCAAACCTTTCAATCAATCAATACAATCAATTAGTTATTTTAAGTCATATTTTCCTTTGTGTTCTTGTATTCTTGCTCCTGTGCATGCCTGCATCCAAGCCACCCAACCTTAAACCTTAGCCGCCTTCTTGCCATCCACCAGTGGATAGCCCAAACCCTAGCCGCCCCTTGCACCCCTCCAAGCAGCCATCCAAGAGCCCTAGCTACCGTCTTTCCCCATCCAGGGGACGCTCAAGGACCCTCGGTCGCCCCCACCTTCTTCTTCACTTTTCTTAATCTCTTTACTTTTATTCTGATTTTTTCTTTTCTTATTATCCCTTATATGGTGATCTTGCAGATCTCTCAGTAGCCATGAATCTAGGATTCAAGATGATTGTCATCCAGGTCAACAGATACTTGGCCATAGATCCATAGGCTCGAGGCTTGGTCATCTAGGGCGCATCCGTCAGGCAGAGCGATCCCTTAAGTACTTTGATCTTTTCCTCCTGCTA
The DNA here is from genome assembly GCA_900491605.1 of Calamus simplicifolius. Taxonomy (NCBI): domain Eukaryota; kingdom Viridiplantae; phylum Streptophyta; class Magnoliopsida; order Arecales; family Arecaceae; genus Calamus; species Calamus simplicifolius. The sequence continues at coordinate 1,604,866 of UESW01003921.1, read as the reverse complement.
GGTACACCCCCTCTAATCTACTAGTAACTTTATTGAAGGAGAGAAAGCTCTATCGAGGCTTCTTAGCATCGGCAGTCTTTCTTCTTTACTTTTCTATGGAACTGTTTCGCATGAGGAGTTACTGTGAGTTTTTCTGAATCCCTCTTAGGCTATTACTTCAGGAGACTAATCAACTGCAATCATTAATCATATAAATTATACTTGCATGCGAATCGGTCCTACATCATATAGATTCGAACACTAAGCTGGTAGTATTGGAATACTTTTAGTATTAATCGAAGTCACTATCTAGCAATAACACCCGATATCCGAATAGGTTGAAGGGTGCAGAGCAACAATCAAGAACCGCTGGCATATGATTACCATACAATTCATTCCTTTGACCCCTAATGCTCAGGATGACTTAGGGTTTAATTGCCAACCCTTAATTAGTTCATCCATAAAGTATCTCAACTTTACAAGTCTTGTGACTTCTTATAAGGACTACCCTGGTCAAAGTTTTGCTGAATTAAAACACAGTGAGACATTCACTCCAAACTATTTGGAGGGGTCAATCCAATCTTGATCCATTCACTGCTCTATAAGTACTCGACTGTACCCAAAAACCTTCTGTTACTGGATTAGAAATCCAGGTAGTCTAATATAAAAGTATTGTAGGTTGCTTGCAAGCCACTATGGTGATCTCAGGATAGAGGGACACTTTATACCAATATCCCTTCGTGAACACTTCTTGGTAGAAGAGCGTTCCGCATATTGGTCACATTCAGTTAGATGTCACATACCTCATTTGCATGTTATACCAATGTCACCACACTCCTTGATAAAAAGGACAACCAACCTATATAACATACAATGATCTATACTTGATACATACTTATCCTATAACAACTATGTATCATTTAGTCATGACCATTTTAAGAACTACTCAATAAATTATCTCTTTATTGAATCAATCATGATTCTAAGGATTTCATTACAAAAGAATTTATTTCAGAAAGATGCAATGTGATGAATCATTAAATAAATATTTTATAGATTAATAATTTTATATATTTATAACCTGCACAACCATCTACAAGTTAGTTTCCTAATAGTTCCCCTACTAACTTAGACATGAGTCAGTTGCAAGATCAATGTAACTTGCCATATTTTTTTACTGTAGGAATCCTATTGCTCGTGTGCATGAATATATATTATTAGATGAAAATAAGGGACTACTAATAGTCAACACTCAGAAACATGACCAGAGACATCACCTAAGAAAGGTTTCTTGAACTCGAACTTAGATGGACCAAAAGCAATTATTGGAGATCATGTATTAGAACATGCTTTGCTCATAATAATTTCACAAGCCAATTGTTTGCACCAGTGCTACAAACATATCAATGAAACCTAAATAAGCTAAAAGGCTTCTGGATTTTTTTTTATGGTTCAATTTTTTTCCTAGTTTAATGTAGCTCCTAGCATATTTAACCCAATTTACTTTTCATGCTATAATATTTAACATCTGAATACTCAAACATGATTTAAACATGATAAATATTTTTTATTACTGATTCTGGATCTGATTCTTATGGATTGGTCACGCATAAAACAAAAATTAACCTTCCTTTATCAGTAGAACATTCAAAACATCCTTCAAAAATCAAATCACAAACAAGTATGACAGTGATAAGCTATAAATTGAATGATACATTTTACTTTAAAGTACAAACTATGCATGTTTCAACATATTATTTTTTAAATATATACAAATAAAACTAATAATTTATATGCACTTACGTACACATGCACATGCGTTCATACTTATTTTATTATTTATTTATTTAAGTATAAGCATCCATATTGTATGTGCATAGATGTATGTATGTGTGCATATATATATATACATAATAATGAAGCAATTCATGTGAAATAGAATAGTATTTGGATCGAATTAGTTATCAAATTTATAAATTGGGATAATATTTGCGCTAAAAGTAGGCTTAGGTTAAACCATCTTGACTTTAGGTTGAAACATGAGTTGGGTTCGAACTAATCAGGCCAATTCTAGGCTTAAAGTTAAAAAGAGAGAGCAAAAAAAACAAAGATTGCATTTGAGCTCGCCAAAGCTGACTTAAATCTTAAGCCTAAAAAGATCCAAAGTAATGGTGTTTAATTATATTTGAATGCTGTCCAAATCTAATACCAAAATTTTAGGATGCCATGGGCTTTTAAATTATATACTAAAATTTTTTATATACCATTAAGAATGGCTTTTAATGTGATAGTAAATCTTAAATTAACTTTAATAATTTAATTTTTAATCTAAATGAATTGCTGTGAATCTGTTTGTTTGGGTTTCGGTTTGGGTTGGGTTGGGCTTAGATTAAGAGGAGACTTGATTTAAAAAAAAATTCGAGCCTAAACTTAACCTAAAGGAAAGGACTTTGTGCAACAAGATGCAAACCCGAGGATTGATTGTATATATATATATATATATATATATATATATATATATATATATATATATATGTAATATGTATATCAAAAATAATTTTATTTTTTTAGCATGCATCTCATGGGTAGCTTGCATATGCATCATCAATCAGCCGATACATGCACTCCTGCTGAGTCCTGCATGAAGACTTTTCATAACCTTAAAGCGATCCAAAAACTCTCACCGCTCCAGCCGTTTCGACCGTGCTAATTGGGAACCAATCCATCCGCCGGTCCGAAAATCTTTTATTAAACCCGTTTTGGAGAAAACCCGCTAAAACCCGTCCGAGCCGCCGCTTTATCTGCTGAACCGGTGAGCTGGTCTTGGGTTTGTATAACCGGCCGGTTTCCTTTTAATTGTTATTTTTTTTAATAACCCAACGCGGCGTTTTTAATCTGCCGCTCGCGCACCGCCGAACCCTCGCTCACCGCCGCTCCCCCTTCCGTTCGATCCCTAGTAGCGTGTAGTTTCCGGCCGCTACAGGGGAGAGGAGCCCCGAGACTTTTAAGGGTTTCCACAGTATTCCGAGCTCCGGCATCTTCGTCCGTCGATCATCACCACCAGCGACGTTCGGCTTCCAGGTCGGCTCTGGATTCCCTGGATATCTGATTTTTCTTCTCTGAAATCGGTAGAAGAGTTTGGTTATTTCAATCATAAATTGTTTCTACTTTTAAAATTCTAGTTTTGGATTCGGTTTTGATGCAAGGACTCTTCCTTCTGTTGTCGTATGCTTGAAAACCTTCTTTGAATTTGGCTGCTGCTGCTTCTTCCTCTTGTAGCCATGACTCTTCTTTAAATTCCAGTGAAGGTAGGAGAGTTCTCTTCTTTTTAATGCATCCAACCGAGGTTTCTTATAATGACACCCCACTCCACTGGGCTGGACCTCTTCACTCTCCCAAGGCACCAAGTTGTCCCTAAGTAAATTATTTATGAATCTGCAAGAGAAACAAAGCTCAGTGGATTCTGGCCTAGAATTACAAAGTATATAATGATGTGCAAAACAAAAATTGAATTGAATTGCGAGCATGCTGGCTTTGTTCTTCTGCAACTCATCAATGTCTGCTTTCCTTTCATCCCTCCCTCCTTCCTAGTCCTGGCTTGGAAGGGGGAAAAAAAAAAGCGGACATTTAATGGGTGCTGGTTCTCCCAGCTTCACTGCTCGACAGTGGGAAAGAGTGGCTGTTCGGTGATATCTCTCTTTCATTTCTCGAAATTTTTTCCTTGTTTTCCCCCTCTTAGAAGTGTTTTGTTGGGTTTTGTGGTGACCCATGTTTTTATTTATTTGTGTTTTATTTGATTTTGTTTGTACCTGTTTGATTCTTGCACTCTCTACCAATTTGTTTTAATGCCCCAATCATAAATGACATGATTAAGAACAAGCAACCAGGTGTGAGTTCCACTATTTTGATACATCTAAAATCACCAATATAAAGTTTCCCATGCGTTTGCTTGGTTTTCTCGTCTACGCTATTTTCAGAAGTTAAGCGTATTACAATTTCAGGAATAGTGGTAGTAATATTTATGTTGCATGCATTCATAATAGAATTTGTTTTCCTAAACGACCTAGAAGCCATCCCTTGAAACTCAGCCTTTCCTTGACGCCTTTGAGTTCTGATCCTTTTTTTTTTTTTTTTTTTGAGAAAACAGCAACCTTAGCTTTAAAGTCTTCCTTTATATGCATGAAACTTTCCAATTGCTGAAAAAATTATCATATGTTTCATATCATTTATTATTTTTTGTTTTGATCTGCTGACGTATTGCATGATTTATATGCTGAATTTTCCAATTCTGAATTAGAAAATGGATGAATGCTCTTTGCTATTAATTGATTTAAGAGCATATGCATTTTCTTGGCATGTCCATTACTTTTGCTTGATACATGTTTGACAGAATGTCTAAAAGACGATTATTCAAATTTTATGTACAATCTCTCCAATTAATTACCTATCATTATAATTTGCTTACTACTTTTGCATTTTTAAGTGATGATTGGCCTGTTCTTCTCTGTATTCATTAATGATGGTTAAATTAGAGTTTTGCTAAATTCAAATCAATCATTTGTTGAGGAAACGGAAAATGATGATATTAGATCTGATAATAAATTTGGTGTTAATTTTAGTAGTGGTGATTTTAGTTATTAGCTAATTTAGAATTTTGTAAGAGTATTGGAACCACTTTGCTATAATGTGTGGCATGGTCAATGTTGTTTGTATTTAGATTTTTAGTCATTTTGGTAAAACCTTTTTCTTTATTTATCTTTTTATTATGGAGTTGTTAAGTTTTAATTTATGAACTTATTAATAAGAGTTAAATAAATTATGTCTAATATTTTTTATGAATTTTTTTAGTTATTTCAGATAATTCGAAATAATTTTCTTATTTTTTTAAAATATTTTCATCAATTAATTATTATTTAATTATTTATTATGTCATCGTGGTGCAACCTTCGGTTTGACCCTAGTTAAACCTTAGATGCTCTTCCTTTTCTAGTTTGAAGATTGGCTCGGTTTTAAAACATTGCTTATAGTGATATTCTTAATCTCTCTCTCTCATTGTAGGACTTTTAGCAATCTTGTCCTTCAGTTCCTCCTCCTACCATCCAAAACCATGCGGCACCCAAAATTCAAGAAATCCCTCTCTAGCAAGCGGTGGCGGCTCTCCGAGGCATGTGAGATCGAGCTTCTTGAATCATGGATCGAGGGCATGAAGCCTGACACTGGTACCAACCCCCTCTCCATCCTTCCACCGCCCTCCACTGCTCCCATTGGCCGGATCCCTGGCGGCTTCTCTCCATACGCTGGCTGCAAGATCTTTCATCAGCTCCCCATCTCTCAGAAGACCAAGGATGGCCTGGCACCAAAGTACACTGAGATGAGCGAAATCCAGCGCGCATCATTGCCCCACTCATTGTGTGGTCGTGACATCCTCGGTGCTGCCAAGACCGGCTCTGGAAAAACTTTAGCTTTCATCATCCCGGTATGATATTTCAGAGTATCAAGCAATCAAAATTTTTTTTTTTTTTTCTGGCCTTTTTGTGGACCATTTATCTTTTAATATAGAGGACATTTCTTTTTTTGTTTTAACTTTGAAGAATGATCAAGCATTTGATTGTTACATGTTTTAATCCTACTAGGTTTTCTCTGTTGTCAAAATATCAATATGTTATGACAGTTCTTTTTTTTTTTTTTATCATATGCTCTTATCTAAAGTGCCAGTGAGCTGTACAGTGAATCTTTATAACCCCTTTCTGTATTTTAGCCTCAAAGTTTACTAGATAATGCCTAATATAAACTGCACTCATCTCTGACTGAAATGAATAACAATGTTGTTTGTTTCACAGGTTATAGAAAAGTTATACAGAGCAAGATGGGCCCCCGAAGATGGGGTTGGAAGCATTATAATATCACCTACAAAAGAATTGGCTGGACAACTTTTTGAGGAGTTGAAAACCGTAGGAAAACACCATAATCTGAGTGCAGGGCTTTTAATCGGTGGCCGCAAAGATGTTGATGCAGAGAAAGAACGTGTTAATAGTCTAAACATTTTGGTGTGCACTCCTGGCCGACTCCTCCAGCACATGGATGAGACTCCAAATTTTGAATGTTCACAGCTTCAGGTCAATATCTAAATAGTTCTTGCATTCATCATAGAGAATTTGAAGAAAATATTTTTGTTGATCATGTTTTATATTCTTGGCTGAGAGACAGGTTTTGGTGCTTGACGAGGCAGATCGTATTCTTGATGCGGGTTTTAAGAAGGAAGTAGATGCAATCATCTCTCAACTTCCGAAACAGAGACAAACCTTGCTCTTCTCTGCAACCCAAACAAAGTCAGTTAAGGACTTGGCAAGGCTCAGTTTAAAAGACCCAGAGTATATCAGTGTGCATGCAGAATCTGTGACAGCAACACCTGAACGACTGAAACAGATAGCTATGATAGTTCCGCTTGACCAGAAATTAAATATGCTCTGGAGCTTCATCAAAGCTAATCTTCACTCAAAGATGCTTGTGTTTCTTTCAAGCTGCAAGCAGGTAATTCACTATGTTTATTTATACCATTGCCCATAAATATGATTTGATACTGTGCTTCCATGGAATGTGGTATGCACCATGCAGTTTATTGAATCACATGTACGTCTTATACCTGTATTTCTTTTAACCCTTCCCCCTTCCTGTTGCTAATTCTTAGCAAGTTATAAATCCAGAGCTTGAAATTTCCTATCTAGCTTATTGGTTATGAAGCAAAAGATTATATACAGAATTGGCATTATTGCATTGAGGATTCTCCATTTCAACAACACATGCATTTTGATGGAAACAATAGTCCAAAAAAAGAAATGATAACTGGCGACTTCAATAATGATGCTGGCATATTTGGTCTCAGATGTAGAACCAAAGTGGAATACTTGCCTTTGTGGATGAGCTAAATACTCAAAGAAGCCATAAGAACAACTAAACTTTTTTTATGCACATAAATGTGATTTAATGATAGTAACTATGCAAGTGTTGGTATGTTTCATTTTGCTATAGTTAAGAGAATCTGCTGTTTTGGCATGTCTTACTATTCCATGGAATGCGGTATAGTTTCAGGCATTATGCAGTTTTATGAACTCATATGTAATCTTTTTACCCATCCTATTTCTTAACTCATGGTAAGTTATAAACCTAGAGTTTGAGACTTCGTATATAACACATTGGTTGTGAAGTCAAACAGTGTATGCATAATTGGTTTTAAAGATTGTCTATTTGAACAACACTTGCATTTTTATGGAACGATGGACCAAAAGAAGGAATGGAAACATTCAAACTCTATAACAATCTTTAGCAAGCCTCATATTTGGTCTCAGAGGTCAAACAAGGTATGCTATATTTTACTTCTTCCTTTGTAAGGAGGAGCTAAATACTCGAGGAAGCCGCAAGAACAAGTATTGGAACACTAGTTAGTGTGACCACTAGCTAATTAACTTGCTGTATGAAGTTAGAGTTCTGACAAGGAGGCAAATAGAACATATGGAGTTCATTGATGATCCTTTGAAGGTATTGGAGATTGGAAAGTGTGGAGAAGTCATAATGTAAATTGAGTAATGAACAACGAGAAGCTAATTGACCACACAAAGAGTGGTGTTAGGTCAACAGATGTTTAAATAGATCTGACTTTTACAATTAATTGCTGTAACTTGGATATTTGCATGGTGAGAGTTCACATCTGATTATTTGAAATTAGACTGCAGTATGCTGCATATTTTAGATAGCAAAAAGAAAAGAAGGGAAGAAGCAGAAGAAGAAGAATATAGGGAAATGAGGTCACGTCCCTTTTTTTTTCTTTTGTCAGTATTTTTAAAATCCCATCTACTCTCTTGCCAGATTACTAAACTTATTTTTATGCCTTGCTGGCCTCTAAAGCTACTAATTTAAGTCCTACTAAGATCATGACAAAAATGAAATAATGATAATAATTAATAAGAATCGATGCTTGGATATTTTTAATCATTAAAACAATTCAACTCAACTCATCTAAGCCTTTTCCCAACTACATAGGGTCGGCTACATGAATCTGCTTCCTTCACTCTGCTCTATTTAGGACCAAATCAACATTTAAATTATAAATAGTTATATTTTTTTAATTATTTTGTCCATATTAGTTTAGGTCTATCTCTATCGCTATCCTTACCATGAATTGTTAAAAGATCACTCTTTTAACTGAGCATCTAAAGGTCTATGTTGTATAGGTCCAAACCACTGTAATTGATTTTCTTTATTTTATCTTCAATTGAGCTACTTCTATCATTTCTCTTATATGTTTATTTCTAATTCCATCTTTTAAAGTTTTATCACATATCCATCTTAACATACGCATTTCTATTACACTTAATTTATTCACATGTTGTTTCAATATTGCCCAACACTCTGTTCCATATAGCATAGCTGGCCTAATAGCAGTTTTATAGAATTTTTCTTTCAATTTTAATGGGATGCGCTAATCATACAATACTTCAAAGCACTCCTCCACTTAATCTATGTTTTAACTTATGATTGCATCTTCACCTATTTTACCTTTTTGCTGGATAATTGATCCTAAATACCTAAATTTTTTACTCCTTGATTTTTTGACTTGCAATCTTCATTGTTTCTTCATTTGTATTTCTATTTCACTAAAATTACATTTCATGTATTCAGTTTTACTTCTACTAATCTTAAAACCTTTAGATTCTAAAGCCTCTATTTAAATCTCTAGCTTAGCATTACTCTAGATTTAGTTTCATCAATCAACATATATCATCTGCAAATAACATACACCATGGATATCATTTTGAATATGTTTGGTTAATTCATCCATAACTAATACAAAAAGATACGGACTTAAGGTTGATCCTTGATGTAAACCTACAGTAATTGGAAACTCACTAGTTTCTCCTCTTGTTGTTTTAACAATAGTTATTGCTTTATCATACATATCTTTTATCAATTTATATATCTTTTGGTAATTCCTTTTTTCTCTAAAATCCACCATATTATTCTCTGGATACTTTATCATATGCTTTCTCTAAATCAATAAAGACTATATGAAGGTATTTTTTCTTTTTTCGATATCTCTCATCAATTTCTTAATAAATAAATAGTTTCGTCGATCTTTCGGTATAAATCCAAATTGATTATTTGATACCAAAGTTTTAACTCTTAATCGATTTTCTATTGCTCTCTTCATAATTTCATTGTATGACTTATTAGCTTAATCCCTCTATAATTTGCACAGTTTGAATATCTTTTTTATTTTTGTATATGGGTATTAATATGCTTTTCCTTCAATCATCTGGCATTCTTTTAGTTGCTACAATCCTGTTAAATAAATTGTTAACCATATGACTTCAATTTCTCGTCTAAACCTCAATAGGGATCGCATCTGGTCCTAATGCTTTTGTATTTTTTATTTTATTCAAAGCCTTTTTAACCTCAAGCATGCTAAATCTACGAAAAAATTTATGCTCATTTGTTACTCTTAGGTTTTCACATTTTTTATCCTTAAATTTATCAAATTATTTTTATTTAATAATTTTTTAAAATAACTTTTTCATCGTTCTTTTATCTCTTCTTCTTTTACTAAGACTTTTCATCTTCATCCTTAATACATTTAATATAGTCAATTTTTTTTTTCTCTTAGTTTTGCTAATTATATATAGTCTTTTCGCATTCTTTCGTATCTAATCTATTATGTAAATCATCATAGGCTTTAAGTTTGGCATTACTTACTGCTTTTTTAACTTTTTTCTTTGCATCTTTACTTTTAAGACTTTTTTCATCCTTAGTCTCTTGCCAAATTTTATAGTTTATCCTTTTAAGCTTGATGGTAGATTAAACTTCCTCGTTCTACTACCAAGTTTTCTTTCCTACTAATCCTGCTCCTTTTGATTCTTCTAGAACTTCTTTTGCTATGTTTTTTATGCATTTAGTTGCTTTTTTCACATTAAGTTGGGATCACTATCTATATTCATAGTCATTACTCTTACTAACTTTTTTTAAATAATTCTAGTTTTTTCTTTTCAAATTTCACCATTTAAATTTTGAATTAATAGCCTATCTCCATATACCATTTCATATTCATCCCCTTTATTTACCAACATGTCCATTAAAATCTCCTTCCAAATATATCTTTTTTTCTTGTGGTATTTCTTGCATTACTTCATCTATATCTTCCCAAAATTGTGTCTTAGTTTGTTGGTCTAATCCTACTTGTGGTGCATATGCACTAATTATATTAATTATATTATTCTCAATTATAAGTTTTAGTGATATAATCCGATCTCCTTTCCTAGTTACCTTAACAACATATTCCTTAAAATTATTGTGTACAATTATTCTACTTTATTTCTATTTTTATATTTTTTAATAATATAATTTATATCTTGTATTCTCTATTTCTCTAGATCTTTCATCTACCCATTTAGTCTCTATATTTACTTTTCTTCTAATCATAGTGTCCACTATCTCCATAGTTTTACCTGTTAGTATTCCTATGTTCCATATTGTAACTCTAAGCTGACTATCATGGACTAACTTCTTTACCCACATTCGTTAGTAGTGCAGGAACCCTTGCTCACTTATCACCACACCCGGGTGCTGATGTGGCGCCCTTTGCCCATTTTTTAAAACATCCGGAGGCAGATGCAACTCGTCTCTTAACGGGGACGTCCTAGCCCTTCGCATGGTTTGATTTATCAGATTCATGTTTTAAAGGTTCTAACGGAGTTTTACGCTGGCTGTCAGCTACTTAACACAACCCTCCTCCTTTATCCGGGCTTGAGACCGGCCTTGGCAGAGTTTTTAATCATTAAAACAATGTGTTTAATTTTTATCCAACTCTAAATAATGATAATAATTGATAAGAAGCGATGCTTGGATATTTTTTAATCATTAAAACAGCGTGTTTAATCTTTATCCAAGTCTAAATTAGAATTTGAACTCAAATGGAGGAGCTAATAGGCTAATTGCTACAATTTGCACTTACAACTTGAAGTCTTTGTATCTGTGCTATATGTTGGTCCATATTATGCTTATTACTGGCGTTATGTGACTGCCCATTGGTGCGTTATTGCTTCTGCAATGCTTGGCTCACTGTCACCCTTGAGCTTGTATATAACAGTTGATCTTGTTTCCATCCTGGGTATGGATCCAAGCTCCAATACAACCGAGCGATATCTTCCTGGCTAGACCTGCATTTGATCAGGTAATCTTTTCCTGACTGGACCTCTTCTGCGTTGTTGGTGTTTCAAAAGATCCGGATTCGGCTTATTGTTGCTGAGTAGGAAGGTGTAGTTTGCAGAGGAAAGTTGTGACATATCTTCAACAGAATTACACAAATTCTGTTAGTCTTCTATTGTGTTTTACTAGGAGATATGTCCTGGGAACAATCACCTTTGCCAAGACAGGTTCTGATGGTTCTGCTTGGATTTTGTTGGTTTATGTTTTGGCTTGACATGAACTATGCATTGCACGCTAGGCATGCTTCTGTGCAACAAGTACTTCTAAATAGGCAAGGCAACATTGGAGGTGAAGAAGAAAGTGTGGTGAAGTGATGCTCAATCCGTTTACATTAATGCTAGAGGCATTCCTTTAGATGGGCTTGCTCTAGTTATTTTTGTTGCACTGCATAATATCTTCTACATATCTAGTAGTATGACAATGTTGTAGCAAGTGTCGAATGAAGAGATGAAGAGTCCCAGTGAAGGTAGAGCTGTGAATTATGTGATGGAATTATTAAAGAAATGCATGATGATCTCCATGGTCCCATAATGATTCAATGTGACACGAGATTGAATGTGAAGGCTAGGAGAGTTACATTTCAAGCTCTTGGATAACATAAATGGTAAAGTGCTCCATTTGATTAGAACGGCAACCGTAACATGAACCATGCAAACAAGGGTCTCATAGATTATTGGCTGATTGATCCATTTCAATGCATAATACTTCTTTGCTGGTGTTTAACATATGCATAATTCTGACTTACATGGTTAATGCATTTTTTTATAGCTATTTGTTTGTGAAAATTCCTTTATTGATTGACTTTCTTGCATGTTTCCTTGTTTGACCTCAATAGGTTAAATTTGTCTTTGAAGCATTCAAGAAGCTTCGCCCTGGAATCCCTTTGAAATGTCTGCATGGACGGATGAAGCAAAATGTAAGGATGGCAGTATATTTAGAGTTTTGTGAAAAAACTTCAGTTCTCTTTTCAACTGATGTGGCATCTAGAGGACTTGATTTCCCAGCAGTTGATTGGGTGGTCCAGGTGAGTGGTAACTTTGTGGCTATGTCTGTTGTGAGAGAATTGTCTTGTAATTGCTTTATGTACTTTCAGGTTGACTGCCCAGAAGACATTCCAGCTTACATTCACAGAGTTGGTCGCACTGCCCGCTTTACCAATGAGGGGAAGTCGGTATTATTCCTCTTGCCATCAGAAAAGGAAATGCTTACAAAATTACAAGCAGTTGAACCTAAAATACCAATTCAATTGAAAAAGGTGAATAGCTGTGTTCTGGCTCAGTTTCAATTTGACTGCTAATATGCATTCAGGGGTCTTAGTCTGAAGTATTGCATGACTAGTCTAAAAAGCTTTACATTGCCAAGTTATTACCAATATCCTAAGCAACCATTGGTAATTTCTACAAGGATTTTAAATTATGATTATGTTAAATTTGTAAAACTGATACTTGTGTGGTAATCTCTCAACTACTTCCAGTTAATTTACGGGTTTCAGCTTGCATGCTAAGCATTAACTGCAGCAAGAGATTCTTCATTTTAAATTGATTTATGTTGGAATATGATACACTCAGAATGTGTGGTGATGGGTATTGTGCGAGGGAACTATGAGTGTCTCTTGGAGTTAGATTATGATACTCTTTATTAATTTGCTTACAGGATATCTTGCAATCTTAAGTGTACTTCATTTGCTCTGGCTATTCCATTAAATAAAAAAAACAAGAAAGGCTTATCCCTTACAAGGAGTATTTTTATTTTTTTTGCCCTTTTCAGGCGAACACAGAAAAATTCCAACCAATATCTGAGCTATTGTCATCATTGCTGGTTAAGTATCCTGATATGCAGCATTTAGCAAAAAGAGCATTTATCACATACCTGAAGTCTATACATCTACAGCAGGACAAAGATGTCTTTGATGTGTCCAAATTACCTATTGAAGAATTTGCGGCATCTCTGGGTCTACCCATGACCCCAAAGATCCGTTTCATAAGTCAGAAACGGATAGGGCAAAAAGCATCTGTAGAATTTGTTCATGAACAAGAGAATGGGCTTGAGAATGGATCCAAAGTTAACAGAAAAATACAAAGTATTGATAGATCAAATGTGGAAATAGAAGATGATGTTCTCTTGCCAAAGGAGTCGTCCTTGATAGATGTGGAGGGAAACAAACCTGCTGAGTATGTTAAATTTCCCCCTTTTGATGTTGAAGCTTGAATATTTTCAGTTTTGCATGTGGGCTTTGATGTTAACCATCCCTAGTGCTGATATCGATTTAACTCTTATTACAGCTTAGCCACCAGGGTTTTGAAAAAGAAGAAGCTGAAGATCAATGTGCATAGGCCACTTGGAACTAGGGTCAAATATGATGAGGAGGGCAATGTAATCCCCCCGCTAGCTGCCTTAGCTGATACAGATAGTGGGGATGGGGCACTTCACCCTGATAAAGGTGTGTTCCATTTGTATCATATTTCTTTAGAAGTTTCAAGCATTTGATTTTTAGATGGAATTGAGCACAAACTCCTATGTTCATAATAAATTAAATGCTAAAACTAATACTAGCTCAATTTTGCATATATTAATTGTAACAATTGATTTGGTTGAGCGGGTAATGATTTATCATATGCAGCTAGCACTTAAAGTTTGCATATATGATTGCAGTTAAAGAACGATATGCAAAACTGAGAGAAGAAATGAAAGAGAGGGACAAAGAGGACAAATTTCTGCAGCGGCAGCGTCTGCGTGAGAGACGAACAAAGGAGAAGATAAAGCTGAAGAGATGGAGGGAAGGCGAAGAAGAGGTTGACACAGAGGGTGATCAGTCAGAATCGGATGATACGAAAAAGGAAAGCCCAAGAGATCAAAGATATATTTTGATAGTGACGACGATGATGGTGAGAAGGGAAAAGAGAATGTGGGTGTCAGTGCAGATTCTATATCTATAGCCGAGCAGGAAGCTCTAGCGCTCAAGTTGTTGAGTTCCATGCATTCCTAACCAAGCGTTATTTAAATTGAATCTGCCACTTTGAAGTATTATTTGCCTTATAATTGGGGAGCAGAATTCCATCTTTCTGCTTCTTAAAAATTTTCTGGTGAAGATTATTTATTTGAAATTTTGAAATTTTTTTGCTCGCATGCTCACCCGAGCTGAAAGAATTTTCCTTGAGAGTACGGCCATCAAAGCAGATATAAGCGTTCCTCTTTTGTGGATATTTGTTCCGTCTGTCCAAAGTTGGATGCTTTTTTTAATTATTATTAGTTATTAAAAACGTGTTTAGTAGAGGGATTAAGAAGCTGCCGGGGCCCGCTGGATTATATTAGATAATGAGGATGTCATCACGGGGTTAGGACCGGGGTCCAACGTCGTTGTCATCCGCTCGGCTCGGGAATGACCGCGGGATTTGTCGATTAAACCAATCACGGCATGTACAACGTCCGTATGCGTCCACACTGATTCCCCAACAGTTTCTCGTCTGCTGTGGTGGGAGCTGATTGGCAAGTGATTTTCATGTCGCGGCGCCTTGTCGGATGGGGACACCGGCGGGGACCATAGCGGTGCCGTGTAGTGTTCCAAATCGGTGATGGATGCGATAAACCATCCCAACGTGCCGCCTAGACTTGCCATTTTGGAAAAGGTGGCAGGCTGGAAGCTCTCTCTCTCTCTCTCTCGCTTTGTGTTCTAAATTGGTGATGGAAGCGATAAACCATTCCAAATTGCCGCCTGGACTTTGGCCATTTTGGAGAAGTGGCAGGCTGGAAGCTCTCTCTTTTTTTGTTGTTGTTGTTGTTATTTTTTATTTTATTTTTTTAATTGATAAACTTACTCTGCGCTGCTCACCCGCACTCCTTGCACCGCATTGCCTCTGCACCCGCGCCCGACTCATGCCGCGTTCAGTTTTGCTCGTGCCCGCACCTGCTGCATCCAACTTGCATGCCCGCTCGCCTGCACTATACCCCGTCTGGGTCACGAACCTTGACCAACCATGCGCATGCGCCGCTGATGCGCAACCCAATCCTGTGCCTCCATGCATCATCATGCTCCTGCGCACACCTTTGCGCTCACACACCTCCCTGGCTTGCGCCCAGCCACCATGCAGAACATCTAGCTCGTGCCTTGCCAACCCCGGCACTCACCCAATTCGGTGCCCAATCATGCAGCTGGCTCGACCCACGCCACACCCAACCTCACCCGCACTCGGCCATGCGGATGCATACACCATGCACAATATCAAGGTGGTGACATTTCTCCTCGGGCGGAGAGAGCTAACGCCCTCATCGGTTTCCCTTCTAGATATGAGAGAACTTCATCTTCAAACTGCCATAGATTAGCTGCACGCTCCCATGTAGCCTCTACAACACTTTCACCAACCCACTAAACCAAAAATTCTATGCAAGTACCAATCTTCCTGTGCTTCATTATCTGATATACCTTCTTCGAATATTCCTTGCTAACTGCAGGTGGAGCTCTCCTCTGAACAACCCTTCCATCACCATGATACTACTTCAGAAAACTAACATGGAAAACTGAATAAATCTTCAACCTCTCAGGTATAGCTAGCCTATATGCCACAGTGCCGATCCTCTCTAACATTGTAAATGGTCTATCATATCATGGCATGAGTCCTCGATGGAGTTTCATCTTTTCCATCTTCTTTCACACATATGGTGTGATTTTCAGCAGTACCTTATCCTCAACCTGAAACTCCAAAGGTCTTCGCCTCTTGCCTGCATACTTCTTCATTCTGTGAACAGCCTTTGCTAAACTTTCCTTTGCATTCTCAATCAATTTAGCTTTGTCCTTAGCCATCATGTATGCTGCTGGACATGGACCTGTCTCCTATTAAACCTCCACCTCCAATGGTGACAATGGCTGAAATCACATACAAACTTCATCTGGACTCAACCCTGTTGAAGATGATTTATGCTGGTTGTAACTAAATTGAGCTACATCCAACAATTCTAACCAATTCCTTTGGCTAGTAAACACAAAATGTCTCAAATACTCCAACAAATCATTGATGCGTTCAGTTTGTCCATCTATCTGTGGGTGATAAGCTGTTGTCTCAACTCTGATCCCATCAATCTGAACAATGAAGTCCAAAGCTTCCCTGTAAACCTGGGATCCCTGTCACTGATAATCTCAGCTGGCACTCCAAAATGCTTCACAATCCCATTGAAAAACAACTCAGCCGCTCTGTCTGTTGTACAAGAAAAGGGTGCTACCATAAACAAGGCATACTTGAAAAATCTGTCCACAACCACAAACACTGATCTCATCCCATTTACCTCTGGAAATCCAGTGATAAATTCCATAGAGACTAAAAGGAGGAAAGAAGGAGGTTTGTTGCAGCCACTACCTATACCAAAGAGATCATGGGTGTTAGTCTCTATGGAATTTATCACTGGATTTCCAGAGGTAAATGGGATGAGATTAGTGTTTGTAGTTGTGGACAGATTTTTCAATGTCATCCTCAATCTTAGGCCAATAATAAGACCTACTCAATAGAGCTAACATGCGTTCCATCCCTAGATGGCCCGCCCATTGTGGATTATGACTCTCCTTCAATAACAACTGTCGAAGTTCTCCACACTTTAGTACATACAACATGCCTTCTTTGAAATAAAGTAAACCATCCTCTAACCAATACTTTTACAACTCACCACCTTGCACAGCTTCAGCTAGTTTAGCATACTCCTGGTTATCTGCTACATGTCATCTCAGCTGAACCATGAACTCCCCTTGGAAGGTAGATAATGCAACAATAAACCCTTCCACATTCTTCTTGCTCAAGGAATCATCAACCACATTATGCTTACCTGGCTTATGCATCCATTCAAAATCAAATTCAGCTAAGTACTCCTGCCACTTGGTCTGCTTGGGTGGAAGCTTCTTCTGTGTAGTAAAGTAGGTGTTAGCTACATTATCAGTAACTACAATAAACTGAGTACCAAGCAAATAATGCCGCCATTTCTCAAAACAGTGAATAACAAGAGTCATTTCCTTCTCATGTACAATGTACCTCTGCTCAGTATCATTCAACTTCCTACTTTCAAAAGCAATAGGATGTCCATCCTACACAAGTACTCCACCAATAGCACAATCTGAAGCATCTATATACACCTCAAATGGTTGTTTGAAATCTGGTAGCCCGGGTGGCTGGGGCCTTGCCTCACTATCGCGATGGCGCGTGATGACCCAATTGTTGATTTTGATGATTAACAAAACTATTTGAGTATAACATTTGAAGTTACTAATGATTTTGATTAAGTTTTTCAGTTTATGATATGATTTATTAATCAAAATCATAAGACAAATCAAGTTCTAGTTCGAATCTAATGTCAAGGTAAGATTGCAGACATTAGAGTCGACACATGGAATCGCAGAGTCGACTCCGAAAATCGGCACAGACTTAGAGTCGACTCCCGGACTGTTAGAGCCGACTCCAACAGAAAAGACAGAACGATGGTTTTTCTGGCCACGACTTAGAGTCGACTCCCGACTGTTAGAGTCGACTCCAGAAGATTTTGTGTCGACCCCAGAAAAGTCAGAGACGACTCCAGTTCAAGCGGATTTGGGGATTTTCGATTTAGAGCCGACTCCAGAAAAGTTAGAGCCGACTCCAGAATGTCAGACGCGACTCCAGAACTGTCAGAACGACTCTAAACTTTACTTTATCTTTTTAATCCCAACGGCTATTGCTATTTTTGGTTCTAATCCTTCTTACACTTGTTTCTAACGGATAGTTTTAAACTATTTATGGATTAAACTGATCTATAAGAAGGGGTTTGCTGCATCCGAAAAGAGAAGAAGAGAGAATAGAGAAAAATCTTTGAAATCCATCAGAAAAGAAAAGAGGGAAGATTCGAAAGGAAAGATTATACTGATTCCCCAAAAGAAAAGAGAGAGATTCCAAGCTTTCATAGTTCTATTTTGAAGAAATCTCAAGAAAAGAAGCAAGCCCTAGTTTTCTGATCTTCTGAGCTTCAAGAGCATTCTAAAGGAAGATCCACCCAAGAGAAGAGAAGAAGCAAGCCACCAAGATCTGCAAATCAGGCTTTGATTCCTATCTCTTTATTTCGTGTTCTATTATTGTATATTTGCTCATTGGAGGAGCTTTTTTTGTAAAAACGATTATTGTTTGCTGGGTCAATCTGGAGGATTGATTCCAGTTGAGGCTGTTAGCCTTGTGCAAGCATTTGCTTGTGGTGTAAGGTTTTGTGCTGGTGAGCCTTGAAAACCAGCTGGGTTCGTTGTGCACCCGGGAAAACAACAAGTTCGAGTTGTGAGCTTGCAAAACAACTCTGCTGTAATCAGATTGATTATAGTGTGGACCCAAGAGGTACTTGGGAGTGGACGTAGGTGTAGGTACACCGAACCACTATAAAATCTCCTGTGTTTGCCGTGATTGTCTCTTATCTTAACTCTCTATTTGTGCATATTCTGTTTTAATTTGTGTGAATCTAAGTTTTTATTTCCGCTGGGGTTATTTTCAAAAGAGTTTAAATTTTTGAAAAACCCAATTCACCCCCCCTCTTGGGTTGCTATCTGGACCAACAATTGGTATCAGAGCTAGTGCTCATTTGATTTGATCTAACGATCAAGAGTCAAAGATCCACATGGCAACTCAAGCTGGTTCATCTTTTTCCGAAGGCCAATCTACTAATAGACCACCCTTGTTTAATGGTTAAACTATGGTTATTGGAAGGCTAGAATGAAAATTTTCATTCAAGCACTTGACTATGATCTATGGAGCATTATAGTCAATGGACCACACACACCCACTGCTAGAGTTAATGGCATGGAGATTCCTAAACCGGAAACGGAATGGGATGAACATGATAAAAAATTGGCACAACTTAATGCCAAAGCAATGAATGTTTTATACTGCTCATTAGATGCAAATGAATTCAATCGTATATCTATTTGCATTTCTGCTAAGGAAATCTGGGATAGACTTGAGGTTACCCATGAGGGAACAAATCAAGTCAAGGAATCCAAGATTAACATGCTAGTTCATAAGTATGAATTGTTTAAAATGGATGCATGTGAATCTATTGATATGTTTACAAGATTTACTGATAGTTAATGGTTTAAAAAGTCTTGGTAAATCTTATGATAATTCTGATCTTGTGAGAAAGGTTTTGCGTTCCTTGCCTAGGACTTGGGAAGCTAAAGTGACTGCAATACAAGAGGCAAAGGATCTAAGTACCCTACCCCTGGAAGAATTATTGGGATCCTTGATGACTCATGAGCTTCAAATTAAGCAACATGTTGATGATGATGAGTCAAAGAAGAAGAGGACTATGGCTCTTAAGATTTCTGAATATATGGAAGAGCCTCATGAATCTGAAGATGAAAGTGATGATGAGGACATGGCACTCATCACAAGGAAATTTAAAAGATTCATGAAGAAGAAGAAGTTTGAAAAGAAAAAGCCCTTTGCAAGAAAAGATGAGGACAAGGGCAAAGAAAAAGAAGTTATTTGTTTTGAATGCAAGAAGCCGGGTCACTTTAAATCTGAATGCCCACAACTAAAGAAAGGCACCCGGAAATTCAAAAAGAAGGCAATGATGGCCACATGGAGTGATTCGGAAAGCTCAAGTTCCGAAGAGGAAGAAAAGAGTGAAATGGCCAATCTATGCTTCATGGCGGACAATGATGAGGTAAGTCCGAGTTTTCTTGATGACTTTACTTTCGATGAATTGCATAGTGCTTTTTATGAATTAATGGATGATTTTGCAAATTAAGTTCAAAGAACAAAGATTTGAAAAATCAAATGCAAAAACTATCCTTAGAAAATGAAAAGCATGTTGTAGAAAAAGAACTTTTGATAAAAGAAAATGAAAGCTTGAAAAATGAAGTTGATAGACTTAAACCTATAGTTGATAAATTTACTTTAAGCTCTATCAAACTTAATATGATTTTGGACAATCAAAAAGCTTTTTGATAAAGCTGGATTAGGATATAATCCACTTAAAAAGCAAAAATCTTTGAAAATATTTTTATACATGCTGAAAAATCATCAAATATTACTTGTTTTAAATGTGGAAACAAAGGACATAAATCTTATATGTGTAAATCTCCACATAATAAAAGAAAGATGATTTGGGTTCCCAAAGGAACAATATTTAATGCATCTAACCATGAAGGACCCAAGAAGGCTTGGGTACCTAAAATTAAGACATGAATGTTTTGCAGGAGTGTCTTGCAGCCATCAGACTGAAAAGAAAATGGTACCTGGATAGTGGTTGCTCAAGACACATGACGGGTGACAAAGATCAATTCATCACCCTTGAATCAAAAAGAGGTGGAGTAGTTACTTTTGGTGATAATGGTCAAGGCCATATCATGGGTATTGGTAAGATTCAAATTACTCCATCTACTCATATTGATAATGTTTTATATGTGATGGACTTAAACATAATTTGATAAGTATTAGCCAACTGTGTGATAAAGGTTTCAAAGTTTCCTTTGAAGCTTCTGTTTGCACTGTTACTAATCCCATTGATAACAGCATTATTCTTGTTGGTAAACGTTATGGCAATGTGTACTTAATTGATTTGAGTAATTTATCTCCAAGTAATCATTGCTTAGTTGCTAATAATGCTAAGATGAATGAGATTGGTTGGCTATGGCACCGTAGATTAGGTCATGCAAGCACACACCTAATTTCTAAACTATTGAAAATGGATCTAGTTAAAGGTATTCCTAGCTTAAATTTTGAAAATAATCGAATATGTGATGCATGTCAATTTGGAAAACAAACAAGAACTTCTTTCAAATCTAAGAATGTTGTTTCAACTACTAGGCCACTAGAGCTACTACACATGGACCTTTTTGGACCTACTAGAACCACAAGTCTAGGAGGAAAGAAATATGGTCTAGATGATTACTCTAGATTACTTGGGATCACAAAGATGAGACTTTCTCAATATTCCTGAAATTCGTTAAGAAAGTCACAAATGAGAAAAACACTACCATAGTGTCTATTAGAAGTGATCATGGAACTGAATTTGAAAAT
Source organism: Calamus simplicifolius (assembly GCA_900491605.1). NCBI lineage: Eukaryota > Viridiplantae > Streptophyta > Magnoliopsida > Arecales > Arecaceae > Calamus > Calamus simplicifolius. Next base: position 1,583,618 of record UESW01003921.1, on the reverse strand, counting down.
CACTTATTTGAAAAATTCTGTTTTGAAAAAGGCATACATCATAACTTTTCAGCACCTAGGACACCGCAACAAAATGGAGTTGTAGAAAGAAAGAATAGGACTTTAGAAGACATGGCCCGTACCATGCTATGTGAAAGCCAACTTCCAAAATATTTTTGGGCGGAAGCTATAAACACAGCATGTTACATCCTAAATAGAGCCCTGATTAGACCTATCCTTAAGAAGACTCCCTATGAACTATGGCATAATAGGAAACCAAATTTAGGTTATTTTCATGCATTTGGTTGTAAATGCTTTATTCATAACAATGGTAAGGATAATCTTGGGAAGTTTGATGCAAAGTCTGATGAAGGTATTTTCCTAGGATATTCTACATCTAGCAAGGCATATAGAGTATTTAATAAGAGAAGCTTAGTTGTAGAAGAATCCATTCATATAGTGTTTGATGAGTCTTTAGCATCAAGTTCAGATAAAATTGATGATGAGGAAGATACATCTTTGATTGAAAGAGGTATTGAAAAATTAAATGTATCTTCAGATCAAGAACCTGAAGCTAAGGATGATGACTCACCTAAGGATGATGGTATTGATACTGCTCATAATGATAAAGATCTACCTAGAGATTGGAGATATGCTTATGGTCATCCTAAGGACCTAATCATAGGTGATCCATCTCAAGGTGTAAGGACTAGATCATCAATGAGAAATATCAATAATCATCTTGCATTTGTATCTCATATAGAACCTAAAACTATAGAGGAAGCTGAGAAAGATAGTTATTGGATGTTAGCAATGCAGGAAGAGTTAAACCAATTCACTAGGAACCAAGTTTGGACCCTAGTAGACAGACCTAAAAACCACCCTATAATAGGATCTAAATGGGTTTTTAGAAATAAATTGGATGAAAATGGCTTGGTAATTAGAAATAAGGCTAGATTAGTTGCAAAGGATATAATCAGGAAGAAGGTATAGATTTTGATGAAACCTTTGCACCTGTTGCTAGATTAGAAGCCATTAGGCTACTACTTGCATTTGCATGTCATATGAATTTCAACTTATTTCAAATGGATGTTAAAAGTGCATTTTTAAATGGTTTTATAAATGAGGAAGTTTATGTTGAACAACCTCCTGGTTTTGAAGATCATGAATTTCCAAACCACGTCTTCAAACTACACAAAGCACTTTATGGTTTAAAGCAAGCACCTAGAGCTTGGTATGATAGATTAAGTAAATTTTTAATTGAAAATGATTTTTCTAGAGGAAATGTTGATAAAACCTTGTTTTTAAAAAGAAAAGAAAAGGATTTATTAATTGTTCAAATTTATGTTGATGACATTATATTTGGTGCTACTAACAATCTCCTTTGTCAAGAATTTGCTAAGTTAATGCAGGGAGAATTCGAGATGAGCATGATGGGAGAACTCAACTTCTTCCTTGGACTTCAAATCAAACAAGAGAAAGCGGGATTTTCATCAACCAAACAAAGTACACAAAGGAAATACTCAAGAAGTTTGGTATGGAATCTGCTAAACCTCTTGGTACGCCAATGAGTCCCTCATGCAAGCTGGACAAGGATGAAGAAGGTAAGAAAGTAGATCAGAAGCATTACCGAGGTATGATCGGATCACTTCTTTACCTAACTGCAAGTAGGCCAGATATTATGTTTTCTGTTTGCCTATGTGCAAGATATCAATCTAATCCTAAGGAATCACATTTATTTGCTGTTAAAAGAATCTTTAGATACTTAAATGGAACTAAAAATGTAGGATTATGGTATTCTAGAGACTCAACCTTAAAATTGATTGCTTATTCTGATTCTGACTATGCTGGTTGTAAATTAGATAGAAAGAGTACAAGTGCATGCCAACTTTTAGGAAGTAACTTAATCTCTTGGTTTAGCAAGAAGCAAAATTCGGTTGCATTATCCACTGCTGAGGCAGAGTATGTTGCAGCTGGAAGTTGCTGTGCTCAAATCCTTTGGATTAAGCGACAACTTGAAGATTATGGTATCACACTTGATAAAATTCCTATTAGATGTGATAATACTAGTGCCATCAATCTAACTAAGAATCCAATTCAACATTCAAGAACTAAACACATAGAAATTAGACATCACTTTATTAGAGAACATGTTTCTAACAATGATGTTTGTCTTGAATATGTTAATACTAATGATCAATTAGCTGATATTTTTACCAAACCTTTGAGTGAGGAAAGATTTTGTTATCTTAGAGGAGAATTAGGAGTTTGTGATCCTTTAGAATGATTTTCTGAAACTCTTAAGGACAACAACTATCTAGACTTCATTAATTTCTTGAAAATCCTCTATGTCCAATAAGGAAATTTATCTAGAAATTTGATTCATTGTTTCCCCAATTGATTAAGGAACACTTATCTAGAGTTTGATGATTAATTTGATTAGTTTCAGATCCTTGAAATTTAATTTTTTCACTGAAACTATTGTGGAGTCGACACCTGCAGTTTGTGGAGTCGACACCTTCATATTTTGATGTTCTGTCTGGGCAATTAGAGCCGACTCCGGCTTCTGTAGAGCCGACTCTAATTCGGGCGCTGACAGATTTTCTGGTTCGGAGCCGACACCTCGCTTTGCGGGAGTCGACTCTAAGTGGAACTAGGTCAAAAAAAAAAAAAGGCGGAGTCGACACCCAAACGAACCCTATCGTCTCCTAAATCCTTTCTAAAGCCGTTCCAAACCGATTCCAACCCCTCCAAACCCCTCAAATCTCTGATTACTCATTCCAATCGAATCCATGGCTCCTAAAAGCGTGCTATCATTGGTGGTTCGACCGTTCCCACGAAGCGTCGTTCGATTCGGAGGCAACCCTCATCTTCATCATCTGCCACTCAAGATGCTTCTCCACCTTCACCATCTTCTCCACGGGTAGACCAATTAGCGGGTAAGGCCATTACAACCGGAAGAAAAGTAGATTTCGATTTCTTTGCTTCGGAGGGCTTTGCTATTGGCCGTTATTGAAGGAAATGGGATGGGAGAAAGTTTGTTCTTTGGATGTTCCTACTACCTACCCTGCCCTTGTGAGAGAATTCTACAATGATTTATGTAGAGGAGAGGGAGGTTTAGTGAGTTTTGTAAGAGGAACCAAAGTGATAATCACGCCGAGACCTTGGAAATTTATTGGAGATGCCTACTATTGGATAGTTGAGTATCAACATGATGATAGAGGAGGTGCCCTATCTAGGATGTTAGGGAGAGAAGTATCTGAGTTTGAAGAAATCTTGGCAAATCAACTAAATTTGGAACTCAGGTTACTTCACAATATTTGTGGAAGAATCTTATTTCCTAAAATTGGAAGGTTTGAGTATGTCTCGGAGCGAGACATCTTGTTGATGGACTGTATCATTACTGGAATTTAGCTGGAATGATGATTGGCTATATGGCAGAAGCAGCAACCAAGAAGAGATCAACATTGCCATATGGTATGATTCTGACCTTGGTATTTAGAAGCCAAGGTGTGTTAATAATGGATAATGAGCCACTAAGAAATTAAGGCATACAGATTACTACAGTGTCTCTACAATTCACCGCATGGGCTTCAGAAAAGAATGAAATTGGATAAAAAGAGGACAAGAGCCAGAGCAGAGGAAGTTAGAGTTGAGGAGGCCAGAGCAGAGGATATTCCTGGACCATCTACTGCTGGACCTTCAGAGGCTGGACCGAGCACTCATCTTCACCTCCACATCAGTCAGCTTGGTATCTGGAAGATTTTCAGAGGAGCAGCTTGTCAGCTCAGAGCCCTACTGACTGAGCATGATTCGGAAATGAGAAGTGAAATGAAATTGATATCTGCTAAGCTTGACATGATAGTTTCTACTTTGGATAAATCAGTGAATCCATGTCACTGAGCTTCAAAAGATTTTTGAAAGGCTGGAAGGGATGCAGATGGATCAAGAGTCTATTTAGATGCTACTGGTCAGTTGAAGAAAGATATTGACCTTGCTGTCGCTCAAATTGAAGCTTGTCTTGAAAAATTTAAGAAAGACCAAAAAGATGAGATTATGGAAATGATTGGTCATTTGAAGAAAATTGTTTACAAGCATGTTTGATTTTGATACCCTGTCTTATCCTAGTTTGTATCTTAGGATTTCTAGCTTTCTTTACTTTGATAGCTTGTATCTAGGAATTTACATACTTGAATATGTTACTTTACTGTGAATGTACTTGAATTGACACATGTAATGAATCTTGCATTGAAATACAATTATCCTTTTATTGCAAATTTGTCTATGAGAACCAATTACCATCTCTATGATTGAATGAACCAACAACCTCGCTCTGATAACCTCTTTATTGTTTTAAACTCACCTTATTGCTGATAACAAAAAAGGGGGAGAGAAAATTGTATATGCATAAAGAAAAAAAGAATGAAGAATATAAGATATAAGTTTCAATCAATTGGCATATCTAAAAGGGGAGAGAGAGAAATTTAAATTCTAATCAAATCATATTCAGTTTATACATATACCTTGCATAGGGGGAGTTATTTAATGCAGGGGGAGCTTAATAATTTTCTATGTTAAATCATCTTGATTGATGTTTATAATAGAACTCAAGTATTTTTAAAGTTCATTTTGAAATTGGCATCAAATTCTCTGTTAGGAAGTTTTAAAGCTTTAACAATGTCTATAACTCTTAATTCAAATGAATTTTTAATGCATATACTCAAAGTTTTTGTCATCATCAAAAAGGGGGAGATTGTTGACCCAATTGTTGATTTTGATGATTAACAAAACTATTTGAGTATAACATTTGAAGTTACTAATGATTTTGATTAAGTTTTTCAGTTTATGATATGATTTATTAATCAAAATCAAGACAAATCAAGTTCTAGTTCGAATCTAATGTCAAGGTAAGATTGCAGACATTAGAGTCGACACATGGAATCGCAGAGTCGACTCCGAAAATCGGCACAGACTTAGAGTCGACTCCGGACTGTTAGAGCCGACTCCAACAGAAAAGACAGAACGATGGTTTTTCTGGCCACGACTTAGAGTCGACTCCCGGACTGTTAGAGTCGACTCCAGAAGATTTTGTGTCGACCCCAGAAAAGTCAGAGACGACTCCAGTTCAAGCGATTTGGGGATTTTCGATTTAGAGCCGACTCCAGAAAAGTTAGAGCCGACTCCAGAATGTCAGACGACTCCAGAACTGTCAGAACGACTCTAAACTTTACTTTTATCTTTTTAATCCCAACGGCTATTGCTATTTTTGGTTCTAATCCTTCTTACACTTGTTTCTAACGGATAGTTTTAAACTATTTATGGATTAAACTGATCTATAAGAAGAGGGTTTGCTGCATCCAAAAGAGAAGAAGAGAGACAAGAATAGAGAAAAATCTTTGAAATCCATCAGAAAAGAAAAGAGGGAAGATTCGAAAGGAAAGATTATACTGATTCCCCAAAAGAAAAGAGAGAGATTCCAAGCTTTCATAGTTCCATTTTGAAGAAATCTCAAGAAGAAGCAAGCCCTAGTTTTCTGATCTTCGGAGCTTCAAGAGCATTCTAAAGGAAGATCCACCCAAGAAGAGAAAGAAGCAAGCCACCAAGATCTGCAAATCAGGCTTTGATTCCTATCTCTTTATTTCGTGTTCTATATTGTATATTTGCTCATTGGAGGAGCCTTTATTTGTAAAAAATTATTGTTTGCTGGGTCAATCGGAGGATTGATTCCATTGAGGCTGTTAGCCTTGTGCAAGCAGTTTGCTTGTGGTGTAAGGTTTTGTGCTGGTGAGCCTTGAAAACCAGCTGGGTTCGTTGTGCACCCGGAAAACAACAAGTTCGAGTTGTGAGCTTGCAAAACAACTCTGCTGTAATCAGATTGATTATAGTGTGGACCCAAGAGATACTTGGGAGTGGACGTAGGTGTAGGTACACCGAACCACTATAAAATCTCCTGTGTTTGCGTGATTGTCTCATTATCTCTAACTCTCTATTTGTGCATATTCTTTTTAATTTGTGAATCTAAGTTTTTATTTTCGCTGGGGTTTATTTTCAAAAGAGTTTAAATTTTTGAAAAACCCAATTCACCCCCCCTCTTGGGTTGCTATCTGGACCAACAGCGTAGGTTCGAGTAATGATGCCGCGGCTGACTCAATTAAATTCAGGAATTTATCCTAGGGCACGCATCATCCGATGTGGGTGTGGGGCTAGGGTCTCTTCTTGTTTCCCCGTCTAGCCACTCGGCATTTGGGTTGGGGCCAGGTTGACCTACTCATCCTCGGGTGGGGAAAGGCTGCGAGTTGGGGCCAGGTTGACCTACTCATCCTCGGGTGGGGAAAGGCTGCGAAAAATCCAAGTGCCTTGTATGGAACATTACCTGGCGGAGAGGGGGTCTTCGGAAAGGTGCTACCCTAAAGCAATCCCCTCTTTCCTTTTTGTACAAAAAAAAAAAAGATAGCTTCAGCTCCAATTCACTAGCAATAGCTGCCTTCAACTTCTCAAACGTTGTCATACATTCGGCTCACCACTCCCACACCTTACACTTTTTCAACAAATTAGTAAGGGGTGTAGCTATCCTTGAGTAATCCCTAATGAACCTCCTGTAGTAATTTGAAAGTCCAAGGAATGATCTCAACTCCCCAATCTTCATAGGAACTGGCCAATGAAGCACTGCTTTCACCTTATCTTCCTCCATGAAGATTTGCCGTTGCTTGATCTTATGCCCAAAGAAAGACACTTCTTGCTAGCAAAAGTGGCACTTCTCTCTCTTAAGGTAAAGTTGACTCTTTTTCAAAGCTGAAAACACTAACTCCAAGTGTTTCAAATGCTCTAACAATGATTTACTGTATATCACAATATCATCAAGTAAACTACTACAAAGTCATCGAGGTATGGATAGAAACATCATTCATTTAAGTTGCAAAATATTGTTGGTGCATTTGTTAATCCAAAAGGCATGACTAGGAACTCAAATGAACCATATCTAGTGACACATGCTATCTTGGACTCATCTCCTTGAGCTATGCGAACATATCAGTACCCTGATTTGAGATCTAGCTTGGAGAAGACCCTTGCTTCAGCTAGCTCATCAAACAGATCAGCTGCATTCGGTACAGGGTACTTATTCTTCACTGTCACTTTGTTCAATGCTCTATAATCAATGCATATTCGAAGTAATCCATCCTTCTTCCTTTGGAAAAGGATTGTTGCATTAAATGGAGCTTTGATGGCTATATCATCTCTGCCTCTAGTAGATCATCCACCTGTCTTCTCAATTCAGCAAGTTCAGATGGTGTCATTTTTGGGTGCTTTTGCTTGTGAAACTGCCCCTGGGATCAGCTTAATATGATGGTCAATAGCTCTCCTAGGTGGCAATGCTCTAGGCAACTCACTAGGCATGATATCCCTGTAATCATCCAGCAAATTCTGCACATCATCCAACACTACTGTAGAAATATTCGGATACACTTCTCTCACAGCTGCAACAATTGTTTGCTCCCCATATTTCAGGCCTTTCTTCACTTGTTTTGCTGATAACAAAGTCCCATTATCCTTTGGCACATTTGCTTCAGCCTTCACAAAACAAGGTGATACATCATCATCAGCCTTCACAAAACAAGGTGATACATCATCATCAATCAGCATTCCTCTCAAGTGAGGAATTACACTGACCTTGACAACATTCAAAAAGTTCATTCCCAGTATCAAATTGAAGTCATTCAGCGATACCACCATCAGCATACATCTACCCTTCCATTTGCCAACCTCCAGATTCACCTCAGTTGACCCATAAACTGGTATAGCTCCATAATTTTTATCTTGCTAAAATTCTTGGACATGCTAGGTTTCAACCTCTAAGCTTCCTTGATTGATAAAAAATTATTGGTAGCTCTGTATCTATTGTGGCATGCAAAAATGACCCTTTAATTTTGACATTTGTGTACATCAAACCATTGTAAACAGGGACTTCTTTCTCTGCTGCAATTGCATTCACAACTCACAAAGGATTCACTCGGGAAGGGGCTGTATCTGCTACACCTATTTCACTTGATTGCTAGGCTAGCAAAGCACTCAAAGCTTGCTTCTTTGGACAATGCTTTGCATGATGGGGCTCACCACAAATGAAACATCCCCATGTCTTCTTCTTGGGCTGATCCTCCTTTGGTTTAGCTCTATCCTTAGGCATCCCATCCGGCCTCTTCTTAGACTCCTTGTTGCCTTTCTTCCACTTCTTAGCCTTGAACCAATCGGTTTGGACTTCTCCTTCACTCCAACTCCCAGATTTGGCTTCCTATAATCAACCAAAGCGTCAGCTGCTGCCAACGCCGAAGGCACATCCTTGACTCCTTGGCGTCTTAACTCGGTTTCAGCCCATGGCTGCAAACCTGAAAGAAATTGAACAATCTGTCTTCATTTGACATGTCCACCACATCTAGCATCAAAGATGCATGTCTTTCATATAATCTTTGATCAAACCAATGTGTTTCAGATTCTTCAAAACCTTACATGCCAACCAACTTTCATTGCTAGGCAAAAACTGATTTCTGAGTTTCTGCTTCAGCAAACTCTATGAATCAATCAGTCATCTTTCAAAATTCAGATCTTTAACACTTTTTGACCTCCACCAAAGCTTGACATACTCTCCTAAAACATAAAAGCAAGGCCAACCTGGTCGGATTCTAAAATCTTCACGGCTTTGAAGCAGTTCTCCGCATCCCAGATGATGCTGCCCTCAAAGACTTCCTCTTTAAGTATGACCAAGCTATCCAATCCTTCCACAAGCCCGAGGCCTAGAAGCATCGCAACGGCCTCAACATCTCGTTGTCCCCCACAAAGCCCCTCAACCCCTATCGTCATCAATTTTCAATTCAGCTTTCCTCATCTGTCATCACCCTTCTACGATTACCCTCTCACCCATTGCGTCGTCTCTGACAAACAAAGACGTTGCTACCACATATCTGAAGAAGTACCGGAGGTCTTCTACGAGCAACTCCGGAAGCCTGAATAGTGCGCGTCTCAGCTGAAGAGCCATTTCATCGTGGACAAAGGATTCACCGATCAGTCCCCAAAAGATGAGGATACCGTCCTAAGTATCTCAAGAATCCGTCGTCCTCCTATATAGATTGGGTACCAGGCTACCCTGTTTCGTGATTTGAACTTCTGCATATGGCAGATATGGAATGAAATGCTAATGCACCACTGGATCCAACCGGTGCACATTTTTAGAATGACGCAACACAATTAAACAAAAGTTGGCAAAAAAACAACAATCAACCTGCGTTTGAAGCAGAACAGAAATTTTGATGAGGGGCCTTCTAGGATAGAAGGCAGCAAGCAATTTCGCCAGCCAGCAATAAGCATCTGAAAGAAGAGGCTGAGGCGCTAACTAGATGAAACTTGACTTGAAATGTCACACCAACCATATTTCATAAGATAATCATCCAGCATAGCATGCTATTAGGTAAAATTCAAGCAAAATACTCTCAACAATACGATGATAATAAGATAAAACTACTTAAAAAAACCTCTCCAACCACCACCACCACCAGCAGCTGCATTTCTGAGGTCCACGCAGCGCTACAAAGTTCCACTACAAAGAGAGAGCATACAAAGGCAGGTCATTTCAACGTCCAAGCAAGCTCTATTTCCATAGATGCTTAGCCAACAGTGCGCAGGTCCAAGCGAAGGTTCAAAAGCTATGGTTATTAGATCATATGCACGTCTGTAGTTCCTGACATCATCAAATTATCACTGCACAAGAAAATGATTAAATCAGCTTTATAGGCTCAGGTTGAAGGATTACATTCCATTCAAACCCAAATGATTAAGAAAAAAAATGAAAACATAAATGATAAAAGGAACTGAATTTAGTTAGCATGAGTTCCAAGTTCTTCCCTATGCATGGTGGAGGCTGAGGGTGAGAGCCAACAATACCCTAAAATTAATAACCAAAAACATATAATTTTAAAAGGCCAGAAATACATCTTTTTTAAGTTTGAATTTTCCAGTAGATAAAACATTGCCTGCTCCCGCTCATCATATTGTTTTTTAAAACATTTTTCAAAGTCTATCCAACAAACCAAAGATATTCAATGAGGTCCCATAATATAGGATTTCCCACATGTCAATAAACAAGGCTCAAGCAAATCAGGCTATTAGCACTAAAAGCTTCAGCAGAACCTCAGTTCCATCTCTATCGGCAGTAAAGTCCAGATAGAAAAAGAGAGGGTGGGTGGCATATAGAGGGCAACAAGAAAAAACACATTCTGAATCATGAATTTTTTTTTTACAACATTTAAGTTATGCTTGAACCAGATTAACGACAGAAGTATTATTTAAACTGGACAAAACCCCATAGGTCCAGAAATCAGTAATATTTTGGGTCAAATCTCGTCCTTACCCTGCCTTCATAAGACAAGTTTCAAGAACATACAACTTGGTTTGTTGCCATTTATTCACCAATAGAACCATCGGCTTCAAACCAAAAGAGTCAGCAGAAACACTAACCTGCTGCTGCTGCTGCTGCTGCTGCGGCTGCTGCTGATAGTTCCCATATCCTGGATAAGCTGCATATGCATACATGTTGGGATCCTGAGGAGGCGGAGCATATCCATACGTATCATAGCCCTGGGCATACCCATAATAGCTACCATTCCATTGGTTAGGATCCTGCTGTGGCTGAAATGATTAAACAAGCAATTTCAGTGTTTCTTCAGTTTATTAAAACAAACAGGGTAAATCATCACTCGAGTGTTCAATTCCTGAACCTGTTTATTTGCCGGACTACGACCCCATGAAAGCCGTATGTTCTGCCCACCGAGCTGGGTTCCATTTAATGCACGCAGGGCTTCCTCAGCACATGACCTGGGAAACATTTATTTTTTCAAAAAAAAAAAAATTCACCAAAATGAAGTTCGATGTATAATCCACAAGAAGGGAGAGCAGAAGCATGCAAACCTGGCAGCAAATTGGACAAATCCACATCGCTTGCCTACAGGTATCTTTACATAGATTAATTCCCCATATGGGCTAAAAACTTGTCGCAGAAGATCATCAGTGACATTTGGATCGAGACCACCCACAAATATCTGCAGACCAGGACAGCATACCTCAGAACCATAATGCACAAATGACTGCTCTAACATTTAAAGTAGAACAAACTACCCACAGTAGTATTATTTGGATCATTCTCTGACTCAGCTCCAGTTGTAGTCTGGTAAGAAGCTGCAAAAATAATACACATGAATCAACTTCATAAATGAGAATAACCAACTTACCAGCATGAATGCCATTAATATTCCAATGCACTCTATATAAGACTCCAAAATAATCCTAGAAAAATCTAGAAATACACTTTATGTGGGCATGCAGTTCTGTTTGATCAAGATAATTTCCAAAAGCGAAACCACTTATCAACAGAGGAAGCATAAAAACTGCAAAAAAAATACCATAGAATGTAGAGAATACATTGCTCCCACATGGGCACCTAGATTGTTATACTAACAGCAATTAATTAGCAGGTGAGTTTCAAGGTCACCCACTAAATAAAAATGTGTTGCACAGAAACAATCATTATTAACTTGAAAACCAATCAAAATATAGAAAAAAATGCACCAATGCTTGTGAAGATGCAAAAGAAGGTAGCTGCATCAAGGCCAATGCAGAAGTCATTTCACATTCTTTCAATTCTAACGAGGAGAACATGAATCTCGGTGAAGAACATGAATCTTGAATTTCACCGATGCAGACCCCAAGAAAACACAAACAAGAAACTCAAAACAAAGAATAAAAAGAGAACACACAAATATGGGCTGCTCAGCTGCTTGAAGCAAGCAGTGCTTTATCCATTCATATAATGGAAGAGGTTGAGAGCCACAAAAGCAATTACTAATATATTGTCACCTATATATACATATACATATATAGGCGAGTATTTCCAGCATCATCAAATAGATAGGAAAAGGAGACCCTCATTGAAATGTGGAGAATCCCAAGAAATGCTAAAACCCAAAGTTGCTATACCTCTTGCTCAAAGGCACATTCTCATATAAAATGTCACCAAAATCTTGTGCTGGACAGGTTTCTCACCCTCTCCCCCCTGCTTGCCTTCTTCTTGATGTTCTGTCCTGTTAATGCTGATTTCCTTCTTAATTTAACATCTCCATGAATCCACTACTTTAGACCCATGTCATCAAATGCTTACCTTGTTAAACCATGACCTCCGGACCACCTTCTCTCTTACCATTACAAAGTGCAACCAAATCTACAAGGCAAACGGCCTTCAAGGCATTCACCCTCTACATACCCCTTAACCATCCAAATATCATCAATGAGCACATAAATATTTAGATACAACCTTACATTCATGTGCACCTTGCATATCATATATGAATAAGAAGATAACCTTTACAAGTCATCCACGCTTCTTGATTGGCCTCCTATTCTTTTCACATCTTTGTTAGCTTTCTCATGGCACCATCACATGATTGCAAATCATCATAATACCATCTCAACTTTCTTATGGCACCATCACTGCCACACTCTAGAGAGCAACTACCATAAATATTCTATTTCGAACACAACACTGATAACAATTAGACTATGAAACTAGTTTCCAATTGTAAACTAAATACATAACTACATTGGTTAAGAACCACAAAAATAAAGTTTGACTCATTGTACATGAATTAGAAATACACCCCCTCCCAGCACCTTTTTTAAGGTATGCACTTATCTTTGCAGCCAATTCTTGCTCTTGCACTACTGGCCATAGTCTGTGCCATAACCATAGCCATCCAGCCTCATCCCAACTATTTACATTGGCTTTATGGATCCATATCCTTCAAGCACTCCAGGTCTGGTCATAAATTAAGCTCTACTATATCAAAAGGTGTTTGAATGTGACTCATCATTACTCATTAGAAAGAAATTGAACTAGACATGGATATAGTTAGCTACCCTTAAACCATGACTAATCCCATTATGCCTGATGAGGAAATGCACGTTACTTCATCTGATTCAAGCAATCTACATCACTAGTCACACTATAGCATTCCATGCTATCTAAAAATGTTTAGTTTGAAGTCTTTATAACAAAATATCAGGAAGATAAAAACCAATGACCTCAAATATTACCGTGAAATATTTTGAATGAGCTAAAATTTTGCACATTTGAATTTAGAATGAATCCATGATGACCAAGAACAACATGTCGCTTCTAGATTTTAGATCAACCACCATATGTCTTCCATGGTAGGGAAGCAAAAACATGTTATCGGTGGTGCAGGTGGGTGGGTTGCAAACAGGATTGGAGGTGTGTGTGCACACATTAATAAACAGATATCGAGCAACAGTCTAGAAATAATTGGCCATCTTTCCAATGCACAGATAGATGGTTGGGTATTTATATCAACATATGTTTGTATGCATGCGCGCACCCATGCACATACACAAAAAAAAGGAAGAAAAAAGCATCTGCTATTTGCAACACTGTTTGCTATAAAGATAATGAATTGAGTTTCAATGGGTGATTACTAGAAATTGAGCTTGATTGGGTGATTCCTAGAAATTGAGCTGGAGGTTTCAGTTCTTGATATGGTTATTTAAGAATACAGACTAAAAGCTCGGAAAGAAGAGAAACTCAGAGATCATACAAAATGGAAAAAGACATGCAAAGGATTATAAAAAAGCTGAACAAGAAATATATAATTTAGTAGTCTATGGAATAAAGTAAAATTAGGTAAGATATATATATATATATATATATATATATAGAGAGAGAGAGAGAGAGAGAGAGCTACTCCATCTTTTTCACTTTTTTCATCTTTAGGATTCATGACCTCTATGAATCCAAGGATGGGGAATCATGACATCACAAGGCATCTCCTTGAGATTTATTGATACCTCCAAATTAGGTCCTTAATCACTGCTACTTGGATTTTGAAATTAATGCTGTCAAAAATGCAATCACCTAGATAGCTACCCATAAGGTTTAAATTACTTTGACCATCAAATTATGTAATAAATCAGGAATTTCGTTGAAGTAGTAATTATTGTTACAAATTGACATGAAAAGTGAGATATGCTGATGCAAATAGGAAAGTTTTATTGCAATAAAGGCATTAAACCACCTAAGCTTGACGAAGAAGAACGCATCTAAGAGGTTGAATAATGACTGGAATCATTATTTCAGGCAAACTGAAGATGATAATCAAGAAGGTCATATGCCAAGGAGAATTGTTTTTACCCATGAAAGGATAATCCAAAACACAAATCAAAATTTCACATAAGGAAAAATATATGAAAATAAATTCATGTACAGCTAGCTGTGCAAAAGATAAGAGCAAAACATTGATTTACAAAATGTCTAAAATAGTGTCATTTAGAATGATCAAATTAAAAACATAAGGAGTTGAAAAGTGATGGAGATTTAATTTGAATGATAGGCATTCAAATATAAGAAACTGAAGGATTTACAGCGGGACTGCAAATAGATCTCTCACTCTGAAGGAACTAGAAGAAGTAAATTGTGAACATAGCTTTTCTAATTTAAAATTTGAAGAGCTGAAACGAAAATGTAGCATATAATGCCACATAAAAACGCTTGGAACCAAATTATCACATAATTAAACACTGACCTAACTGAGGCCACGAATTATAGGAGATATGCATCTCAGCTGAAGTCAGTTCCAGGCCCTAAATGAAGATAGCATGGCATCCTGCTTCGAGACAACATGAATTTTTATAAGTCTTTATTACTTAAAGCTATGTGCAAATGAGCCCAACTTCACAAAGGAAAGTGCTAGGAAGGAAATGACTTTTGCACATTTATCGAAGCAATGCCACTTATCTTCAAGTGTATGACTGAGAAATAAAACATGCTAAGGTTAACAATTAGTGGATTCCACTACCACACTAAGCATTCAGCTGATGTAAATACAGAATATTGGAAAACAAAATATACATATCGAGAGATGATCTTTATTGTTCCCTGCAAACTATAAGCAATTCAATAAAGAGGGTGAACATAACAATAGGGAAAAAAATAATCCAGAGCCGCTGTATTGTTACCTACCATTAGTAGAATATGGTTGAGAACTGGCCTTCTTGTTGGCAGCTGGACCAATCCGCATAGGCCTTGATGAACAGTAAACTCCATTCATTTCATTCAAGGCATGTGCTTGTTCATTTAAATCTCCAAATCTAACAAAGCCATAGCCTTTAGAGCGCCCAGTAAGTCTATCTGTGACAACTTTTGCTCCTTTAACTGATGTGTAACGATTTTTGAATGTCTCTTGCAACAAGTAATCAGTTACATCTGAGGCCAAGTCCCCTACAAATATTGTAAAATCAGCACCATCATCTCCCCTTCTCTCACCTGCTCCACATGTAGCCCAGTTTAATCTGAAAGTTTGCTCAATATTAGGCATCATTTGGCCATTGAACGTCTGAAGAACTCTTTCTGCAGTGGCACAAGTTGCAAACTCAATAAAACCATAACCCTCTGATTGACCAGTCTGTTTATTTCGGATAATTTTCACGGAAAGAACCTGTGACCATGAACAAGATCAATGAGGAATGACCAAAATAATTCTCTCTCTCTCTCTCTCTCTCTATATATATATATATATATATATATCAATTCGTACAAGAAAAAAAAAGCATGCCCCATAATATTTAAAAATCTTAGCACATTGTGGTTTCATAAAATTAAAAGCAACTACGGTTTGGTATTCGACCTTATCAACCTATATATCGCAGCATGTACGCACAATCTAGCAACTTATCATAGCAATATGTAGCTAAAGGAATATTAACATGGCATGGATTATGTAAGTTCAGGTGCCAACACAAACGTGTTTTCTTTCTTCTGCTGCACCACATATCGAAGCTGAAAGTCCTACCAAGAAGGTAGTGTATTTAATCAGGAATCATGGAAATATTGTATTCCAGAGAAGCGTCAAAATCTCATGGATAGCAAAGAGTGCAATAACAATAAGCAGAACCTCAGAGTGTTCTTACATATCCAAGGCTCAACAAAAGTATAACATGTGGAGGAAGCATCTAAAATACATTACAGATATGTAACAACCTTGGCAAAGACAAGGTGCCATGTACAAGTTGATGATCAGCTAGAATAGAAATGTATCAAATAAGATTTGAATAGGAGTAGTAAGATATGATCTGTATATGCTTCTCAGGTTGGAGTAGTTAGGTTGGATAACAGCAACCAAAGGATGGTAAAGTAAAGCTTTGTGCTGATGTAATCTAAGCAACCAAAGCTTTGGATAATGACAACCAAAGGATGGTAAAGTAAGGCTTTGTGTTGATGTAATCCAAGCACATATAAGTGATGTTGTCATTCCTAACTTTGTTTTCATCAAAGTAGGATACTAGGAACCCAAAAGAAACTTGCCTGGTTGGACAAATGGTACGAGGTTAGGAACCAGTGACGGTGCTTCTGACATATTAAAGCATGAAAACCACTTTCTTTTCCTATAATAATACTTCTACCATTAAATAAAAATGCATTTATGTTATATCCAAGGAAAAAATTATTACCATTTACACAGCATAGGAAAGATGATTACCATTGGCATATCATCCCAAATCACAGATCACAGTGTTCCAAGAAGCACATTGTAATATGGCAAAAACCTAGCCCCAACAAACAGTTGTACCATGACTGTCAGAAATATATCTTGTTGTGGTTTCCCAAATGCTGAGAAAAACAAAAGCTGAACAAATAATTCAAATTACAACCAATGTGCATAAATAACAGACTTCTCTCATTTGTTGTTACATTTTCAGGTTATGCTAATTCAATCAATTGTGTAGTCTTTATCTTCAGATACTTATCTTCGTAATGTTGACAATTACAATTTAAGATCTAGAGAGGATACATGCATTACATACATTACATCATTACATACATACATAAAAATAAAAGAGAAAGAGTTGAACTTAGCTATATTTAAATGTAATCAAATCCAGATTTGATTGCCCTTCCCATCAAAATAAGAGAGAGTTGGACTTAGCTATATTTAAATGTAACCAAATCCAGATTTGATTGCCCTTCCCATCATTGAATCAGGTGGAAAAAAGAAAAGAAAAGATGACATGGCTTTAAATATATTTGAATATATCCATGTAATCCAAGGATGGCTTGGCTATATTTGAATGTAGCCAACTCCAGCTCATACAAACATACATATAACAATACACATACACACACACTTATTCAATTAAATCAATTGGGTAGTCTTTATCTTCATTTGCCTTTCTTTCTAAGATTGGCATTTAGGATCTAGAAGGATATAAATCTACATATATTCAATTAAATCAAAATATGAGAAACAACAACCGGAAAAATCTGAAAAACCAAGCAACAAGTGGCTCTCTTACTCTAGGAAAACTCCAGCATTTAAATATGCCACAACCTATTTCAATGCATCTTCCACTGTTTCTACATCCTGAAGCAAGAGCAACCTAGTTCTCAACAATTAAATAGTATTAGACCCTAAAATGAATTGATTTAGGTAGTGTTTGATAGCCCAAAAGCTATCCCTAGATAAATGTACAGGACAACATTTACTTGAGGGAATAAGCACCGACACTGTTTGATAACTTTTGGGTTATCCCTGGATAAATGCACAAGATAGCATTTATCAGGGAATAGCTGAGGGGATAAGCATCTTTTTATAATTACCACTCTGCCATCAAGGGATAACTTTAGTTATTTCTAGGTTTCCTAGGAAATAAGTTCATGGGATAACATGGTTAAACTTTTTCAGCACTATTCCCTGTAGCTATAGCATTTGGGGATAAGGAAAATATCCAGAAGATATCCCCTTGTCCACCATATCAAACAGTGCCTAAAATTATAAATCTGCCGTCAAGGGATAACTTTAGTTGTTCCTGAGTTTCCTAAGAAATAAGTTCAAGGGATAACCCATCGTTAAACATGGGTTATCCCCTTTGCTTAAACTTTTTCAGACCTATCCCCTCTAGCTATAGCATTTGGAAATAAGAGGGGATATCCCTTGTCCCCATATCAAACACTGCCTTAGGATAAAACTAGCAATTTCAAGGCAATATCTCATATCCTAGCTTTCCAAACAAGCTGATAAATGAAAAGGAAATCAAGAAAATGAAAACATAAAAAAAACGTATTAAACACCATCCAACTAAATAAAATTCGTCAAGCACTAAATATAAGCCCACGAATTTCATAAAATGTAAATGAAAACAAGTAGACCGAGTAAAGGACTGTTTGCAAGGATAAAAGTCGAGATTTTATCACCTCTCCAGAGATACGAAGCACCCAAAGAGATAGTTCTCGTCCATCCAATACTGCAAGTCCCCGATCCAGAGCGTCCGGATCTCGTCGGCCGAGGCCGGCTGCGGGCCAGCGGAGGGGACCTGGTATTGAGGCTGGGGCTGCTGCGGCTGCGGCACCGTCTGGGGAACCGGCGGCGGGATCTGGGACGGCTGCTGGTTCCACATCGGCTGCGGCTGCGGCTGGTAGTACTGCGGCTGCGGCGGGGGCTGCATCACCGCCCACTGCTGCGGCTGCTGATGTTGATCCATCGGTGGCTGCACCATCCCGCTGGCGGGCTGCATCATCTTCGGAAGAAAGAGAATAAGAACGAACCCTTACCCTAGAAAACGAAAGGGGCGAGGAAACCGTAACCCTCAGAAGCGTGGAAGATAGAGGGTGGATTAGAGCAGACCCTAAACCTACACGAGATAAAAACTCTAATCCAACAGAAAGGAGAGAGGGATTGGCGGCGGGTGGAGAAAACCCTAACCCTAGCAAGAAGCCACGGGTGAGAGAGAAGTTGAGGGGGGCGGAGGGGTCCACGGGGTCGCAAGGGGTGATATAAAAAGGCCGAGGAAAGCGTCCGCAAGGCCGGTGCCCTCTGCCGCACGGCCAACCCGTGCGGGGCTTTTACAGCTGTATCCAGCTCATATGCTTACGTATATTACAATAAAAATAGCAACAACTTTCTTTTAAAAAAATAATAAAAATAATATCAATTATTTATATTTCATAGTAATATAATACCAACGTTGTTGTATATTATAATATTAATAATCATATAGTATTTATGTTATCATAGTGATATATAAATAATATATTAATATAATTTATTATTTATAATAAATATATAATATAATATATTATCATTATATAATATCTTATATATAATATAATAATAGCTCAGATTATAATATATTGTATATTATACTCTATTAAAATTATATATTATCCATCTGGTGTAGTTTTATATATTATGATACTAAATATAATATTATATTTGTAGGATCTAATAGCAGCTATCAAACAAAATTTTATTGTTAAAATTATAAAAAATAAAAAAAATAATGGCCAACAAACATGTGTTATATTATAAAAATATAAAAAATAAAATAAAACTTTTGTTTTTTTTTTTAATAAGTGGCTTCAATGCCCGAAAATAGAAGTTAGCAATATTTCTGTTAAATTTTTTATTTACATTTTAAAATATATCATTTATAATAAAATAAAAATAAAAACATTTTTTTTAATTTATCAAATATAGATATTAGAAATTTTTTTAAAAAAAATTGAGAACATAAAATGAAAGCAGATAACGTTTCCGAAACCAAGTGCACCCTTTGCTCCTTGTGGGATGCATCTCTTAGGACAAACCGGCTCACGGGATCTTCAATCATTGGCAGCCATCTGCCCTCTTAGGTGCCACCTATGGTGCACATATGGTGACAGTGAATAACAAATCGAACATACGAATTACCATTACACATGCTATAACTTAATGCATTATAACGCGCATCGCATGTACAGTAGTATGGGTGCATAGTCAATTTACGCACTTGATATATGTTTTATGTATAGATCGATGCACAAATTGGGCTATAGCACGCAAGATGGCACAAGCGCCAATTAATTTACGTACTTAATGCATACTTTATGCATCAGAAGCCAATGCACAAAGTCTTTCCTATAACAAATTGGCTGGCCACAGCGGACAGATTTAAGCCCTTTAGAGAGCTATGCTAGCTTTCACTGATGATTGTATAACTACCTTTGCTGATGGAAGATTAGAGTAAATTAATCCACATGTAGAATTGGGGAGATAAGATCGATCAATTTAATCAATCTTAATGATTCAAGACCATAACCAACTCATTATCTTTTTTTGTTTTTAATGATCATAGAAGTTCTTTTTTTGACTTGTAATTGGGGAGCAAGAGGAGCCCAAGCTTTTATTGCTAATTAAAATTTACAGAAGCAGAATTTACAAGAAAAAACCAAGGGGAGAATAATAAGGCTTTTAGAGCAAGATGAGCAATAATAGCTACCCTTCTCCCAGAGAGTTGACCTCAAAAATGAAAAAGATGAAAGTATCATTATAAATTGAACTTTTGCTAAAGAGATTTTGAGAAAAAACTTTAGAATTTCTTTGTTTCCAAATATGTTAGTAGATGCCGGAGTGTATCTATATCTCCTGGATGACTACATATATTGGAGGTTTCGTGACTGAATTGGAATGTTAAGAAAAGAGAACACCATGGACCAAAGAAAACTGAAGTAAAGGCATAGAAAAAAAAAGGTGAGAGATTGACTCAACAATCTTCCCACATAAGCAACATCAAAAGCTAATTGACTAGCCTTTCCTTATTAGAAGATCCTCAGTATGAAGCCTATCCTTACAAGGCACTCAATCTAAGAATTCAAACAAGAGCATGTGTGCAAATTTTGAAAATTATAACGGAAACATTAGTCATTGTCCACTAATTCAAGAATGAATTTATAAGTTCTTAGTCACATATTTAATAAAAATGGTTGTCCTTGATTTTGTATTGCACTTTGTCCTATTCCATTTGTTTAGGTAACTTCTATTTATCTTGCTATGCATTTTCTCATTCTCTTTCATGGCTATAAGGGCTATTTGGTTCATATAATTTATCTGATAATTTAAGATTATTATATAGATTATCATATTTAGCGATTAGACATGGTAATCTAAACAAGTAACATTCGATTCCTGATAACTTAAGACTACAATAAATCATATTAATCCAGTCACATCTAAAAGGTGGGTAGCTAACATTATCAAAATCTAATAATTTTAAATTACGCTTTTAACTTTAATATATATGTTTAATAATACTTCATCTGATAATAAATTTAATTTATACTAGACAAGATTTAAATATTAATATTATATTCATCTTTAATATTAAAATATAAATATTAGTATAATATGTAATATTTTAAATATTATATATTTAATTATACAGTAATATGCAAATACTAAATTTAAATTATTAATATTTATGACCATCATGCATATTAAATTATTATATATATTACTAAATATTTATGTATATTATATATTAGTATATATCATATGCTGAGATATTGAATAACATTATAATGCAAATTATATTATATATAAATATAAATATATTATAATATTTAAAATATATAATATTTTTAAAATTAGTTTATAGAGAATCTTAATTTTTATCAAAACATTTCATATTCTAGTAAAAAATAGAGTAGGCTGATCAAAAGATTTACAACAAATTTTAAATAAAATTAAAAAATAATAAATTAATTATTGTATTTTATTATTATAATCAAATGTTACAATCCTATATCCCAGAATTCGATATCAATTGTAAGATTATCAAAACGTAAGATTGTCGAGAATATCATACTACCGCAAACTAAATGTCATCTAAGGTCTATCAATATGGTTACTCTTCTATCTTAGTTGATCTTTCAATATGTTATCATCTCCTTGTAGAAGTCTTGAATCCTTCTAATATAGTTGAATGCAAACTCCTCTCTTGTCGAGGACTTTGAATGAAGAAAAATGACTTTGTAACTTAGAAGTGTGGTGCCTGTTTGAAAGATAGTGACTAAAATGTGATGGGTTAGCTGAAAAAAGAATGGCATACTTTATATAAGGCTTTTTCCATTGCAAGATCTAGAGAGAATTAAATGCATACAATTTTACTCTTATCTATGCAGAGATTATTCCATGTATCAAATCTACGACATTCAAAATATAATGAAGAAATCTTATCTTTGTGCTAAAGTCCATTCTCAACCTGATGAGACCCGCTAAAAGGGTTTTATGAGTGAAATTTCTAAAATATTAATAGTGTCGTCCTAATTCTTATATATATATATATATATATATATATATATATATATATAAAAGCATAAAGCCTTGCTAACCTGGCAGTATCTTTTGATGAATCTGTTGTGTGGCATGGCTTACCTCCTATGTAGCTCAATGTCACCTTGTCTAGAGTTGTGGCATATCCCCGGCACCAAAGCTTCCTCTTCAACCAAAAAAAACAAGAAGGAGATGAAAGAGGGNTAAGCTCCACTGTACTGCCATCAATTAATGCTCTGATAGGTGATCACGCCCCAAGCCCACGGGTTCCAGGCATCTATAAAAAGGGTAAGAGGGACCTCGACCAGGTAACACACTCATAACACTCCTAAACGCTCACACAGAGAGCTCCTCTCTGGGCCTCTCTCTCTCTTTTCTCTTTCGAGCTTCCTCAAGCTCACGGCTGATGCCCAGACCACTGACTTGAGCGTCGGAGGGTCCCGCTGGGGCCCCCTCCGGCCCCCGGACTTGCTTGCAGGCGCGAGGAGCTCACTGGAGGAGACGACCGCACGCTCGAGGCCGGTGATTTGCGTCATCAGATTGGCGCGCCAGGAAGGGGGGATCAACGATGCTAGTTTGCAGATCCTCATCCCTTTTTATCAAAACGGTGGATCCTGAAGATGGTGGATTGTGAAGATTTCACCAGTTAAGCTGGGGGGCACCTTCAACGAGCTGAGCAGCAGGAGGCCAGCCTTTCGTTCCATCATCACTATCTCAGACCATTCAAACAGAACATGTTGCCACTCATTCTACAAATCCAAACATTGACGGTGGCTGTCCAAAAGCTCTAGAAGCAACATCTTATGACCACGCAACAGCGAGCAAAAGCTTCTACTCGCCCTTTGGTCACTGCCCAGGCCAGCCATCCTTTATCCTGCTGGGAATCTCCCCAGCAAGAGGTCCAACATCATCAAGCCCATCAGCGACTTAAAGCTCAGAGAGCCACCACTCGCCGCACAAGCAGCCTTCTCACCTATGGACAGCGATGCAGAGGAAGGTTCGGCCATGGCTCCGGTTCCCACTCTGCCCCGAGGCATTGGCTCTTCTCCAGACCCGGCGCTAGCGCCTCGGCTTCAGATCCAGCCCCGGAGGCTCCGTTTTCATGCTCCTGGCACCACATCCCCGAGCGCCAGGCAAGCTTCTCTTCCTCTCTGCCGCATCCCAAGTCCAAGTGAAAGCTCCCAAAGCAGCCACGTCCAGATGCATTACATGCACCCATGCACGTAATGAGACTTCATAGGAGAGAGAAGGACCATGGAAGCTGGAGGGCTCCTTACCTTGAATCAATGTCGAGGCTGCCCGAATCCTATAACTCCCAGCAACATCATCTCCTAACCGTCCAACTTCAGCGGACTCTCCCAGCCGCTCATCTCCAACGGCCGTTGGCTGCTCGGGCTTCCCTCGGCGACCTCTAGCTCCCGAGTTCGACTCCGACTCTTGTCCGTGGCTCTGCTCCAGCGTCCCCGGCTCTGGATCCCATCTCTCTCTTCACTGCACTCCAAAGATGGGTCCCCAGCTTCATTTCGGAAAGGAGCTGGTCATCAACCGACTCCAGGCGCCGTCCCAACTTGATTCCCTGGGGGGCAGACCACCAGCGGGCGGAAATGCTCAAGTCCACATAGGGAAAACAGGGTGCTACAAGAGCTAAGTACAATGCACCTAAGACAGTTTTCTTTCATTGACACTTAAAAATGTCATGCAGGGAAGACCAACCTTGTATCAGCCTTCAAGACCAACCTCGTGTTGGCAAGCCCAGTGTACCACTGGCAGAGCGGTGTACCACCGGCTCTCAGCAACAAAAGCCCGACCCCGGTCGGCACCAAAGCCCTGGGCCAGCCAGGCATGAAGCCCAGTGTACCACTGGCAGAGCGGTGTACCACCGGCTCTCAGCAACAAAAGCCCGACCCCGGTCGGCACCAAAGCCCTGGGCCAGCCAGGCATGAAGCCCAGTGTACCACTGGCAGAGCGGTGTACCACCGGCTCTCAGCAACAAAAGCCCGACCCCGGTCGGCACCAAAGCCCTGGGCCAGCCAGGCATGAAGCCCAGTGTACCACTGGCAGAGCGGTGTACCACCGGCTCTCAGCACAAAAGCCCGACCCCGATCGGCACCAAAGCCCTGGGCCAGCCAGGCATGAAGCCCAGTGTACCACTGGCAGAGCGGTGTACCACCGGCTCTCAGCAAAGCCCGACCTCGGTCGGCACCAAAGCCCTGGGCCAGCCAGGCATGAAGCCCAGTGTACCACTGGCAGAGCGGTGTACCATTGGCTCTCAGCAACAAAAGCCCGACCCCGTCGGCACCAAAGCCCTGGGCCAGCCAGGCATGAAGCCCAGTGTACCACTGGCAGAGCGGTGTACCACCGGCTCTCAGCAACAAAAGCCCGACCCGGTCGGCACCAAAGCCCTGGGCCAGCCAGGCATGAAGCCCAGTGTACCACTGGCAGAGCGGTGTACCACCGGCTCTCAGCAACAAAAGCCCGACCCCGGTCGGCACCAAAGCCCTGGGCCAGCCAGGCATGAAGCCCAGTGTACCACTGGCAGAGCGGTGTACCACCGGCTCTCAGCACAAAAGCCCGACCCCGGTCGGCACCAAAGCCCTGGGCCAGCCAGGCATGAAGCCCAGTGTACCACTGGCAGAGCGGTGTACCACCGGCTCTCAGCACAAAAGCCCAACCCGGTCGGCACCAAAGCCCTGGACCAGCCAGGCATGAAGCCCAGTGTACCACTGGCAGAGCGGTGTACCACCGGCTCTCAGCAACAAAAGCCCGACCCTGGTCGGCACCAAAGCCCTACACCAACCAGGCATGAAGCCCGACGCTCGTCGGCACATGAAGCCCTGCAACAGCCAGGTGTGAAGTCCGACGCCCGTCGGCACCAAAGCCCTGCACCAGCCAGGCATGAAGCCCGACGCCCGTCGACACCAAAGCCCTGCACCAGCCAGGCATGAAGCCCGACGCCCGTCGGCACCAAAGCCCTGCACCAGCCAGGCATGAAGCCCGACGCTCGTCGGCACATGAGCCCTGCAACAGCCAGGTGTGAAGCCCGACACCAGTCGGCACATGAAGCCCTGCATCAAGCGAGGATCAGCCACTTGGGAGGAAACACCCCTTTCGCCTTGCTGGGGTAGGCCCGCTTCGTCTCAGGGGCGAGGGGGCATCTGATGTGGCTGATCCAACGCTGTTAGAGAATCGTGAAGGAAGAAAACTGACGGAGCCCCCCTTTGGCCTCGGCTCCCAACACCCATCCACGGCATTGCTCTCGTCATAACGAAGAAAGAGAACAACAGGTCACGTTGTGTGCGTGGGTTTCCCAAAGGCCACCTTACGTCATTAATGCTCGGTCGAGTCAATGGGCTGGAGTCTTCAATGGTACAGAAATGGTCATAATGGCTTGAAGAGCATTTAACGGAAAGAAGTGTCGCGAGCATCTTGCCTTGGCTCTCCTTCTCAACCCCAGGGTCGACCTCCCAGGGCCGACCCCTCCAGGGCCAACCCCTCCAGGGCCGACCCCCCCAGGGTCGACCTCCCAGGGCCGACCCCCCCAGGGTCGACCTCCCAGGGCCGACCCCCCAGGGCCGACCTCCCAGGGCCGACCCTCCAGGGCCGACCCCCCCAGGGTCGACCTCCCAGGGCCGACCCCTCCAGGGCCGACCTCCCAGGGCCACCCCCCCAGGACCGACCCCTCCAGGGCCGACCCTCCCAGGGCCGACCTCCCAGGGCCGACCCTCCAGGGCCGACCCCTCCAGGGCCGACCCCTCCAGGGCCGACCCCTCCAGGGCCGACCTCCCAGGGCCGACCCCTCCAGGGCCGACCCCCCCAGGGCCGACCCCTCCAGGGCCGACCCCCAGGGTCGACCTCCCAGGGTCGACCTCCCAGGGCCGACCCCTCCAGGGCCGACCCCTCCAGGGCCGACCTCCCAGGGTCGACCCCTCCAGGGCCGACCCTCCAGGGCGACCCCCCAGGGTCGACCTCCCAGGGCCGACCCCTCCAGGGCCGACCCCTCTAGGGCCGACCCTCCAGGGCCGACCCCCAGGGCCGACCCCTCCAGGGCCGACCCCCCAGGGCCGACCTCCCAGGGCCGACCCTCCAGGGCCGACCCCCCCAGGGTCGACCCCTCCAGGGCCGACCCTCCAGGGCCGACCCCCAGGGTCGACCTCCCAGGGTCGACCCCTCCAGGGCCGACCCCTCTAGGGCCGACCTCCCAGGGCCGACCCTCCAGGGCCGACCCCCCCAGGGCCGACCTCCCAGGGCCGACCCCTCCAGGGCCGACCTCCCAGGGCCGACCCCTCCAAGGCCGACCCCCAGGGTCGACCCCTCCAAGGCCGAACCCCGACGGCTGCCAAGCTCCCTCGCCGTTAACAATGCCATGCAAGTAAGTGAACGGAGCCTTGTACGTGAACAGTGCCATGCAAGCTCATCCAAGGGCATGAGCAGGGCCACGCAAGCACTCCATACTCAACACTCTACGAGGGACAGTTGGCTTCAACTCAACATCATCCTTCCCCCCTCCACGACTGTACCTTGGGACCCACACGACTAACTTCATCACCCATCACCACTGTCTGCGCAGGACAACCAATGATGTGACGTAGGGGACACATTTGGCAAGCGCCGTAACGATCGACCATGCCCTGCAGCCACCAACTCTGATAGGACACGACCTGTAGCGTGACACGTCATATGGAGGTAAGCTCCACCTTACTGCCAATCAATTAATGCTCTGACAAGTGATCATGCCCTAAGCCCACGGATTCCAGGCATCTATAAAAAGGTAAGAGGGACCTCGACCAGGGAGGTAACACACTCATAACACTCTTAAACGCTCACACAGAGGGAGCTCCTCTTGGGGCCTCTCTCTCTCTTTTTCTCTTTCGAGCTTCCTCAAGCTCACGGCTGATGCCCAGACCACTGACTTGAGCGTCGGAGGGTCCCGCTGGGGCCCCCTCCGGCCCCCAGGACTTGCTTGCAGGCGCGAGGAGCTCACTGGAGGAGATGACCGCACGCTCGAGGCCGGTGATTTGGCGCCACCAATACGTATAATCATAAATGAGTGTGCTAAGATAACTTCATTGTACTGCAACATATAATACCTTACCGAGGTTCTTTGCCCTTCATCTATATCTTTAGCTGAACAAGTTGAGAAGAGAAAAATTGGTCAATTTGTGTGCTAAGATAAATTCGTATCGCTGCGAGGTTGTTAATGCAAACTCAATGGCCCGATTAAGATCAAACAGCTAGCAATATTTGCATGTCGTTGATATAATGCACAATTATGCATTCAGATACGTATGAACTAATTAATATTAAGTTAATGGATGGAATGCATGGGGTGATGGAATATATGTATACTGGCATGTCACTCTGAAGCATGCCTTCAGTTGCATGTTTGCAAGGATGTGTAAGGTTGTCAGCTTGTGATTCTCCAAGAGATTCCTGCTAACTTGTCCCTGCCTCACTGTTCAAAGGAGTTGGAACGGTTTTTCCAAAAAATAGAAATCTTTTATCTTATTTGTAAATATACTTATATGAGCCCAATATTGGTATGTTATTTTTATTTTTAATAGGATTTGGTATTATATTATAAATATATTAATTTAGTATTATCCATATATTTGTTTATATTTCCTGCCTCTTTAAATTTTGTGAACCTTGAACTAGCCTATGGGTTTTTCTATTCCTTGAAATTTTCTTTTGTTTTTTCATTTTTTGTAATGATTTATTTTATTTCTTTTCAATGTATTTAGTGTAAGTAGACATGGGCATTATACCATGCCTGGCACGGTCGGCCCAGGCTTGCCGGGCCTCACCAAAATGAGGCCGTGCCGGGCATGGCCCGTAAAAAAAATTTGCCAGCCCGGCATGGCCCGTGGCCCATTTTGGGCTGGGTCGTGCCGGCATGACCCCTAACGGCAATAAATGGGCCGTGCCAAGCATGACCTGCCATGGGTCAGCTTGGGCACGACCCATTTAGGACCATTTCTAGCCATTGAAATGGCTAGAAATGATCCAAAAAATGGCTAGGATTTTTTTTTTAAATCATTTTAACCCCCCAACAACCATATAATAACTATATTGAAGGATATTTTTAGAAAAAAAATTTAAGACTTCTATAAATAGCCCATTCCTCCCTCATTCTCACCATACCAACCAACTCTTCTCTCCTTCTCTACTATTTCTCTCTTCTAGCAAGTACTCTAGCAATTTAATTTTTAGTTTGCATGTGTTCTGACAAGTGGCAACTACTCTAGCAAGTGTTCAAGTGCTACACAAGAGAATATTCTTGTTGAGAAGTTTGAAGTACAAAAGAAAGGATGTTACTTCTTGTTGAAAGGCAAGAGCACAAGAAGAAGCTTACAAATCTCGGCTTCACGCCTCCATCTCTGGTCCTTTTCTCTATTCCTTCTTATGGTTAATTTTTATTTTTTTGCATTCATTAATTTAAAATTTTAGATATGGTATCTTATGATGAAAATCATTTTGGCATGCCCCCTGCTTTTGAGGGAAAGAAAACTAATCTCAAGTTTCCTCTAGAGTCAGTGTCAGTGAACGGAGTGAAGGTCAAACCTCTTCTTGTAAGAGGATTAGTGATGTTTGGAATGATTTTGATAGAGTTACAGTTGATGGAGTCATGAAAGCAAAATGTAGAAAATGTGCAAAACTTTACAATTATATTAGTAATGGGGAACATGACATTTAAGAAGACATCAAGAGACTCATAAAATGTAAGATTTTGGTCTGCAAAGTACCCTTAATATACAAGGGATATCACTTGCAGGTACTTTTGCATATAATAATAAAAATCAGAGAAAATTACTTGTAAGATGGATAGTTCAGGATGAATTACCTTTTAGTTTATGTGAATCTTATAATTTTGAACAATATGTTCAATTAGCCCTACAACCTGCTTATAGAAGAATAGTAGACATACATTTAGAAGAGTAGCTATGATAAACTTTTTAGCAATGAAACAAAGTTTAATTGAAATGCTCTCAAATTTAAATGCTAGAGTTTCTTTAACTTCTGATATTTGATCGGCATTTGTAGGTAGTAACTGTTTTATTGCTATTATTGCTTATTATATTAATAATGATTGGCAACTAAATAAATGAATTCTTGCTTTTTGTGCTTTTGATTTTCTGCATTGAGCAACAAATTTCAAATGCTATTTATCAAACTGCATGCTCATATAATATTAATGATAAAATAATATCTATTACTTTTGATAATGCATCTAATAATAATTCTGCTATTGCATTATTAAATGACTTTTTGTATCCCATTTTAGATGGACAATTATTTCATATTAGATGTGCATGTTATATATTAAATCTTTCTGTTCAAGTTGGCATGGATATAATTCAAGATGTTATTTCAAAAATTAGAAATGTAGTTTTTTTTAAATAAATAAATGAATTCTTGCTTTTTATGCTTTTGATTTTTTGCATACGGAGCAATAAATTTTAAATGCTATTTATCAAACTGCATGCTCATATAATATTAATGATAAAATAATATCTATTACTTTTGATAATGCATCTAATAATAATTCTACTATTGCATTATTAAATGACTCTTTGCATCTCATTTTAGATGGACAATTATTTCATATTAGATGTGCATGTCATATATTAAATATTTCTGCTCAAGCTGGCATGGACATAATTCAAGATGTTATTTCAAAAATTAGAAATGCAGTTTCTTTTATTCATACTTCAAGAGCTAGACTTCAAGAATTTAAACAATTATATGTAGATCATGGTAAGCATTTTAAAAAATTTAAACATATTATAATTACTCATTGGAATAGTACCTATACCATGATACATGATGCATATCCATATAAGAACTTATTAAGTGCATATATTAATGATCGTGGATTAGGATTTATATTGACTAAAACTGATTGGAGTAAAGGTAAAATTTTGAAAGATTTTTAGTTACTTTTTATGATGCTACAAATGTTCTTTCTACTATTATTATCCAACTTCTTATTTATTTTTACAAAAAGCATATATAAGTAATGAAAAATTTAAAGAATATAGATATGATGAAATTTTAGCTCATATTATACATCAAATGGAAGCTAAATGGAATGAATATTGGGACATGATATGTTCTTTGCATAACTTAGCTGCTGTTTTTGATTCTAGAGTTAAATTAATTGGCGTAAAAATTTTAATTGATATATATTGTGAAAATATGTATCAAGATCCTGAACCCGATAAAAATGAGGTAACACGACTTCTTAATGATATTTATGCTTTATATGATAAAAAATTCATGGATATAGAATACATGCACAAAGCTTTGCTTCTTCTAGTTCTTATTCGTCATTTATTTTTTTATTCATGCACAAAGAAGACACACACATGCTTCATCATCTTCTTCCTCATCTTTAAGTAATGAACTAAAATTTTATTTACGAAATGATCTTCATTCTGCATATGATAAAGATCAAATAGAGAGTCTAAATGTATTAGCTTGGTGGAAGAGTGTTATAAATTAATATCCTGTTATGTTTGCTATTGCACGGGATATTTTAGTTGTGCCGATGTCCACAGTAGCATCAAGATTCGCTTTCAGTGTAGGTCGGCGTATTCTGAATGAAAAGAGAAGTAGGATGACTAGCGAGACGGTTGAGATGCTTCTTTACTTCAAAGATTGGTTGAATGCTGAAGCGAGGCTTCAAGATAAAGGTGGACATGACTTGATCAGAGAAGATGATGATGATACAAATACTACTGATGAATGAGTCATCTTTATTTTTATAATTATATATATATATATATCATTAAAGTGAGTCATCTCTATTTTTTTTTCTTTTCTTATTGTATTCTGGAGGTCAGGCCTAGCCTCCCTTCCTTCATGTATCATTTTAATTTTAAATTAATAAACTGGTAGGAGTCTATGCCAAACCCTCCATCATTAAGATGGCTTCATACTAATAAATCTTTTATTTTTAATAATTTTTGTTAATATTAGGCCCTTATGGGTTGTGCCAGACTGGCATGGCTCAGGCCCTTGTGGGCCGTGCTGGGCTAGCACACGTGTCGTATCGTACCTGGCACAATTGGGCCATGCCAGCCTAGGCCCGCGACGTGCCGTGCCGGACTTGGTCCGCGGGTCAGACTTTCCAAGCCCAACATGACTCCTTTTACGGGGCCATGCCGGGCATGGCCCGATACTGTAGTTATCGGGCCATGCCGGCTTGGGCCGAGCCATGGGCGATGCAGCTCAGTGCCCATGTCTAGATGCAAGTTTAATTTTAGTATTCTAGGTCATTGATATCGAAACAATTTTGCCTCCCCACCATCGGCGAGCACAACCATCACACGAATGTGCATCGAGGGGGATGCACATGAGATCCACACAAGCTCATGTATCACACTAGCAAGTGCGGTACATGGTAATAAGGATGATGTGGATCTCAAGAAGAATCGGTTCTCAGGTGTGCTTGCCATTAATGGTGTGGCCAGCCCATTCCTTTGATATTTGAGTTGTTTCTTCTTACCTCTTGGATTCTTGTAAAAACTTCCAGCCCATTCCTTTGATATTTGAGTTGTTTCTTCTTACCTTTTGGATTCTTGCAAAAACTTATGTTCATTTGATATTGCTTTTGTTTTCATTTTTTATTTTTAAAAACTGAAGAAGAAAATTAATGAATTATACTGAACGATGTTATAATGCAACTCTTTTATTTTTAAAAATTGTTTATAAAATCTTCATAGCTCTTCGAAGCACAGATTTATTGACTTCAGAAAAAAAAATGAAAATGGAAGAAAGAAATGGTGGAAGTTTCCTGCAAATATTATCTTCCATCCATCCTACTTCACTAATTTGTTGAATAACAAAAACATAAAAACAATAATGATACCATACAGATGTTCAATGTTTGATTTAGATTTGATGTTATATTCCTTGCCTAAAGAATTTTTTTTTGTGAACCTTAAATTAGCCCTAGGTTTTCCATGTTTCTCTAATCAGTTTATTTGTTATTTTCATGTGATCTCTTTTTAGTACCCTTTGTGTCATGATCTTGAATTTATCTGATATCTATGGTCTTCATTTATGGTATGTTTGGTTGTTAGGGAATCCATGAAAAGGAAAAGGAAGAATATGGTTTTTCCATGAAAAAGAAAAAAATTTCTGAAGAAATAGTTATAAATTTTACAGATTTGTTAATTTTCTAATGAATCAAATGGATGGAAAACTAGATTTTCCATGAAAAGAGGTTTTCCAATTATTTTTCTTGCAACCAAACATAACCTTATTTAAGTTGGATTTAGTGGTAGATTTCTTCTTGCTTAAACCCTGCTGAATCTTGAGTTAGTCTGGGGCTTGCTTTGTTTTCTATCTTTTTGTTTTTCATTATTTTTATGTTTTCCGTGTTTGATATTCTTTTTTTTATTCCACTATATTTGATGTTGACTTAATATTCCTAATTGTTTCCCTGTTTTCTCTGTATGGTATTCCTCTATTTTATTACTTTTAATGTGTTTTATGTGGTTTCAGTTTTGGTATTCCAAGTTTCTGTTATTTGAGAGTTTACATTGTGCTTCTTGAATTTCTGTGAATCTTGTTAGCCTTGTGCTTCTTCTCATTCCTAAGTTTATTACCTTCTTGTTTGGTGTTTTCTTTTGTTCCATTTATTTGAATTTTTAAATATATTTTTAGATTTTGATTTATTTATTTCTATAAAATTCTGTTAAACATTGGTTTATTCATTGCTGTTCCTTGTTCCTCTAATAAGTTTTATTTCTTGATTTCACATTTTCTCATTTTGGTGTTCTCTTATTTTACTCTCCGATATATATGATGTTTTCCTTTTGCCGATGTCTATGCTCTTCATATTGAGTTGGATTTATCAGTATATTTCTTGCCTTTTGAATCCATTTGAATCTTTTTATCATTTTATTTTTGTACTGTATATTCTTGTTTGATCTTGTTTGTTTAATTTTATTTCAAATATGAATGAACTTAATTTCAGCCTAGCTACTTGGTTTAGATTGTTTGAGATGGATTTTGTGTTCTACTTCTTGCCTCCTCAGTTTTGTGAATCTCTTCTCTGTTTTATGGATTTCTAGTATTTTCTATTCATCATCTTCTCTTAAAACTATGCATTGGATTTTTTTTGTTATATTATATTCATCACCCAACATCATGATCTATAAGACTTGCTTTAATTTCATTAAACTGACACATTTGCCAGACTTAAAATAATGGCAGCTACAATTCTATGATTTATATTGACCACTTGTTATATGTACAAGATCCAAAACATATGATAGAATTTCCCTTATTTTGTTTATCAGACATCAATGGAAAACCTTTGATGTTAACTTAGACCTTTGACGTTAACTTAGTCCTTTATTTGATTTTTTTTATTAGAAATCACTATATTCTACTTCTTACCAACTGAAAGGAGCCCCTAGTTTTAAGAAAAAGTCTTTGTGCACCGCCTTCGGTGCACAAAGAGGTGCACCGATCGTGCACCCGTACGAGCACGGATGTCACGGTCCATTGGACCATGATGCGCTCCGCACATGCGCTTACACGAGCGCGCGCTGGTATGCATCTTTGTGCATCGAAGGCTGTGCACAAAGACTTTTCCTAATTTTAATTATGAGGCTCCATTTACTTAGTTTTTCTGAATCGTTGTCGTGATAGCCATTATGGAGGCCCATTTTACCTCATCACTTGAACAGCTAGGCTCTTAGAATATTTGCTTCTTGAATAATTTTGCCATACTAAAGTTCCAGCATATCAGTCAGACTAGAGTTCTGATTTTTGCCCATCTCTATCCTAAACCTTTTAGGTAACTTCATCTACCTTTACTCACTCTTCAAAAGGCATTTCATTCTTTATTACTCTATTGTACAATACCCTTAAAATAGTTTCATATTGGATGAAAAAAAAAGTATTGCATGCTTATGACTCAAGTTCACCTACTATCAATTAACTTTTCCTCAAGCTTTTGAGCACATAATTTTAGTCCGTAACAAGTTAATTGGACCAGTAAGTTAATTGGCTCAGAAATAATCCTATATCAAATGAGATACTTAAGTCCATCTGCTATCAATTAACTTCCACTCGAATTTTTTGGTCCCATAGTTTTGACCCTTTAACGAAGTTAAATTGATCAACATGTGAGCTTGGGGTGTTACAAATAGTATCAAAGCTAATCCGAGTGTATGAAAATTGATGAGTGTAACCAGTGACTCGGCTTGGGATATATTCTGTCTAGTTTGTGGCGTACAACTTCTTGAATGGGCTGTTACCTATTAACTCCAGCTTTTGAGCTATATGATTTTGATCTACTAATAAGTTAATTGAGCCAATAGATGAGCTTGGCCTCGCTTTGCAATGAGCAACCAAGTTTGAAAATTTTCACCAACAGGCATCCTTACAACCACTTATATGTTTGTCTCTGTCTAGCTGTTATAGCCTAAGAATATTATTCCTCTGTTCCCACAGCTCCATAATGCAGATTCCATTATCAAGCCTATCTTTTTCTGCTTGCATCTCTCAATTAATTAACGATTTGCTGTTAGAACTCAGGCTGTTTAGTTGTTGGGATTTACCAAAACTGGTTTGTGTAAAGGCCAAAGAATGAGTTTTATGAAGAAACTTGTTTGGTTGCCTTTTGCAAATCTTGTTATATGAAAACCAATAAGTTTCAAAACTTGAAAATGACTCCCTTTATTTGTTATAAAATTCTGTTTCACTAAAAATCAGGTGATAGATCATAAGTTTTAGAAAATTCACAGGCAACCAAACAGCTCTGTCAAGTTGCCTCCAAATCTTTCCCTCAGTAAGCAGGGTACACAATCTAATTGAAAATAAGTTAGCCTTCCACCTGATAGCCAACATGCAACTTATTCCATGATATGTCCAATATTGACTGTCTCTGCACCAAAAACTCTCCTTGGAACTTTGCATAACAGCACTGTAAACAGAGCATCAAGTTGGGTCAAATCCAAATCAGACTATTATTAAATGGATCTTAATGATCTCTTTAGCTGTTTTCTTAAAACGTCACATTTAGTGTAAGAAAAATTCGATTACCATTACAATACATCATTTGATTTTCATTCATGTCATACTCCAATTTTCTGATTAAACACACTGTTTTGTTGTGGCAAACTTGAGATCCACTGGTGATGCAAAAATCTGATGCCAAATCCCTTTTTGGACAATCTTTGCATCCTTCCTAGCTGAAGCTATATCTATTGAGGGTTCATACTCAAGAATTAAAGTATTACATTTGAGACCATGCTGGTTTAGGTCATGTGCGATATGTTTATAGTGCCACTCTGCAAGCATTCGCATGGATAGAAATGCAACTCTGAAAGACCTGCAATTGTTACTGATATATACTGTTGTATTTGATTCTTTTAAAATATGAACCAATTTTACTTGATTTATTTGAATGTTTAGGCAGTTAACTATTAACTAGTCTGTAGATTCTATAATTATAAATCATGCTTTGTGCTGATTACTATGGATATCATAATTTCAAATATTCTGTCCTAAGAACTTACTTTATGTATTTGTATATATGCATTGGTATCACATGCTCTTAGTAATTATTGAAATCATAAAGAAATATATATTTATGTTTGCATAGTAATGCCACATAAAACATGTTGTACTGAAATTATCAAACCGAGAAGAATTAGATTTTCTTGATTTCTAACATCTGGACAAATGTAGAGCAATAAACTTTTTTGATTTATTTTATCTACTCTAGAGTCTATATGCTAAGCAACTTTTAATCCCAAGAAAGAAGAGGGGGCAGGGGAGGGTAAGAATTTTGGACTGTCTAAAAGCTAACGAGGTTGTTCAGATGATGGTGCTGATGGAGAACAAGTTTAGAACAATAAAACATTAGATAAACCCAT
Source organism: Calamus simplicifolius (assembly GCA_900491605.1). Taxonomy (NCBI): domain Eukaryota; kingdom Viridiplantae; phylum Streptophyta; class Magnoliopsida; order Arecales; family Arecaceae; genus Calamus; species Calamus simplicifolius. The sequence goes on along the minus strand of UESW01003921.1, from coordinate 1,547,548 downwards.
TGCTATATATTGAGATGCATATCTTCAACGTGTTGTAAAATGGATGAGCATAGACGTACAGTTGTATGCACTTCTACACAGTGCCAATTACCTAATGCCACAGTATGTATCATAGATATTATGATACAGACAAGCACTTCAATCCTCGTTTGATACTGATCTTTAGCCTCATCAACTTTTAATCCCATATTGTTTCTCCCATATATAGCCTTCTCTATTTGCTTTTTAACATTCTCTTGCACTTTGCAACAAGCATGCCACTGACATAATCAAAATTGTTAGAATCCATTGTTCATGTACCCGGACCACCACATATTTTTGGTTTAATAACAGTATCCTGGTGGATCAGGTGCTGAGTTCTTTCTATCTCCCCTATGCCGCGGGAAGTCTTATTCTTCTTGGTTTCTCTTGAAACATCCTTTTAATCATAACTAGCATCCAGTACATGAACAGCAGAGCAGGTGAGAGTTGTACCAACATCAGTCAATGATCATTGTGTTTATCTTGTCAACTTTGATTCCACGTATAACAGCAGATATTTGAATCCTTTGTCTCCTTGCGAGCAAAGGTTTGAGGTTTTCCTAGATATTTCCTAGGTCAATGCGATCTTTGAATGCCCAAAGATCTACGAATCATGATGACCGATCTATGATGAAGTGTTGTAGAGAAATCATTTGCAAATTTGTATAGGTTCGCTAATTGCCATGGCACACTCAGATGTCCTCCAATAACCTTCACCTCTTTTTTTTTTTTTCAATAGAGATATTAGTAAAGATAAGATAGCTGTTAGGATATGTTAAATGAATAAGTTAAAGAGGAATTTGCACTGCTCGGGTTGCTCATTGCACCCCCCCCCTCTCCCCCTCAAATTTTTTTTTTAAAAAAAATCCTAAACTACCCCCCATCTCCTCACCCAACCCTCCTGCTTCACTCCCCTTTCTTCTCTGGCACCGGCGCCTCCCCCCTCTCCTCTTTCCTCCTTTGCACCGCTCCCCCATCCCTCCCCCGACCTCCATTTTCTTTCCTTCTGTTTCCGGTACCGCCCTCCATCCATCCCTCTCCCCTTCTCCCCACTTTTCGGCCTCGGCACCGTCTTCTTCCCTGCCTGGCACCGTGCCAAGAAGGAGAGAGACGGTGCCGGAACCGAAAAGTGAAGAGGAGACCGAGACCGAGGGGAGGTAGAGGGCGGTGCTGGAGAGGGAAGGGAAGGAGATGGGGGCTGGAAGGAAGGGTGGGGGATGGTACCAGAAAGGAGGAAGGAGAGGGGGTGCTGCTGGAGAGGGAAGAAGAGGAGATGGGAGCCGAAAGGAAAAGGTGGGGGGCGGTGCCAGAGAGGGGAGAGGAGAGGGAGGACGCTAGTGTCGGGGAAGGAAGGAGAGAGGGAAGGGGACGGGGTACTAAGGGTAGTTTAGGATTTTAAAAAAAAAAATTTGAGGGGTGCACTGAGCAATCCGAGCGGTGCAAATAGAAATTCCCAAGTTAAAGCCCATCTTGATTCAATGCCAACTGAATTTTCCCTAAATGAAATAGATAAGGATTCTGATGGAATGAACGTGTGTAAGAGATTTTGGATCCCTATCTTTTAATCCTCTAAATATAAATAATCCTACCAGTTGGAGTACTAATAACAAGAAATGTTGGGCCTTTGCTGTGGCCATTCTTGCTTTCAATGGAACAGGGGAAGAATTTGTTCCTTGAATGATCATTGACTTGGGGAAATGGTATGAGTTATTGAATAACCTTGGAGGATGCTCTGACTGCCTGGCTCTGAGGTTTGCCAAGTTACCAGAGAGGCAGCATGGATGGTAAAGTTGAAAGACTTTACCATAATGTGGGTGGAGTTCTTATATGTTAGTGTTTCTTAGGATTCATAGTTTCAAAACATCCTTCACATTCATCATTTAGTTTCTTAGGTATGTTAGTGTTCAACTCAACCTAGCTTTAAAAGGAATTCATCAGCTGGCTTAGGCAATTCCTGGAGAGTTCTTTCTGTTAAATGGATTAAGACAAAAGCTTCTGCGGTTTTAATTCAAGAAAGTGGTTTATAAAGGTAAAAATGAATTTGAAGAGAGATATATCTTTGTTATATAGATGGATGGCTCGATCTTTAATCATGATAATGGTGTTTGGATCACTGTAATAAATGAAATAATGAACAGCTATTAGTAACAAAATTATCCATTACTGCTACGGCAAGGGGGCAAAGCTATTATTTCAAGATCACTTAATAAATGAATAGTTTTGAACTCTTCAAAATTATGGGTTCTTGTGCAGACCATCAAGTAGCTTCCTTTGGTAGAACCATATGCTGGTAAGCTGATCAACTGCCATTATCAAACTTCGAAAGTTGTGGCATGAATCGTACTCCAAGAACTTTGCTTTTCCTTTCTAAGCCTGTAATACTCCAAGAATAGTTGCACATCGAATGAGAATGAAAATTGTTATATACTTATAACTCAAATTCATCTACTACTAATTAACTTTTACTTGAATTTTTTGGCCAAATTGTTTCGGCTCGCTAACGAAATTAATTAGATTAGCAGATAAGCTTGATGTGAAGCTATCATTGCAGTACCAACAATTCGACGGTATATATTTTGGTTAGCTTACGGCGTACTTAGTATAAGGGAGAGATTGTAATGATCCAAAAATAATTCCACATCAAATAGGAAAGACTCAAGTTTACCTTCGGTTACTAATTAATTTCTACTTAAGCTTTTAGATTTTATGGTTTTAGTCTGCTAACAAAATTAATTGAGTATTGTAAAGCTGTACTAAGTATCGGGTGGCCTGCAGCTTTCTTAGCTAACGCTACAAACGGTGACCAAAGTGGTCATGATATGCCCTCTCCAATCATGTGGCCAATGATTTTTATGAACTTGGATTCCACAATATTTGTAGAGGTAACATATACCCTCTCCAATCAGCCTCATGTGACTAATGATTTTTATGGACTTGGATTCCACAATGTAGAGGTGACAGAGGCTTGTGTGGTAATCCTTTTCTTTCCCTCTCGTCTCTTCGAATCATTTTGATGTTTGTAGTTTGTCTTGGTGCTCTATGTGATCGCGACATCTGGAATGGATTCCAACCTGCTAAAAAAAACAGATGCACTTGGCTGGAGCATCAGCTATGAGTTTAGTTTCCCTAGGAATCATGATTTATTCTCTCTTTTTCTTACATCGATCCTGTTTCTGAGAGGAACATTAGAATCTTTTATCACACTAGAATTGGATAAACCGAATTAACATTAAAAAATTACATATCAATGTTATGCAGCTGTCTCTCCGGCTGCAGTAGATGGACCTTCTGATGCGTTATCCCATCATCCACACTCTCTCACATGCATTTATTGGGGACCATGGCATCCTAGATCATGCGATCAGAACGTAGATAATGCTAGAAAACAGTGGTGATGTAGAGCTTAAGAGCTATGCTGAATTAAGTCTGCTCATGATCCGCTAGAAGAGGCTGCTTCTTGCCTTCCCACTTGTCCAATCTTTTCTGGGCTTCAGCCACCTGCATAGGATTTGATGATAGAAGTTTAGGCAACAAAATATTTAGCTAGCAATTATGTGTTTGAATATTACCATATTATCTTTTGGTATTTTGGAATCATCTCGTTACACATGGGAAATGTTTTATCATTTGGGGTTCGAGATTTCTACATGATATCTCAATATATTAAGTTAAAAAACCAAAAATATTTGAGTAAAAAATAAATATATTAAGTACAAATAAAGATTTTAATATCCATCATCATCGATATACTGACTAGTAATATTGTGAAGAGAAATAAGCAAAACATCATAAATATTAACTTAATTAATATGATCGCATGCTATATTGAAGCCAATTAAATAGGATTTTATCTACTCATTATTAAAGTTATTTTGAGGATCCAAAATCTCTTCTCACCATACCACCTTTCAGTCGCGTCCATTTTTGTTGAGCAATATAACTACAATGGGCCAAGGTTTGGTGGTGGTGATTCTTTTATTATATTGATAAGTAACCGGCTTGGGTTAGTCCATGCTTCCTTGTAGTGGATTGATCTTCTCTTCTGAAAGAATGCAGTGGATGAATATTATGATGAAAAAGATGTATAGACTTTGTTTCCCCTTGTGGACGTAATTCAGCAATGCCATGGTATTTTCTAGTCCCAGACGCCAGGATAAAAAGTTGGAAGGTAAAAAATTATAGTGAAAATAGTTGTAAGATCATATATAAAAGGACAAGTACAGAATAAATCTTTGCTTATGATGCCACTGATGGAAGGAAGAAAGATTTGAGGGATGGAGTCAGCATGGCATCGACATTATTAGGACCAGAGAAGGCATCTGATTCAGTTTTGATGGTGTTAATTAGATATGGTTGGGATAAGGCTTGTTGGTTATGTTGTCAAACAAGCATTAATGGATTAGAAGAGGGAAATAAACCAAGGCAAAAACAGAAAGGCAAATTAGTATACCTCTTTGTTCCAGTCAGTCCTGAGAGTGACCCACAACAGGATGACAGTCTGCATTAATGTTCCTCCAATCATACCAGACCATATTCCCTGCACACACACATACATATAATCATACATTTGAGATTTTTGCATGGTTGATGATGCAGACCATTCAGCATTCCATTAATATATAGTTATGATGTTTTAAAAGTACTTGATTGATATTAGAGGTAATCACTCAAAAAGAAATATTATGCTGCAGCTTTTGCACTTTAGAGTAGAGTAGAGATCAATTTTGATGGTGAGAGTGCGATAACTTTTACCTTTGCTCCCAGGTTAAACTTGAAACCGAGAAGACAGCCGAGTGGGACGCCAACAATATAATAGCAACCAACATTAACGTAAGCGACGAATGCTTGCCATCCACAGCCAACAGCAACACCTTTTTATAACATGAAATCCAGCCAGGTTAGTATATTATTAAAAGGAAACAAAAAGAAGAGGGAAAGAAGAAGTTTTTTTTTTGTTGGTCTCACACATTTTTCAGGTCACCTTTTGAAATTTGGGGATGATTAAAGAGCTTTTAAAACCGGTGTGTCATTTGGCACCAGTTTTACATGTTTGGCGTCGAAACCAAACATTTTACGAAAAAGAGGTTAAAGTGAAAAATGCCATTTAAAAGGATGTTTTGCATGTTCACCGTGGCGCTTGAAATATACCACTTCATGTGGCGCTTCTCTAAGCCACCTTCCACTTTCACTCTTGGTCTCACTCTCAAATGACACCGGTTTTAAAAATAGCTCGATGATTAAATCTCATGCCAATGTTATGTCTCATCAAATCATTTTACTTCTTTCTGGTTTCCTTTCATTTCATGTTGGAGTCTAATTAATCTTTCTAATCAAAACAAAGGAAAGAGTAGAGATTTGCTGGTTTCACACAGATTCTCTGTTTGTCTCTTGGGAAATAAGGACCACTAAAAAGTATAAAAAGTAGGCTAGGATGTTCCCAAACTATTATCTCCAGTCTCTCATATTGGAAACTATACTTGTTTGCTCATTACTTCTTGCAGATCTGCTACCATTTCCTTTGTCATGAAAATAAAGACTATATGTAAAGAAAGAGAAACGGTTTTGAGATTATTTGTTTGACAAGTGGTATCATGTTATTTACTTGCACATTCTGTCTAAAACAATAATCTATTAAATCCCTTGCTTCTAAATCTATATTGCTCAAACTATGGATAAGTTATGTGAAGGGTGTAAATTTTACATCTTAATAAACTAACCATACCACAAAAAATCAAAGTGTCATCACATTGTTGGTTCCTAGAGAATCTCCGATGAACAAGGGTATCTCTTGTTCCATTTTTCATTTGTCTTTATCATTCATAGATTAAAGCCTTGGGAGTCAAAATTGCACTGATTAAGTATCCATGGTATGACATCTCAAAATCATGGAGACTCCACACCAGCTTATAATGCTCCGTCCTTACGATCTCAAACTACCTAATGCAAAGAAAATGACTGCTAAAATTGTGGCATTATGTTGATTGACCACTAGAGAGCTTATGCTTCATTGCATTTAATGGGCATCCAACCAATGCCATGCTACTTTTCCTCTGCAATGCTTAATTCAGAAGCTTCTATCTCATGAAAAGTTTCATTTATGTCATAATTTAATTAGCTTTGTTTTGATTGCTTGATGTTATAGGGATGATGGTGCTCACCAGACAGGACAGGTTGGATGCCATTGAGGATAAGGGTGATGGCGAGCAAAGGGGTGAGCTCAGCAACGGCATGGGACACTTCCTCTCCTTCTGTAAAGATATAGCTGATATAGTCCGAATGCAGAGGATGATCACCGCTATTATCACTGATATTACGAAGGACAATGCCGTCACCACCACTACCGAAAATGCTGCCGACTTTGGATTGCCAGCTCCGAGCTCGTTGCTCACCCGCACACTGCAAGAGTTTCAGACCAAACCAGTTATTTATCAAAAAAAAAAAAACTCTGATTCTTTGCACAGCTTCCCTTTTTTTTTTTCTGCAATAATTTGATTTCAATTCGGAAAAAAATTTAAACTTCTGAGAACGATGAAGAAACATTGCAAAACATGAGGACAATAGGCAACGAATTACCAACAGAGACGTAAAATGGGATGGATATATTACTGTAGGTAAAAGTATTAAAACATCTTATATTTGGACTATTTTACCATCAGCTTGTCACTGGTCCTTTACCGAAGGAGTCCGTCTTTTATTTTTTTGTAGATTTTTGAGAGCTTACTAGCATACAAATCCAATGAAGTGTGTTTCGAGAAGATTTTTTATTAATTAAAAGAAACATCGAATAATCTCGTTGCTTGGATTTGTATATTGCCATGAGCGGTGCAGCAATGCATGAAAGATAAAAAGATGGGATTCTGTAAAGGATCGGAGCCAACTCTCTTGAATAATTCACGAGGTTTTGAACGGTTTGTCTTCGAGCAACACGTCTCTTGAAAAAAACGATCATGCGCTGGAGGAAAATGAAAGCCGTTGACAAATGTCTGTGAGGAGTTGGGTATGGTCGCTGCATCGTAAAGACTAAAAGGTTCTTTAATTGTTTCCTAGTGAACTACTTGGCATCAATAATTCATGGTTGTCCTATCTCATTTATTTTTCCTCAGATCCTGACAAAGAAAAGACGAAAAAAAAACAACGGCGTCGCTGAGAGTGAAGGTGCGAGCATATGTGGCTCTGTTTTGCCACCTTGATGCTCTGTTTGTACGGAGAGAAAAAAAAAAAAAAAAAAAAAAAAAGGAAAGAAAGTAAAGCAAAGAGGAAATATTTTTTTTCTGTTGAATAAAAAAATAATAATAATAATAATAAAAAAAAAATAATAAAATAATGTTTTTATTATAAATAATTACAAATACATTATTTTTTAAAAAAATCAATATCAGAATAAAAAATATTTTTAATTTTTTTTAAATTTTTTTCAAAAAAAATACTTTTTTTTTTTCTCTATTTTTTTCTATAATTTTTTTTTCTTTTTATTTTTCCTTTTAACCTTCTTTCCTTTCACTTTCTCTTCACCCAAGATAGGCTAAAGGCCAAAACGACACTTCAGCAACCACATCGATCCATTGTACCGTTTAAAATAAAACACTGAAAGAAAAAGGGATGGCGACCAGCGTTCCGTCACCTTCTTGGTTGGGCCTTATAATATTCAAAGACAGATACAGTAAGAAGGGACGGGGGACCGACCTGGCAGCAGCGTTGAACCCAACCGAGATCATGAACACCCATCCAGAGATCGTCATGCTGCATCACCAAACAAAAACACGTTTTAAAATGAAGTTCATCTATAACATAAACACGCAGCACATGACATTAGACAAGGATCAAGTAGGATCTACTATTATATATAACACTAAAATACGAGTCCTGTTTTATATAGAAAAAAAAAAAGGCTTGCTCGGCTGTCACAAGGTTCCAACGTTCAATCCTCTGATTTAATATTGAGCACTGTCGCCCACACAAGCTTGCTCACGCCACGGACAAAAGGGTTGTCAAAATAAAATAATAAAGAAATAGTAGAGGAGGCTGTGTACTGGCCTCATCGAAGACAACAAAATTCTCCAGTCGTCCAGCACTGCACTGGTAACGCTATGCCCAAGGTGCATTGCATTTTTGCAGTTGAAATGAAGACCCACGCACCGAGGGCCACTTATAACCATACGAAATATGGTGAAGTCCCTTGCGACCAAAAAACGTACATACTGACGTGGGGACTGCGAGCGTAGCACGTCAGTCTCGCACGTACGTTACGCGGCTGTCACGTAACTTTGCACGTTCCATCTCCATTGGGTCCCAGGTTAAAGCGATACTAGTGTCATTATGCGACGCTCGCCGACGGGCACCGCTCATGGGAGATCTAAATATCTAATGTGCCATAGAATTTATGAGTTGAGTGCCGCTGGCAACCAAACTACTAGGATTCCACCGCCTCGGAGTGAGGTGATTCTGGCATTCCGAAAGCGCTAACATCACTACAATAGCTGGTTGTAACTTTAAATTTTTTTTTTAATTTCTCGCTGTAAGCCGTAGCGTGTTCGATGTATTGCCTCGGTGAAACCTCTCCAAGGGTTGTTAAAGATTTTTGAGAATCAAAGGATAACGCTCCAACTGGTAGTCTTTAATTCTAGAATGGCGGGCAAATAAGCTTTTTAGAAATAATTTATTATGTTTAGAAATAACCTCAAACGTTACGTAGGGCCTTAGATGGCGATTAATTTATATGGGAATCTGCCTCAAAAGGTTCACCCCCGAACGCCGCTTGATGAAAAAGATATACTACAGCTGTGTGCAACTTTTCCGTATGATGTGTGGGGTGTGTTTGGAGTGCGAATTTGGAGTCTTACTTACCACACTGTCAGCGAATCGAGGGCCAGCTGGGGATGATCAAGAAGGCCGGCGATGAGCACCAAGACCTGGAAGTACCACGTCTCGAGGCACAGCATTACCGCCGAGGCGGTGGAGAGCTTGAGGAACTCCGGCAGGCCGGTGAAGGCCTGCCAGGAGAAGCCGGTCCAAGTGTACCGGCACTTCTGGCTCGTCACTATGTACACGAACTGGGCTATCACCACGATCCACCAGCTCAAGCTCAGCACCAGCGATGCCCCCAAGAGGCCCAGCCCCAGCTTGTAGATCGCCAACCAGCTGACCAGCAGGTGGACGACCACCGTCGCCGTCGATATGTACGCGCTCGGCGCCACGATGCTCTGCGCCTGTAGGAACTTCTGGATCGGGAAGTTCGCAGCGTAGGCAAATATCTGCGGGATTAGCCCGTAAACGAAGATGGACGCCGCCTTCGCGATCTCCGGCGACTCTCCCAACAGCACCAGTAGCGGCCTGGAGAAGGCGTAGATCACCGCGAGCGGCACGCCGGTCGCCATCAGGAGCACCGTCGATCGTTGAAGGTACACTCCGAGCATATCGTACTTGTGGGCGCCGTACGCCTGACCGCACAGTGTCTCGACGGCGCTTCCCATGCCCAGCTGTCACGCCACATACAAACATTAATTTCATCAGTATTATTAGTACGAGCTGCTGTTCTCTTTGGCTGGTCCGGTTGACACGAACGAAGGACTACCATTACGTACGTACCATGAGCCCGTAGGCGAAGACTTGGATGCCGTTGTTGCCGAGGGAGGAGGCGGCGAGCTCGAGGTTGCCGAGGTGGCCGGAGAAGATCTGGGTGGACATGGACATGACGTAGTTGAGCATGTAGACAATCACGGCGGGGGCGGCGAGGTGGATGAGCAGCTTCATCTCGATGACGGTGGCGAGCCGGATGCGGCGGGCCCACGGTACCGAGGCGTCGGAGAGGATGCTCTCCAGGCGGCCGTCCGATCCGTGTGGATCGCCGGCGGACCCGGCCATCGATGGCGACGACGTGGGGAGGGGTTGGTCGTCGTCGGAGGAGGGATGGCGAAGCGGGGTGGAGAGGTTTTCTGGGGAGGCAACCGAGCCCATATGGGGAGGAGGGATGGGATCGGCTGCAAGAAATAAAAAGATGGAGGCCTATCGCGAGTGATCGTCTGGTTGAGATGTGTGCGCGTTCGTGTATATATAAATGAGTGGTGTGGTACAAACTTGAAAGGTTTGCAAGGGCGGGTTGTTGGAAGATTCTTGTTTGGTTGGCTCCGCTTGCGTTCTTAGGCTCTTGGCTTATCAAATTTGGCTTTGGCTTTGGCTTTGGCTTTGGGGTTGATCTCGGCAACTGGTCTAACAACGCTGCAACGCTTGGTTCCAAGAGATCTCTATCAAATGCCTCGCAGAGGTCCACGCTTTCCAAATAATGAACGTTGATAAATTCCGAGGGACGTATTGCCTGTGTTTGGGTGGAATTTCAAATTGAGAATTTCAACGGGAGTTGTAGATAAGGCTTTTTACTTGTAACAATGTAACTGGACGTCATTGTGCGGCTGGATTCGGGATGCGGTTACCGTTACCGTCACCGTCCGGTGATTCATTGATGCCTGCTTTTTTTTTTTTTTTTTTTTTTGGTACAGTAAAGGGGAAGGAGGGCTAGGTTCCATGCGGTTCTGTTCTTTGCCATGCCAAGGAATGTTCCATGATACTGAATTTTCGCAGCTATTTTATCCGAAAATGAGTTGATCAATCTGATTCCACTCAGATATTAGAAGTCAGAATAGAAAAGTTTTTAGATAGATCTTAGCCTCTCAAATATCAAGTTTTAGGCTTCAAAAATTAATTTTAAAATTATTCGAATCGATCACTGTAATTTTTTGAACCTAAAATCTTCTGACGATGTGAAGAAGATCCTGACCATCAGGCCATCGCCTGAGCAGTATTGATGCCTGCTTTTTTATGAGTCGTTGGGATGCTTTTTCTTGGTTGGACTGTCAGCTTGGATTGTCAGCTTGTGAATCATATCATGAGAGCATATTTTTCTCATCACTGAAAATTTGATTAAAAAAAAAAAAGCGAACGCCTGGCTTTCGATAAAGGTCGTGGAAGAGAAATCCATCAAGAAATGGGCGCATTTGTACCGGAGGGATGGCGGACGCTAGGATGACCCGTAGTGACGGGATCTCAGCCTCGTCTAACGTGGCTTGCGGATGCCTTCCTAGAATTTTATATAAATCCGAGTCAGAGAAATTGGTGATCGATCGAGCACGGAAAGAATCAAAGTGATCCTGCTGCGACTACCGTCACCGCTTCCATCAGCATTGCTGTCGTTTTGATCTCGGGATCAGCCATCCATGTCCTCCAAATTGGATTTGATCCCATTCTCCTCTCAAATTGGCCGGGCGTGAATGTGTTTATATGCGCATTATATGGATTCGCCACTAGGTTCTTTTAACATACATGGATGTTTATATATATATATATATATATATATATATATATATATATATATATATATATATATAGATTCGCAATAAAATTCTTTATATATATATATATTTCATGATGTATATATTGTTTGATTTTATGTATTTGAAACAGCTTAAAATTTCATTCAAAAAATTAGTTAAAAAATGTTATTTAAAATTTTTAATTCTATACAAGCACTTAATTAAAATGTTGCTCAAATGCGACTAAATGTTTGCTGACGTAAGCCTTTATGAAAATAATTGGCTATTGCAATAATTTGCACGACAACTTTATATTTTTTTAATAATTTTCAAAGGCAAAGGCTTGTTTTGATTCCAAACTAACGTGGAGACTGCTACCTAACGCCACCAGGTCATTGTTTAATCCACCAATCCCTTGAGAGTTTCCCTTTTTTTATAGTGTGGGAGTCCAGGAACAGATGGCTTGTACCAATTTGTGCCAGAGAGAGCATGAAGTTTGGAATCTAATAGCTTGATCTTAATTTATTGAAACGTTGAGAGAGATTTATGAATATTTGGTTGACTTGGTCTATATGCATTTGTTGAAGGTCGATATGAATTTGGATGATATCATCATCTGATCAACTTTGGCATGATTCAATTATAAGGCCTTAAAGCGGAGACCGGAATATAAATCCTGATGTGGAACGTCTACATAGGGCCAAAAATTACATTACATCAAAGTATAGCAAATAAATTAAAACAAGTCAGCAAGAACCACATAAACAAAGGATTACTCCATTGCTCTCAGCCAAATTCGATCTAATCTTTCTTATTAAAGCACGTTCGAACCATGCTATCTAATCTAATTTAATCTAATAAACCTGAGATATTTTAATGATATTAGAATAAAAGAAGACAGATAAGTGAAACCACATGCATACAGTTAAAAAATAATAATAATAACTTTTTTTATTTGCTTTAACTAAGTATTGAAAGGGATAGAAAAATATTTTTTTATTTTTATATTTAAAAATCTAAATTATAGCAGCTCAGGCAATGCATCGATGAATACGATCTGTTGGGCCCATGGCCCACCTATTCAGCCCATTAGGGCAAAAGGGAGCGCTACTCCTTTTTTACTAGGGTTTATTCTCTCTCTTTATAAAAGGAGTAGCCGCCTTCCTTTTTTGGTTTTCTCTATTTTAAGGAGCAGCCGTCTGGAAAAAATAAGAGAAGCATGTAGCAGGTATTTCTTTTTTCTAGGAGCATGGATTGCTAGGGGAAGAGAAGGAAGGGCTGCTGCTTAGTGCTTGACTACGTGGGAGGACTTCCACTCCAGGAATCACGTGAAGGTGCTGCAGAAGAAAAACAAGAGAAGAAGAAGAAGAGAAGGAAAGAAAATAAGGAGGTAACGCAGGAGACCGTATTTTTCGGTGACGTAATCCTTATATCCCTATTGTTCTCTTGTGATTATTTCTCAAGTTCTGGCAAGGGACTTTGAGACTTGGATATTTATTATTTTATAGTGGATCTTCTTCTCTGGCTTGCCCATGGTTTTTTTTTCTTTATCTTGAAGGGATTTTCCACGTAAATCTTGGTGTTTCTGTGATTGTGTGGTTTGCGCATTTTTATTTATTATTCCGCTGTGTATTACGGTCTGCTAGTATTTGCTCGTACACAGATTCTTTCCCATCAACTGGTATCAGAGCCTGTGATTTTTTTTGTGTGTGCGAGCATGGAGGCTGGTAATGTTTTCCGCATGATCAGTCTGAACGGAAACAATTGGATGATATGGAAACCAAGGATGGAGGACCTCTTATATTGCAAGGATCTATATGGACCTTTAGAAGGGGTCAAAGCAAAGCCCGCTACAGTGACAGACGATGCTTGGATCATGTTAGATCGGAAGGCAGTCGGTTTTATTCGGCAATGGTTGGATGATAGTATCTTTCACCATGTTTCCAAAAGTTAGAAAGTCTATATGAGAGAAAAATAGCTGGCAACAAGGCTTTCTTGATCAGAAAACTAGTAAATCTGAAATATAAAGAGGGTGCTTCTATTGCTGAGCATTTGAATGAAATGCAGAGTATTAATAACCAGTTATCCTCTATGAAAATGTCTCTTGATGATGAGTTGCAGGCATTGTTACTTCTCAGTTCATTGCCAGAAAGTTGGGAGACACTGGTAGTTTCCCTCAGTAATTCTGCACCAGACGGTGTTATCACCATGAGTCAAGTAACAGGCAGTTTGTTGAATGAGGAGTTAAGAAGGAAAAATTCAGCAACTTCTCAGATTGATTCACAGGCACTTGTCTCAGAGAATAGAGGACGGTCAAAGTCTAGAAATAGAGACAATTCATACAAGGGTAGAAGCAAATCAAGGTCAAGAAAAGATATTACTTGTTATAACTGTGGTGAGAAAGGGCATTACAAGAATCAGTGTAAGAAGCCTAAGAAGAGTAAGAAAAAGGGAAAAGAAGTGGAGGATACAGAGTCAAAGGAGAATATCACAGCTACTGTGCAGAGTGATGATTATTTGATTTTGTCTACTTCTGATGGTATCTTCTCATGTGAGTGTCAAAATCATGAGTGGGTGATTGACACAGGTGCTTCTTATCATGCTACACCACGGAGGGAGTTTTTTTCTACATATAAGACTGGAAATTTTGGTGTTGTCAAGATGGGAAATCAAGGCACAGCAGACATCATTGGCATGGGTGACATCCACATGAAGACCAATCTTGGCTGTAAGTTGGTGCTCAAGGATGTAAGGCATGTAGCTGACTTGAGGCTAAATTTAATCTCAGTTGGAAGACTTGATGATGATGATTTTGATAGCAGATTTCATAAAGGGCAATGGAAGCTCAGTAAAGGTTCACTTGTTGTAGCCAGTGGGAAGAAATGTCACACTTTATACAGGTTGCAGGCTAAAGCTTATGGTGAACAGTTGAATGTTACAGAGAACACTTCAGCATGGAGTTGTGGCATAAACGACTGGGACACATGAGTGAGAAGGGGCTGCAAGTTCTTTCCAAGGAAGAAGTTCTACCAGACTTCAAAGGTGTACATCTGAACCCATGTGTTGATTGTTTGGTTGGCAAGCAACATAGAGTTTCTTTTGCTAGTCCTGCTTTATCTAGAAAAATGCATGTTTTGGATCGTATCTATACAGATGTTTGTGGTCCTCTGAGGACAAAAACTCCTAGTGGATCAGTTAATGTTCCAGGCATCAGTGGTGCACTTTATTTTGTCACTTTTATAGATGATTTTTCTAGAAAAGTTTGGGTCTATGGTTTGAAGACTAAAGATCAGGTTATTAATGTCTTCAAAGAGTTTCATGCCAGAGTTGAAAGAGAGACAGGAAAGAAACTGAAATGTATAAGGTCAGATAATGGTGGTGAGTACACAGGGTTATTTGATAATTATTGCAGATCACATGGCATTCAACATGAGATGATAGTTCCTGGTACTCCTCAGCATAATGCAATTGCAGAGAGAATGAACCGCACCATCATGAAAAAGATCAGATGTATGCTTTCACAGTCCAAGTTACCTAAAAGATTTTGGGATGAGGCATTGAAGACAGCGGTTGATGTAATAAACTTGTCACCATGTACAGCTCTAGATGGTGATGTTGCAGAGCGTGTATGGTCAGGAAAAGACGTTTCTTATAAGCACTTGAGAGTGTTTGGTTGTCGTGCATTTGCACATGTTCCAGACATTGAGAGGTCCAAGCTGGATGGTAAGACAAAAGAATGTGCTTTGCTTGGTTACTCACATGATGAGTTTGGTTATAGACTTTGGGATCCAGAAAAGCAGAAGGTATTCAGAAGCAGAGATGTGGTATTTTTTGAAGATCAAACCCTTCAAGACTTCAAGAAGGAGGTGTCAGTCAAGTCTTCTGCAGGAGGATTAACAGACTGTGATCCAGTTACTCCTCTAGTAAATCAGGGTGATAGGGGAGATGTGCAAGAAAATAGTGCAGGAGCAGGTATTAACTCACCTGTAGGACATGTTGAGCAGGAAGGAGATCAGGAGCAACCTCCTACAGAGCCTCAGCTGAGAAGATCTATCAGACAACGTCAACCTTCCAAAAGGTATTCTACAGATGAATATATAATGCTTACTGATGCAGGTGAATCAGAATGTTACCAGGAGGCAGTTGAAAGTGAGCAGAAAAAGGAGTGTTAGTAGGTATGCTGGAAGAAATGGATGCCTTACAGAAGAACCACACATATGATTTAGTGGAACTACCAAGAGGAAGGAAGGCTTTAAAGAATAAGTGGGTTTTCAGGTTAAAGACACAACAACATTGTTCTCAACCAAAGTACAAGGTCAGATTGGTTGTGAAAGGCTTTGGTCAAAAGAAAGGTATTGACTTTGAAGAGATTTTTTCTCCTGTTGTTAAAATGTCTTCAATTCGTGTTGCTCTAGGTATTGCTGCTAGTCTAGACTTAGAGGTTGAGCAGTTAGATGTGAAGACAGCTTTTCTTCATGGTGATTTGGAGGAGGAAATCTATATGGAGCAACCAGAAGGCTTCAAAGTCAAAGGTAAAGAAAATCTTGTCTGCAGATTGAAAAAAAGCTTATATGGGCTGAAGCAAGCTCCAAGGCAGTGGTACAAGAAATTTGATTCATTTATGGCTGAAAATGGATACAAAAGAATGGCTTCAGATCATTGTGTGTATATCAAATGGTTTAGTGAGGATTTTGTCATACTCCTACTTTATGTTGATGACATGCTTATTCTTGGGAAAGATATGTCTATGATTGATAGGTTGAAGAAGGAGCTGAGCAATTCATTTGAAATGAAGGATATGGGACCAGCAAAGCAAATACTGGATATGCAGATTTTTCGTGATAGAAGAATCAAGAAAATATGGTTGTCACAGGAAAAGTATATTGAGAAGGTATTGGATAGGTTCAGTATGATCAATGCAAAGCCAGTTGGTTCTCCTCTTGCAGGTCACTTCAGGTTGTGCTCAGAGCAAAGTCCTTCAAGTGATGAGGAGAAGGAGAAAATGAAGAAGGTTCCTTATGCTTCAGCAGTCGGAAGTTTGATGTACACGATGGTATGTACGAGGCCAGACATCGCATATGCAGTGGGTGTTGCTAGCAGATTTCTTGCAAATCCAGGGAAAGAGCATTGGGCAGTAGTGAAGTGGATCTTCAGATATCTCAGAGGAAGCTCCAAAGTTTGTTTAAGCTTTGGGGGTGGTCCAGCTGTGCTGATTGGTTACACAGATGCAGATATGGCGAGAGATATTGATACAAGGAAGTCCACATCAGGTTTCATACTTACTTTTGCAGGGGGAGCTGTGTCATGGCAATTCAGATTGCAAAGGTGTGTAGCTCTCTCTACCACAGAGGCAGAATATATTGCTGCTACCGAGGTCTGTAAGGAGATGCTGTGGATGAAAGAATTCTTACATGAATTGGATTGAAACAGAAAAATTATGTGGTACATTGTGACAGCCAGAGCGCCATCCACTTGTGCAAGAACCCAACTTTTCATTTCAAGTCAAAGCATATAGATGTGAGATACCACTGGATTCGAAATGTGTTTGAAGAGAAGCAGTTACAGCTTCAGAAAATTCACACAGATGAAAATGGGGCAGACATGTTGACAAAGACCTTATCAAAAGAAAGGCAAGAGATATGCCGACAGCTGGTCGGTATGATTTTACACTAAGGAAGCATGAGATAGCCTCCCTTATGGGCTGAAGGGGGAGGTTGTTGGGCCCATGGCCCACCTATTCAGCCCATTAGGGCAAAAGGGAGTGCTACTCCTTTTTCCACTAGGGTTTATTCTCTCTCTTTTATAAAAGGAGTAGCCGCCTTCCTTTTTTGGTTTTCTCTATTTTAAGGAGCAGCCGTCTGGAAAAAATAAGAGAAGCATGTAGCAGGTATTTCTTTTTTCTAGGAGCATGGATTGCTAGGGGAAGAGAAGGAAGGGCTGCTGCTTGGTGCTTGACTACGTGGGAGGACTTCCACTCCAGGAATCACGTGAAGGTGCTGCAGAAGAAAAACAAGAGAAGAAGAAGAAGAGAAGGGAAGAAAATAAGGAGGTAACGCAGGAGACCGTATTTTTCGGTGACGTAATCCTTATATCCCTATTGTTCTCTTGTGATTATTTCTCAAGTTCTGGCAAGGGACTTTGAGACTTGGATATTTATTATTTTATAGTGGATCTTCTTCTCTGGCTTGCCCGTGGTTTTTTTCCCTTTATTTGAAGGGATTTTCCACGTAAATCTTGGTGTTTCTGTGATTGTGTGGTTTGCGCATTTTTATTTATTATTCCGCTGCGTATTACGGTCTGCTAGTATTTGCTCATACACGGATTTTTTCTCATCACCATCTAGTGTTATTTTATTTATATTCTATCATGCCTTCTTAATTACGACTTTATTTTGTTTTTCTTTATTGGTTACAGCTTGTTATAGAAAGAAGTGTGATCATGCATTGGCGTGCATGTCCATCGATTTCTAATTTTTAATACAATCAAATTTTTTCATCATAAAACGATTGATTTCTAATTCTGCGTTGTCGATGTTAAACGGGATCATGAAATAAATTAATGAGCAAATTATTTGGATTGCTGCAGAAGTTAATCGATCGTAAACTAGCGGTTGTGATTGAAAACTAAAGCAGCCGGGTTCATTGTCAAAGAATTATAGTTGTTGAAATAAGTTCAATATTCGCAACATTATTTCATTCTCAAAAATTTTGTTGTTTATATCCAGGGAAAGCAATTTATTTCGATCCAATAACGACTATGTCTAATTGAAATCTTTAAGCTTTAATAAGGTTGAAAGCGAGCTGAGAAAAATTGAAAAACTTTTAAGACCGAGATATATATATATATATATACGACCTTCCATACTCTTCTATATTTTGTGGCCAATCTTATCGGTGGTGGCGGACAGAAGAATCCAAGAAATCGAGAGACAACTCTGACCATTATTCTTGGGAGTATTAATTACAGCTGCCAGCTGCTATGACGAAGGCAAGGACGCAATACGTACTAAATTCAAAATTGACTACTTCTTATATTTGTGATGAGCGTAATAGCTTTTGTTGTCAAATTACAGCTTCCATTCATATGTTTCGTTTTGTTTTTGGGTGAGACTTTTAAGTTTTGTTTGTAATAAATGAGGTGAGACAACTTCTTTAGATCGAGAAAGGAACCTCTGTGGGGTGAAAGGGGAAAAGAAAAGAAAACGGGGGTGCTGGTTGGTTGTCCCGTTGCTGCCGCTGCTTTAAAAATGCAGTGCAAGCGAGCGGCCGCCCCAGTGGAACAGTAGCAAAAATGGGAGTTAAGTTGACCACCCACCAGCTGCAGTTATGTCGCGAATGAGATTGATGAGATCCGACGCCCGACATTAACTAGGAAAGGGCAGTTTGTCCTTCCATTGCTCCAGCAACGCTGGCAAACGGTCATTATTTTTTTAAGAAAAGATTCAACATGTGTCTTAAAAAAATTAAATAATATATATATACATGGTGAGATCATAAGTTATAGCAAATGATATCAAAATGAATGCAATTTATGACCTATATGTACTAGAGGGCAAGATAGATAGCCTCTTTACTCTTTTGAGATCGATTATGGGCCAATTATATGTACTCCGTTTGATTATATTTTAATTTAAACTCTTAACCTAGTAAGATCGCTAGGGTTTAAATAATGATGCAGGTAAAAGTTTAATTTTATAAACGTAATGGATTAGATAGAACTTAGATGTATATAAAATATCCAATAACATCTTTCTGGCAGGTATATTTTAAGATGAGATCTTGCATTATTACAGATTCTTTGAAGGCGGCAGAATTCATCCAATGAACTTGTTTCAAAAGACAAGCAAAAAGGCATGTTAGACTTAAAGGTTTTTGTTGACGTCAAGTCATTTTTCTTGAGCGCAGGGAAACAGACATTCTCCTCACCGAACTTCTGCAAAAAAAGTCCCCGAAGACCGGATGCTCCAGTGGGGATCCTCCGACGCTCAAGTTAGTCACTCGAGAATAGACGAGAACTGTCTAGCCCCCAGGAAGCTAGACAATTAGGGCTTAACTAGCATGAAGGAGCTAGAAAAACCAGAGTTCATGGATCCTAACTTACAGCGTGAGTGTATGCTTTTATACCTGTTCAAAGATACACCCTTCCATTCCCAAAGATTGCTGATTTCAAGGTGACCTGTTCAATAACGGATAAAAGATGAGGCTGACGGTGACAGATCGTACTATCGCTGTGCATGCAGGAGGTGTCCTGCGTCACCTGCAGTGCGGCCTCACAGGTGTCTCGCGCCAGTGGTTGTACGTGGTGCACGACACCGCCGGATGTGATCGCGCATAGTTGCGGGCAGATGGTGAACCATACGCTGTAACGAGGTATGGCCATGCACAATGACAGACATGTGATGGACCATATGCCGTTATGAGGTATGGCCGCACCCTGCTATGGATGTGCGGTGGATTACGTGAGTGTGCCAGGTGGCCCGGAGCGGGCCGGATTATGCATCGGACACTGTTTACGTAGCCCGAGACCGAGGGGGTCTTGGGGATTGAGACATTGTTCATGAGGCCGGGAACCGTGGCTTGAGGTCGAGGGCAGAACTCGAGGCCAAGCACTGTTCATGCAGTCCGAGACCGAGGGGGTCTTGGGGGTTGAGATACTGTTCACGAGGCCCGGGAGCTGTGGCTTGAGGCCGAGGGCGGAACTCGAGGCCAAGCACTGTTCATGCAACCCGAGACCAAAGGGGTCTCGGGGGTTGAGATACTGTTCACGAGGCCCGGGAGCTATGGCTTGAGGCCGAGGGCGGAACTCGAGGCCAAGCACTATTCATGCAGCTCGAGACCAAGGGGGTCTCGGGGGTTGAGATACTATTCACGAGGCCTGGGAGCTATGGTTAGAGGCCGAGGGCGGAACTCGAGACCAAGCACTGTTCTTGCAACCCAAGACCGAGGGGGTCTCGGGGGTTGAGATACTGTTTATGAGGCCCGGGAGCTGTGGCTTGAGGCCGAGGGCGGAACTCGAGGCCAAGCACTGTTCATGCAGCCCAAGACCGAGGGGGTCTCAGGGGTTGAGATACTGTTCATGAGGCCTGGGAGCTGTGGCTTGAGGCCAAGGGCAGAACTTGAGGCCAAGCACTATTTATGCAGCCCGAGACCGAGGAGGTCTCGGGGGTTGAGATACTGTTTACGAGGCCCGGGAGCTGTGGCTGGAGGCCGAGGGCGGAACTCGAGGCCAAGCACTATTCATGCAGCCCGAGACCGAGGGGTTCTCGGGGGTTGAGATACTGTTCATGAGGCTTGGGAGCTGTGGCTTGAGGCCAAGGGCAGAACTCGAGGCCAAACACTATTCATGTAGCCCGAGACCGAGAGGGTCTTCGGGGTTGAGATACTGTTCATGAGGCCCGGGAGCTGTGGCTTGAGGCCGAGGGCGGAACTCGAGGCCAAGCACTGTTCATGTAGCCCGAGACCGAGGGGGTCTCGTGGGTTGAGATACTGTTCATGAGGCTCAGGAGCTATTGCTTGAGGACGACACCGAGAGGGGGGCTCAGGAGGCCAAGAGGGCCTCCGTCAGTCGCCGTTATCGTTTATTCTTACGGTGCTGGATCAGCCATATCAGATGCCCCCTCACCCCTGAGGCGAAGCGGGCCCACCCCAGCAAGGCGAAAGGGGTGTCACCTCCCAAGTGGCTGATCCCCGCTCTTTGCAAACCACCCCCGGACACGTGTCTCTGGGCGCTGCAGTAACTTTATGCGGGCATCAAGGGGGGATGTGAAAGGGCGGCCACTACCATCCACCCGATCCGTAACGATCGTCCTCGAGGCAAGGTTGATCCTCTGAAGTCTGTGTGGAAAGTGGCGCCATCATTACCCATCATAACGATGACGTCAGCGGCATCTCATCGTTGGCCGGAGGCAGATCGTACCATGCGCCAAGCGATCATCGAGGCAGCCCTGCCTACGATGAGAGTCCACGTGGCTGACGAGACAAGGCGGGATAATTCAAAATCCAATAAAACTCGGGTGGGGGTTGAATCTGGCCATATTGCTCCTACTTCCATTGTCTTCTTCCCCTAGCTCCCTGACCTTTCGCCTCCTGGCCCTCCCTGCAATCTGAGATTCTGCGCACGCCATTTTCTTCCCTAGGTCAGATCTTCATCTCTTCTAGACCTTTCTATTTCTTCTTCCAACAATGAGCTTCCAGTCCTGGACCTCGGAGGACGATTCAGAGGATCGTTCTCCTCCTGGGAGGCTTCATGCCTCTCCTTCCTCTCCCCCTTCTCCTTCACCTCCTCTTGAGTGGTCCTCTGATTCGGAGGACCGCGTCCCCCTAGCCCGGCGGGGGTCGCCGAGGAGGCTCCCGCAGGGAGGCGTCCGGCGGTGGGTGGCGTGGCCCCATCAAGGAGATGCTAGGCGGAGGCCGGCACCTCCTCACGGGTGGAGGCGGAATCCCCGGAAGGGATCGCCTCCACGGTGACAGGCCAGGATTTGGCAAACATCCGGGCCCGTTACCAAATCCCTCGGGACATCGGGCTCCATCTCCCGACTCCCGACAATCGAGTGATCTCCTCTCGACCAGGCTGAGTGGCCATTTACAAGATTTCCCTGAGGGTGGGCCTCCGCATACCCCTTCCTCCTTTTTTCGTGAACCTCCTCGACTATTACTTCCTGACCCCTTCTCAGCTGGTCCCGAACTCCCTCCGAGTTGTTAGTACCTTCGTCGTCCTCTGCCATCATCTCCACATTACCCCTCGAGTCTCTCTTTTTCGCTTTTTTTACATCCTCCGGGCTCAGAAGGGTTGGTGGCTGCTTCAACCCCGACCTGGCCGAGTCCTTAAGCTTCTTCTTCCTACCTCCATCAAGGGGTAAAAATTCTGGTTCTTTTTTGCCAATCTTGACCAAGTTAGGCCACGGTGGGGGAACCCCGACCTCCGAGGTAATACGAATTCCACTATCCACCATGGTGACAAGGAAGCGTTGGGGCAGCTGTTGGCTACCGACATCCCTCTGTACAACCTACTTCTAATAGAGAAAAACCTCCAGTCGGCGAGTCTCATTTCCCACCACGGTAAGTCTCCCTTATACTTAGTCAAAGTCTTCCTGTTTCATCATTTTTTTTACTGAACCTGGCCGATGTTACACAGCTATGAAAATCTCGACCTGCAGACTCATGAAGGCTGCGACTAAGAGGAGGGCCCGAGAGGGGCCGAGTGAGGGGCAGCAAGCATCGGCCTCGAAACGCCTGACAATGCGGGTGCCCGAGCCACCTGCACCACAAGAGCCTCCGGCTGCCCCAGAAATCGATCTGACGGCCGACACCCCGCCTGAAAGGGTAGCGGCCGAGAAGGTAGCAACAGAAGAGCCGGCCGTGGAGGAGCCGACGATGGTGGAGGAGCCGGCCACGAAGGAGCTTGCGACAGCGGAGGAACCTCCCACCTCCCGCGGACCAGTTCCTGTTGAGGTAACAAGTAACTGGGGAGAGGGACCGTCGGGGGCTGCATGTCCGTCTCCGGAGCAGACACCGGCAAGCAGCCCCCCATGCACCGAATCCGAAACTGCAGAGGCTGCAGGAGGGAATGGAGCCAGGCAAAGGCTGCACCGGGACTCCATTCTAGATGATGGACGCTAGGCAGAGTGGCTCATCTCATCAATCTTCGTGCCCAAGGTTCAGGAAGAGCTTAGCCATTTGAAGGCAGCCACATTCTTCCAAGAGTCCTACGCGGCCCTGGTCAAAGTAAGTAGACTCGCAGCTTCTCGCTTTTAGATTTCCCCTTTATTCTTCCTCTCTTTTTTTGACATGAGGTCCGCCTACAGATTGCGAACTCCTTGGCCGCTACGAGGGAGGTCATCCATTGGGGAAAGACCCTCATGCGGGAGGCCCAGAAAGAGGCGAAGGAGGCTCGCGCTTGAGCAGAAGCGGCCGAGAGGGCCTTGGAATCAGCTAGGACCGCCCGGGCCGATGAGATAAGAGCGGCAGAGAGCCGGGCAAAAGTTGAGGCCAACCGTTTGCGGGCAGCTCTCAGCCAGCTAATGAAGACCAAAAGCACTGTCGCGGCTAGAGACCTTCATATTTCAGAGTTGCCCGCGACCATCCAGACAGCCGAGAATCAGGCCGACGAGGCCGAAGAGAAGGCAAGGAAGGCCGAGGAGATGGTGAAAGAGGCCGAGGAAAGGGCAAAGGAGGCCGAGGAGAGGGAAAAGAAAGCTGAGGAGGAGAGAGATCGTGCCCTGGAGGCCGAGAGGATAGCGGTGGCGTCTTTGGCCGCAGAGAGAGAGGCTCAAGCTACTGAAGTGGAGGTAGCTATGGAGGCCAGGGCTGCCAGGGTTATTGAAGAGTTTCGGGCATCCGAGCGCTTCATGGATGAGCTCACTGAAGCTTCAGCGGAGGCGTATCTTCAAGGGTTCCAGCGTGGAAAGGAAAAGGTCGCCCGAGACCTGGACTTTCCATAGTCCCTTGAAGTTGAGCCGGAACATCTTTTCGAGGTTGGCTCATCTGACGACGAGCATGCGCCAGTTGAGCCGTGAGCTTTACGTTGTACTTTTTATTTTTGTAAGTCCGGCTTGGCCAGCGTTTTGTAAGCACTTTTGAGTTAATGAAATATACTCTTTTCTTCAACAAAATTTGCCTTCATCCTATTGTGACCTTTCCCCAAGTCCTTTGGTTATCGATGTGGGACCCCTAGGGACTTCATCGGTGCTGAGGAATAACCTTTAATTCATTCTCAAACAACCTCGACTTAGTCTCATAGGACCGAATCCTAGAGTCAGAGAACATGGACTCCCAGTGACCGATGGAGCACCGGACTCGGAAGGCTAGGATAGACTCAAACTTCTAGGGGCTGCTTGCGCGCAGCTTTGCCAATGATGCGCTGGGCTTCGTTCTTGGCTGGCCCAGGGCTTTTTGTGCTGACCGAGGGTCGGGCTTTAGTTGTTGAGAGCCGATGGTACATCGCTCTGCCAGTGGTACATTGGGCTTCGTGCTTGGCTGATCCAGGGCTTTTTGTGCCGACCGGGGGTCGGGCTTTAGTTGTTGAGAGCCGATAGTACATCGCTCTGCTAGTGGTATACTGGGCTTCGTGCCTGGCTGATCCAAGGCTTTTTGTGCCGATCGAGGGTCGGGCTTTAGTTGTTGAGAGCTGATGGTACATCGCTCTGTCAGTGGTACACTGGGCTTCATGCCTGGCTAGCCCAGGGCTTTTTGTGCCGACCGAGGGTCGGGCTTTAGTTGTTGAGAGCCGATGGTATATCGCTCTGCCAGTGGTACATTGAGCTTCGTGCCTGGCTGACCCAGGGATTTTTGTGCCGACTGAGGGTCGGGCTTTAGTTGTTGAGAGCCGATGGTACATCGCTCTACTAGTGGTACACTGGGCTTCGTGCCTGGCTGGCCCAGGGTTTTTTATGCCGACCGGAGGTTGGGTTTTAGTTGTTGAGAGCCGATGGTACATCGCTCTGCTAGTGGTACACTAGGCTTCGTGCCTGGCTGACCCAGGGCTTTTTGTACCGATTGGGGTTCGAGCTTTAGTTATTGAGAGCCGATGGTACATCGCTCTGCCAGTGGTACACTGGGCTTCGTGCCTAGCTGGCCCAGGGCTTTTTGTGCCGACCGAGGGTTGGGCTTTAGTTATTGAGAGCTGATGTACACGCTCTGCCAGTGGTACACTGGGCTTCGTGCCTGGCTGACCCAGGGCTTTTTGTGCCGACCGAGGGTCGGGCTTTAGTTGCTGAGAGCCGGTGGTACACGCTCTGCCAGTGGTACACTAGGCTTCGTGCCTGGCTGACCCAGGGCTTTTTGTGCCGACCAGGGGTCGGGCTTTTGTTGCTGAGAGCCGGTGGTACACGCTCTGCCAGTGGTACACTGGGCTTCGTGCCTGGCTGACCCAGGGCTTTTGTGCCGACGAGGGTCAGGCTTTTGTTGTTGAGAGCCGATGGTACACGCTCTGCCAGTGGTACACTGGGCTTCGTGCCTGGCTGACCCAGGGCTTTTGTGCCGACGAGGGTCAGGCTTTTGTTGCTGAGAGCTGATGGTACATCGCTTTGCCAGTGGTACACTGGGCTTCGTGCCTGGCTGACCAAGGGCTTTTTATGGAAAAACTAAGATGCTAGAACTCAAATTCATTGATGTGAAATGAGGGGTGAAAACCAAATAGGATACAAGTATGGTATTTAATGTAAGAAGGAAATGTACTATTGATAGTACCGACGGAGATTGTCAGCGTTCCATGTCCGGGGAGCGGCCTTCCATCCAGTTCTTCAACCTTATAAGCTCCGTGACGAAGCACTTCGATGATCCGGTAGGGCTCCTCCCAGTTCGGAGCTAGCTTGCCTCCTTCCGTCGGCTTCGAACTTCAGCTCGCCGAAGGACCAGGTCTCTGGCAAAAAGGTCTTGGGGCGCATGCGGGCATTATAATATTTGGCGGCTCGTTGCCGGAAGACTGCCATCTGAAGTCGCGCTCGGTGTCGTACCTCCTCCACCATGTCGAGGTTGGCTTGTAGCTGGTCCGGATTGTCTTCCGCACCATACGACTCCACCCGAGGGCTCGGGGAACTTATCTCCACCGGGATGACAGCTTCGGACCCAAGACTAGGCTGAATGGGGTCTCCGTGGGGGCTCGTGGCATTGTGTGGTAGGCCCATAGCACATTGTGGAGTTCCTCCACCCACCGCCCCTTGCAATCATCCAGTCGGGTTCTCAGTTCTTGGAGAATGATGCGATTAGTTACCTCAGCTGCTCTATTGGTTTGAGGATGCCCGACAGAAGTGAATCTCTGATGTATGCCCAGTTCGGAGCAAAATTCCCGGAAGGGCGCGTTATCAAACTGCCGACCATTGTCGGTGACCAGAGTGTGTGGTAGTCCGAACCGACATATGATAGACTTCCAAAAGAAGGATCTTACTTACTCTCAGAGATCTTAGCAAGGGCTTCGGCCTCAATCCACTTGGTGAAGTAATCAACGACCACTAAGAGGAACTTGCGCTGTCCGGAGGCTGGGGAAATGGTCCCAAGATGTCCATCCCCCACTGGGCGAAGGGCCAAGGTGCCGCCAGGGGGTCAGCTGAGATGTCGGCTGTCGCTGAACATTGGCGTGGCGCTGGCAGCTATCACACTTCTTAACAAGCTCGGCCGCATCTTCCCTCATGGTCAGCTAGTAGTACCCCTGCAGTAAGGCCTTGTAAGCTAGGGCCCTGCCCCCCATGTGACTCCCGCAGATGCCCTCATAGATTTCTCGCAAGATGTAGTCTTCTTCGACTGGTCCGACACATTTAAGGACCAGGTAAGAAAATGATCTTCGATAAAACTTCTCATCCATCATCAGAAATTTCGAAGCCCGCCGTCTGAGTAGCCTGGCCTCGGTGGGGTCTTCTAGGAAAGTACCGTCGGCCAAATACCGGACATAGGCATCCATCTAGGAGGTCCCTTGTTCAACCGGTAGTGCTTCATCCGCGGCTTCGATGTTTGGGGTCTACAAGTGCTCCACATACATTCTTCCCAGAGTCCCGTCGACCGAGGTGGCTAATCGGGATAGCGCATCAGCCCTAGCGTTCTCAGCTCGGGGAATGTAGCTAATGCGAAAGTAAGAGAACCGAGAGGCTTGGGACTGCACTCTGCTCAGGTAGCGGGACATGGTCAAGTCTCTGGCTTCGTATTCCTCAGTCACCTGCCCAGAAATAAGCTGGGAGTCAGTGAAGGCCCTCAGATCCAGTCTTCCTTCCCTGGTTCCTCAATTGAGGAGGACTCCACGTGCACCTCCGGACGCGATTCCTTCGAACATCTCTTGGTCCAAGAACACTCGACCAAGAAATCAGCTAATACTTGAGATTTCATGGCAGACCTTGGTCGAATAGATAGGTCAAACTCGCTCAGCTTGATGGCCCACTTGGCTAACCGACCAGAGGTGTCCGGACGGGATAAGATGGTCCGAAGAGGTTGGTCTGTGAGCACCACGATGGGATGAGCTTGGAAGTAGGGTCGGAAGCGCTGAGCAGAGACCACCAGGGCAAAAATGATCTTCTTAGTCCTAGAATATCTGGTCTCAGCATCATGAAGTACCTTGCTGGTGTAGTAAACCGGCCTCTGTACTCCGTCGGCATCCATACGCAAGAGCACAGAACTGACGGCCTCTGGGGAGGCTGCAAGGTATAGAAAGAGCTCTTCTCCCTCCCTTGGCTTGGACAACAGCGGGGGAGTGGATAGAAAATGCTTCAACTCTTCAAAGGCGTCCTGACACTCCTTTGTCCACTCGAAGCTGTTGACCTTGCGCAGCGCCTTAAAGAAGGGAAGGCACCTTTCCCGATCTTGACATGAAACGACTCAAGGCCGCGACCCTCCCGGTTAGGCGTTGCACCTCCTTCTTATTAGCTGGGGGCCTCATGTCCAAGATAGCCCTAATCTTGTCAGAATTAGCTTCGATCCCCCGCTGGGTCACCATAAAACCCAGAAACTTGCCTGCCGCCACCCCAAAAGCACATTTGCGAGGGTTTAGCCTCATCCGGTACCGGCGCAAGTTGTTGAAGGTCTCTGTGAGGTCGGCGACGTGGTCAGTAGCACTGGTGCTCTTGGTCAGCATATCATCCACGTACACCTCCATGTTACGCTCGATCTGGTTCTCAAAGACCTTATTCATCAACCTCTAATAGGTGGCTCCGGCATTCTTCAATCCAAACGGCATCACCTTGTAGCAGTAAATCCCTTTTTCAGTAACAAAGGAAGTGGCTTCTTCATCAGCTGGGTTCATCCTGATTTGGTTGTATCCCGAAAATGCATCCATGAAGCTAAGAGTTTCATGCCCGGACGTGGCATCCACTAGCTGGTCGATCCGGGGCAGTGGGAAGCTGTCCTTGGGGCACGCCTTATTGAGATTGGTGAAGTCCACGCACATCCTCCAGCTCCCACTGGCCTTGCGAACCATCACGACATTCGCCAGCCAGTCGGGGTAGTGCACCTCACGGATATGACCGGCTGCCAACAACTTTCGCATCTCCTCATCCACGGCCTTTTGCCTATCAGGAGCGAAGCTCCTCTTCTTTTTCCGAATGGGTCGGCACTCCGGCTTGATGTTGAGTCGGTGGGTAATCACTTCTTCTGAAATGCTGGGCATATCGGACGCCGACCATGCGAAGACATCAGCATTAGCCCGCAAGAAAGTGGGAACTGGTCACGGGCCTCCTCCGGGAGTAGGGCTCCGATCCGGATCGTCCTTGCTTGGTCCTCCCCAAGAGGGAAAGCAACAGGTGCTCGGCCGGCTCTCCTCTCCTCTCCAGGTCCCGGAGGTCTAGCGCTTCTGGTGCAGGTGCAGGCACAACCCCCTGCGAACTGGGGGCCATGTGGTAGCAAAGCGGAGGTGGGTTCTGCTCCCCCCGCATCTCCCCTACTCCCTCCCTGGTGGGAAACCTTACGAGGAGTCGCTTAGTGGATATGACAGCGTCCAAAAGGTTAAGCCCAGGCCTCCCGAGGATTGCATTATAGGCGAGGGGCACTTGGACCACCAGGAAGTTCATGAAGACTGTGCTTTGGTGCGGGGCCATGCCAGCCGTGACGGGAAGAGTGACCTCCCCCTCAACTTTCATGGAGTCTCCAGTGAACCCCATAAAGGGCGTGGAGATAGGTCGAAGCAGGTTGGGCGATAAGTTCATGCGAATAAAAGCATCATAACTCAAAGCATCCATCGAGCTCCCACTATCAACCAGAATTCTTTTTACAGGGTGCTTGGCAATCATCATGGACACGACGACGCTATCATCATTTTTATTCACCACCCCCTCTAAGTCCTTTTTAGAAAAAGAAATTACAAGATCTAACTCCCCCTCCCCTCTCGGCCTTTTGGGCGGGCCGTCTGCCCCCCAGGATATCATCACCACCGTCTTCTCGGTTGGAGCATTGTCGATCATCGGCGGCGGAGGTGCTGACGGACCAGAAGTATCCGGGTTGTTCCTTCGAATAAACTTTCCCAGATGGCCATGCTGGATAAGATCCTTTATCACCTTTTTCAGCTGGCGGCAATCGTCGGTGTCATGTCCATGGTCCCGGTGATAGCGGCAGTAAAGGTTCTTGTTGCGGGGGATTTTTGGGTTTGTCGGAGGTGGGCGCTGAAAATAGGACTCTCCCTCGATCTCGAGCAAGATGTGCGATATAGGGGCGAGCAGAGGAGTGTAGGGCCCGTCTCTCTGTGCTGGGACTCGAGGACGGTTGTCTAGTCGGTGGGAGGTTCGGGCTTCCTGGGTCAAACTTCGACAAGCTCAGGGTGGGTCAACTTCTTGAGGACACTCCCGCTCGCCTTGTGCCGAGAGGAATCAGCCTCGTCGGCCGGATATACTTCTGGGCCCGAGTCAAAAGTTCGGCGTAAGATCCGGACGCTTCTTATCAAGGGAGTACGTGAAGCGAGACGGACAGAGCCCTCACTTCAAGGCCAAGGTGGCCACTGAGTCTTCAAGATTGTAGACCTCCAGGGCTGCCTCCTTGAACCGAGCAACGTAATCCCGCAAGGACTCGCTGTTCTTCTGCTGGACAACGAAGAGGTTGTCAGCCACCCTTGGAATCTTCTGGCAGGCATCAAAATGGGCCAAGAAGGCTCTTTCCAACTGATGGAAAGAATCAATACTCCACGGCGGCAGGCGAGAGTACCAAGCCCGGGCAGCCTTCTTCAGGGTGGTAGGGAAGGCGATGCACATGAGTGAGTCGGTGGCCCCCTGGACCTGCATGAGAACCTTGTAACTTTCCAGGTGGTCCAGGGGATCCATGGTTTGCCATACGGATCCAGCTGGGGGAGGTAGAACCGGGTGGAGATGGGCTCTTCCATGATGCGGCGGGACAGCGGAGGCCGGCTGTCATAGTCCGCCTCTGGCAGGTGAGTGACTCAGCGGATGAGTTCCTCCAACTGCTGGTTATACTCGTCAAGTCGATGCTCGGCTCGACGGGCTATCCTGCCATCGAAGGACCCTCCCCTAAGGATTCTGAGGACGGGGAAGGGTGACGATGATGTCGGCGAGGGTGCTCCACCTCCTTCCCGTGCCGCCGCTTGGGAGAAATACTGGCGTGGCGAGAAGGCAATCGGGGTCTCTTAGAGGCTCCTCGGTGGGGGGGTTTGGGTGAGGCATGAAGGTGGTGAGCCTCCGGCACCGGTGATCTCCTTCCGAATGAATGCTGGCTAGGTTGCACCACCCCCGGAACCGATGGATATGGCTCCGGCTGCCGCGGGGCCACCTGCTGGTGCTGCAGGCCTTGAACCACCGCGCCAAGGATTGGACTTGCATGGCTAGAGCGGCAAACCGGTCTTCCTGGAGCTGCTGGGAGGAGGTGCAGGGACACCGATCGGGGAGCGGAAGGTCCAGCCTCCTGGATATGCGACGGTGCTAGGGCATCGGCCAGGGGAGCTGAGGGGGCAACCGTCAACGGATCGGCTTCTTGGCGCTGCCCCCCAATGCAACTGATAGAGATCCCTTTCGCACAGGTTGTTACCATAGCTCAAGAGCTTGGAGAGAGAGAGGTTGCAGATTGCCGGTTCGATGTCTTTCTCTTCACCCCCCTTCCTGGCGTGCCAAACTTTTGACGCCAAGTCACTTTTCTCGAGCACAGGGGAAACGGACGTCCTCCTCGCGGACTCCTGCAAGAAAAGTCTCTGAAGACCGGATGCTCCGGTGGGGACCCTCCGACGCTCAAGTTAGTCACTCGGGAACAGACGAGAACTATCTAGCCCTCAGGAAGCTAGACAATTAGGGCTTAACTAGTAGGAAGGAGCTAGGAAAACTAGAGTTCATGGATCCTTACTTACTGCGTCAGCGTATGCTTTTATACCTGTTTGAAGATACACCCTTCCATTCCTGAAGATTGCTGATTTCAAGGTGCCCCGTTCAATAACGGACAAAAGATGAGGCTGACGGTGACAGATAGTACTATCACCGTGCATGCCGAAGGTGTCCTGTGTCACCTGCCAGTGCGGCCTCACAGGTGTCTCACGCCAGTGGTTGTACGTGGTGCGCGCCACCATCGGATTGACCGTGCACAGTTGCGGGTAGGTGGTGAACCGTACGCTGTAACGGGGTATGGCCATGCACAGTGACATACATGTGATGGACCATACACCGTTATGAGGTATGGCCGCACCCTGCTATGGATGTGCGGCGGATTATGTGAGTGTGCCAGGTGGCTCGAAGTGGGCCGGATCATGCATCGGGCACTGTTTACGTAGCCCGAGACCGAGGGGGTCTTGGGGATTGAGACACTGTTCATGAGGCCGGGAACTGTGGCTTGAGGTCGAGGGCGGAAATCGAGGCTAAGCACTGTTCATGCAGCCCGAGACCGAGGGGGTCTCGAGGGTTGAGATACTGTTCACGAGGCCCGGGAGCTGTGGCTTGAGGCCGAGGGCAGAACTCGAGGCCAAGCACTGTTCATGCAGCCCGTGACCGAGGGGGTCTCAGGGGTTGAGATACTGTTCATGAGGCCCGAGAGCTGTGGCTTGAGTCCGAGGGCGGAACTTGAGGCCAAGCACTGTTCATGCAGCCCGAGACCGAGGGGGTCTCGGGGGTTGATATACTATTCACGAGGCCCGGGAGCTGTGGCTGGAGGCCGAGGGTGAAACTCGAGGCCAAGCACTGTTCATGCAGCCCGAGACCGAGTGGGTCTCGAGGGTTGAGATACTGTTCATGAGACCCGGAGCTGTGGCTTGAGGCCGAGGGCAGAACTCGAGGCCAAGCACTGTTTATGCAGCCCGAGATCGAGGGGGTCTCGAGGGTTGAGATACTGTTCATGAGGCCCGGGAGCCATGGCTTGAGGCCGAGGGCGGAACTCGAGGCCAAGCACTGTTCATGCAGCCCGAGACCAAGGGGGTCTCGGGGGTTGAGATACTATTCACGAGGCCCGAGAGCTGTGGCTGGAGGCCGAGGGCGGAACTCGAGGCCAAGCACTGTTCATGCAGCCCAAGACCGAGGGGGTCTCGGGGGTTGAGATACTGTTCATGAGGCCCGGAGCTGTGACTTGAGGCCGAGGGCGGAACTCGAGGCCAAGCACTGTTCATGTAGCCCGAGACCGAGGGGTCTCGGAGGTTGAGATACTGTTCATGAGGCCCGGGAGCTATGGCTTGAGGCCGAGGGTGGAACTCGAGGCCAAGCACTGTTCATGTAACCCGAGACCGAGGGGTCTCGAGGGTTGAGATACTATTCATGAGGCCCGGAGCTGTGGCTTGAGACCGACATCGAGAGGGAGACTTAGGAGGCCGAAAGAGCCTCTGTCAATCACCGTTATCATTTATTCTGATGGCGCTGAATCAGCCATATCAGTTCTCACATGCTACTTTGGTTGTCATGCGCTTCAAAGCCAACAGCTTTCGTCCCTTCATGCCAACCGGCAACTAATTCAGCCTAAGAAACCGTGGAGGAGTTCAAGCGAGTTGTCTTATCTGTCAATATCAATATCAATATATATATATATATATATAGAAATATCACTTTATCTTTATAAGTTTTCCTCTTCATATAACAACCATTATTTTATTTTACCCTACTTTTTTATAAAAATTTATAATGCTGCAAACTAGTTAGAACCAATTCCGAATAGGATCATTGATGTTGTAGGGATGATTTCGTACTATAATGAAACTTTTTCTAACATCTTTTTATGGTAGGCTAAATATAGCTTCATACCATAAGGTCTCCCTTTATCTCCATCATATGAATAATTCTTTTTTTCAAGTAATCAGTTAGTGTAGATCAGATACATATGGTCTTAAAAATTCAAGAACAAATTAATTGATATAAGTGAACTTGATTTATAAGCTCTTCAAACTCTATCTAATATAAAATTATTTTTATAATATATATAATCATAGCCACATTACATTCTTTCACTAAACTTGTCACTTAGTCAAATTTATTGGTAAGAAGATCGTGGTGCGGGCATCAGGATCAGGTAGAGGATTTTAATCCTCTATGGATATCTAATTAGGTTTGTAGGGTTTGATTCAGTTAAAAAACTAGGTTTATTTTATTTTATTTTAATTTGGGTTCAATTTTATTTTTGTTTTGGCATTTGAGTCTTGTCTTTTGAGTTGGTACTTGGGTTTGAGTCATATTGAGTCAGCTTATTATGAGCTTGGGTAAATTTGAGTCCTATCCGGTCTAGTTGGTCTTATTTGTGTCCAGTCCAGTCCAGTTGGTATGGTATTAAGTTCATTCAGCTTACAAGAAGAGACACCAGTATTGAAGCAGAAGACTTGGCCATCACAGTCAAACAGAGCGGCTGCTAAATTCAAGTTGGCGCCATACCTACATAAAAAGTCATATACTAGCCACACACCTGCCACCTTCCAATACAAGCATTCCACACACCACCCAGCAGAGCAAGCAGGTCAACAAGATAAGCCTCAATCCCCAAATCATGCAATCCTATTTGGAAAAGCAGGCATTCCATATGCCACATAGCAGAACAAGCAAGTTAATGGATAAGCCTCAATTCCCCAATTCATAAAACCATGTTTGGAAGAATTCAGCTCAAAGAAGCAGCAAAGGGACGCCCCTTATTACCACCCATAAATTGCCTTTTTGAAAGGGATTTGTATGGCATAAAGTTTTTTTTCCATATAATCTAATCCATACTTTAGGAAGAAAGTGGGCATCCCTTTTCTTTTCATATATGTATTTACTTGGGTCCTAAGTCTCTTGCTCTATAAAAGAAACCCTCTTGTATGAATTATGCATCTTTTAATTATTAATCAATCAATCCAGTTTTGAGTTGTTGTGAGTTTTGTTATTTGGTTCTCTGGTGCTCTTGATTTCCTTCTGCTGCACATGCCAACATTCCAGTCTCCAGGAGAAACCTTGATCGCCGCCCTTGTTTTCCTCTAGTGGACGCCCAAGAGCCTCTTGACCACCCCTCCTTTACTTTTTCCTTACCTTTTTGCCTTTAATCTGACTTTTCTCTCTTGTTCTTTAACCCTTGGATGGTGTTCTTTCAGGTCCCTTAGTAACCGTGATCGCCATCCAGATCAGCGGATACTTAGCCGCAGATCCACGAGCACGGAGGTTGGTCATCCAGGGCGCATCCACTAGGCAGAGCGACCCCTTCAGCATCTTGATCTCCTCATCCTACTAGGTACACTCCCTCTAATCTGCTAGTAGCTTTATTGTGAGAGAGCAAGCCCTACCAGGACTTCTTAGCCTCAGCGGTCCTTCTTCTCAGATTTTCTGTGGAACTATTTCGCGTGCTGAAAATTACTATGAGTTTTTTTAAACCCATCTTAGGCCCTTACTTTGGAAAACTAATCAACTAAAAATCATAATTCCTCTAAAATCTACTTGCATGCGATATCAGTCCTACAACAGATCGTTTTCCCATAGGTTATCAGTTTATTGCAAATTATGTCCATATAGGAACCATTTCACTAAACTTTACACTTAGCCAAAATTATTGATAAAACATCGTTTCCCCATAAGCTACTAATCCGTTGCAAATTATGTCCGCATAAAAACTTCTTCACCAAACTTTTCGCTTAATTAGTCAAAATTGTTGATGAAAACAACGTTTTTCAACAAGTTACTAGTCCATTACAAATGATGTCCATGGAATAAAAAGTGGGTGTGAAGAGAGAAACACTTACGAGTCGATCAGGGATGGGACATCCATCGCCAATAATATATTATGGAGTTTTGATACAGTATTTTTAAATTTTTTTAAAAAATATAGACCACCTAGAATCATTAGAATGGTGGATGACCTTTTAATTATTCAACTCGTACGGTCATCCGCTGGCTCTGTCAGGATTAAAGAGACCAATTGCCTTCTACTTCCATGTTGTGCAACATTCGAGTTATTCTACAGGATATTCACAGCACTCAGATTCGTCATATTTACCATGAAGCCAACTCAACGGCTGATTGTATTGCCGCCATAGTGGCTAACCACTTAGGTTTTTGGTATTGAAAGCAGGATGACCCTTGCCCCCTTGTTCTTACCCAAATTTTGTATTCTGATATTTCGGATCTAACTCACCTTAGGTTGGTGTGATCATCCGTCTGTACCAAAAAAAAAATAAAAACTCGTATGATTGATTTGACCAATAAAAGCATAATTTTTTCTTATTTATTCGTCTTTAGAGCTATAGTTTTCTAAATGATTCTATCATAATAGGGACCTTTATTCTGTCATAACAATGAAGTATAGATCCTCCAAAACTATTAGGCTGCGATTTCATTGCTTGCATAATTTTTTTTCTTGCATTAGCTCGTAAAGTTTAAATTCTTTTAGTCCACTGGTTTAATTTTACTTTTAACGCACAAATCATATACATAACTAAAATTTATGTGGAAATAACATGTTTACATCTCTTAAAATAAATTCAAATTATTAAACATCGTAATAAAATTTATTGCAGCAGCGATCAAGAGGACGACATGCACTCGTGGAGAGGAGGTGGACCATCCCGTCGGCCAACTACGACCATCAAGAATTCTAGAGGGTATGTGATGCCCTTCTTAATAGTCCCACATCGAAAAATTAGAAGTTGGTTGTATGGTTTATAACCAGTTAAGAAAAATGGAACATCCCGTCAGCCAACTACGACCATCAAGAATTCTAGAGGGTATGTGATGCCCTTCTTAATAGTCCCACATCGAAAAATTAGAAGTTGGTTGTATGGTTTATAACCAGTTAAGGAAAATGGAACAGTCTTTCTTTCTTGTAATGAGGAGCCACCTCTAGAATCTTATCTGCCTGGTGGTTATGATCCCGTCGGCCAACTACGACCATCAAGAATTCTAGAGGGTATGTGATGCCCTTCTTAATAGTCCCACATGGAAAATTAGAAGTTGGTTGTATGGTCTAGAGGGTATGTGATGCCCTTTTTAATAGTCCCACATGAAAAATTAGAAGTTGGTTGTATGGTTTATAACTAGTTAAGGAAAATGGAACGATCTTTCTTTCTTGTAATGAGGAGCCACCTCTAGAATCTTATACGACCATCAAGAATTCTAGAGGGTATGTGATGCCCTTCTTAATAGTCCCACATGGAAAATTAGAAGTTGGTTGTATGGTTTATAACTAGTTAAGGAAAATGGAACTGTCTTTCTTTCTTGTAATGAGGAGCCACCTCTAGAATCTTATCTACCTGGTGGTTATGATCATGTGCTTCTGGCTACGAGCACTTTGCTCTATGTGGCACTTAGCTCCTGCATCATTTTAGGTGAAGCCCATCAATTTTTATTTTTTTTTTCTATTTTTTTATTCAAATAAAATGCCCAAAAGGATTATAAACCATACAATCAACTTTCAATTTTCGATGTGGGACTATTGAGAGGGGCATCATAATCTACCTCCCTTATAGAGGTGACGAGGATGCTATTTTTTTTTTTATTTCGATATTAATCCTTTTAAAGAAAAAAATAATATATTTTTTAATTATTTATAATAAAGACATTATTATCGTTATAACTTATCAACTTTTTTTCGCTTTATTTTTTTTATTCATCAAACAGGAAAGAAAATATTTTTTCTTTATTTTTCTCCTCTCTTCATTTTTTTTCTTCATTTCCTTTTCTTTCTACTTTTTTTCTTCATCCAAACAGAGCATAAATGTCAAACTCATTTACGGATCGGGTTTCTTTCTCTTTCTCTTTTTAGGTTGCAATATGTGATCGAGGATAAGGGGCATATAATTTAACATGATCCAAAAAAAACTAGGAGAGCTGTATCAAAGACTAGTTAGTGGCGCAGGCATGGCAGGTGGCGTGGCCAATAGTTAAGCCAAGAGATCGCTTGAGCTTGAGCTCTTGGTCTCGATAGCAGTATATAACCATACCATACTGCAAGCGATGTCCCTTTTTTATCATAGGATGTGAGGCTTAACAACAAGCGATGGCGCGATGGGTCGGTCCTTTTCTTGGCCGAAGAATGGTGAGCCAGTTGGCCGGCAGAGGAAAGGCTACAAACGCAACCATCTCATCTTATCATAGCGAGACGTCGTGTTGTTAGTGTTTCCTTTTATGTGGCCCATGTGGATATATGATTGATTTATCATTTATTTATTCTAAATGATAATTATCATATCTGATTTTATCAGATATTTAAATTTAAGTGATAATGATGGTTTAATAAAGCTAATTTCCTATAGGTTTATCTTTAAGAAGTTGTTATCTGATAACTTCTTTTTGATGGAAAGAGAAATTGATTGGTCCTCTCTCTCCTATATATAGTCTGTTTGACCATCAAAATAGATAAGGAAGAGAATTAGGAAAGAGAGAGAAACTCAATCTATTGTTAACACATACGCAGCCTCTCTCGTTCCTTGTCAACGAAGAACGAAGGCCAACGTTCACCAACATTCAGAAATGGCCCAAATAATTTAATTTATTTTGTAAGCCATTTTTGAAGTAATTTGGGGCTAACGGTCATTAGGCTTTTAAGGCCATTATGGGCCGAGCCGTTGGAGCTTTTATGGGCCGAGCCTATAAATAGGCTTAGGGATTCAGATTGAGAAAGGGATCAATCTAGAATAATTTGGAGTAGCCCTATATGATTTGTTTTATCTCATTTTATTTTTATATATTTATTGATCTTTTGGGCATCTGAAGGTAATCGTTGGGTTTGCACCTCCACATGATCGTGCTTGTAGTAGGAGGATCGGGTCGAGCCGGGTCGTTGTACCTTAAGGATAGATCGCCAACAACCTGCATGAAGGGACGAAAATCTGATCCTTAGGGCAGTGTCTAACACGCCTCGGTTCTGGTTTGATCCATCTTATCTTTTGGTTTTACTTTATTTGTATATTTAAATTTCTATAACATATTTCTAGAAATGTTTAGAAAGGGATTTTTTGTAAGATCAAAAATATTTTCTAACAGAAGAACGAATAACAATGGATCAAGGTACGCATTCTTGGTTTATGTTTTCATGTAAAAATTATTTATTCTAAGATCTTGGCCATTATGTTTATTAAAGAATATCCTTTAATGGATCTTACATGTAGTATCAAAGCATTGATTAAAGAATTTATGATTTTTCATTATGAATAAGGTTATTAAAATAGTATAGTTGTAAGATGATTTCAAGGCTCAAATCATCATCGTTACCCCTCTATTTTTTTTATCCCAAGCCATTTTCTCATTTTCTTCCGTCGTGAGGATTGCGTGCATGAAGAACGCAACCTTGCGACACAGCCTCCCAGGAAGTGGGATCGGTCCCAAGCAGTAGCGGTTTTCATGCGGTTCACGAAAATGGTGAAGGAAGTTACGTGGGATTCCATCGTGAAAAAAAAAGGCACGGAAGTTACGATTCCATCATGGAAAAAAGGGCTTCACGGAAGTTACGATTCCATCGTGGGAAAAAAAGGCCTCACGGAAGTTACGATTTTATCGTGGGAAAAAAGGGCTTCACGGAAAAAAAAGGGCCTCACGGAAGTTATATGGGATTCCATCGTGGATTCCAACAAGATTTCAAAAAAAAAAAAAAAATAGAAGGAAGTGTTGGTGGACGTACGGTGAGGGAGTCACGAATTCCAAACTTCCATAAAAACGTTCCGTGGCATAATAAAAAAAAGGGAAGTGTTGGTGGACGTACGGTGAAGGAGTTTCCTTTTCCTCGTGAGGCTCTATTTACGCACGGAAAGAAATCATAAAGTGATTCATAAAAATAAATAAATAAATAAAATAAAAAATTAAAGTGGTTTGAATCTATAACCAAAAAGGTTTTAAGGACAAACACATTACCACTTCATCAATCTAATCCTTAATAATCAAGGATGAAAGTTCAGGATATTTCTCCAATGGGATATTAATGTTTTAAAAAATTATTACAGTAAAATTATGTGGGTACACTTAATTCTTTAGTATTCACGTAATATATTATCATTAATTAAATTTGATGTCTATATTATGTAATTTGTTAGTCACCAAAGTGGCCAAATTTGAAAGTTTATAGATATCAAATTTAATTAAATAATTTAATTACTCATAATTATGTGATGCTTATAAATGAATGACATAATTGTTTAATTATTATGAGTATATTGAAGTTCATTGATTATAAATATTTAAGGGTCACCCAAAGGTTGACTAGTCATTTTATAATCTATGGACATGATGTGGTTAATTAATATGCTTGGTTAGGTATGTTTAGCATATCCAAGCAAACATATCTAATTTGAGTATATATAATTGCCAAGTATGTAAAATTAAAATTAAGCATCAATTATGTTTATTGTTGTATATTGTTATATCACCCAAAGGAGAACTTCAATATGCACTTATTGTTTACTTGATGGAATATGAATAATATTACTCAAAGCATTAATATGTGAGTAGAGGTGGGCACTGGGCCGTGCCGCCCATGGCACGGCACGGCCCAGGCCCTGATGGGCCGTGCCAGGCACGGCCCGGCACTGCTACAGTACCGAGCCGTGCCGGCACGGCCCAGTTTACCGGGCCGTGCCGGGCTCAGAAAATTTTTTCTGTTGACCCAGCACGGCACGGCCCATGACGGGCCTGGGCCGACCCGTCGTGCCGTGCCAGCACGGCCCACCTGGGCCATGCCTGGCACGGCCCAGGTGGGCCTGAGCCGTGCCGGCCCAGGTGGGCCTGGGCCGTGCCGGCCTAGGTGGGCCGTGCCAGGCATGGCCCAGGTGTGCCTGGGCCATGCCAGGCACGGCCCACCTGGGGCCTGGCCCATGAACAGCTCAAATAAAAAAATTTATAAAAAATATTTTTTTAATAAATTAAAAAATTATTAGGAATAAAGAAATTTTATTAATATAAAGCCACCATAATGGTAGGGGGTTTGGCATAGACCCCTACCAGTTTATTAATTTAAAATTAAAATGGTACAGAAGGAAGGGGGGCTAGGCCTGACCTCTAGAACATAATACAATAAGTAAGAAGAAAAAAATAGAAAGATCGCAACCATCAGATCATCGCCGATCGGATGGATCGCAACCGTCGGATCGATCATCGCCGATCGGGATCATGGCTTGGATCGATTGCAACTGTCGGATCGTCTTTGATGGGATAGATCGCAACCGTTGGATTGATCATCCCCGATCGGGATCATGGCTTGAATTGATCGCAATCGTCGAATCATCTCCGATCGGATCGATCGCAACGGTTCGATCGATCATCACCAATCGGGATCATGGCTTGGATTGATCGCAACCGTCGGATCGATCATCGCCGATCGGGATCATGGCTTGGATCGATCACAACCGTCGGATTGATCATCGCTGATCGGGATCACGGCTTGGATCGATCGAAGACGTCGGATCATCTCTGATCGGATTGATCACAATGGTCCGATCGATCATCACTGATCGGGATCATAGCTTGGATCGATCGCAATCGTCGGATCGTCTCTGATTGGATATATCGCAACCATTCGATTGATAATAGCATATCAGGATCATGGCATGGATCGATCGCAACCGTCTGATCGGCTCTGATCAGATCGATCATCGCCGATCGGGATCATGGCTTGGATCAATCGCAACCGTCGGATCGTCGCCGATCGAATGGATCGCAACCGTCGAATCGATCATCGCCGATCAGGATCATGGCATGGATCGATCGCAACCGTCGGATCATCTCTAATCGGATCGATCGCAACCGTCGGATCGATCATCCTTGATTGGGATCATGGCTTGATCGATCGCAGACATCGGATCATCTCCGATCAGATGGATCGCAATAGTCCGATCGATCATTGTCGATCGGGATCATGGCTTGGATCGGTCGCAACCATCGGATTGTCTCCGATCGGATGGATCGCAACTGTTGGATTGATCATCACCGATCGAGATCATGGCTTGGATCGATCGCAACCATCGGATCGTCTTCGATCGGATTGATCGCAACCGTCGGATTGATCATCAGCAACCGGAATCATGGCTTGGATCGATCCAGACATCGAATCATCTTCGATCGGATGGATCGCAACCGTCGGATTGATCATCGCCGATCGGATCATGGCTTGGATCGATCCAGACGTCGAATCATCTTCGATCGGATGGATCGCAACTGTCGGATTGATCATTGCCGATTGGGATCATGGCTTGGATCGATCGCAGACGTCGGATCATCTCCGATCAGATGGATCGCAACCGTCAGATTGATCATCGCCGATCATGATCATGGCTTGGATCGATTGCAGACATCGGATCATCTCCGATCGGATTGATCGCAACAGTCCGAT
This sequence comes from Calamus simplicifolius, assembly GCA_900491605.1. Taxonomy (NCBI): domain Eukaryota; kingdom Viridiplantae; phylum Streptophyta; class Magnoliopsida; order Arecales; family Arecaceae; genus Calamus; species Calamus simplicifolius. The sequence goes on along the minus strand of UESW01003921.1, from coordinate 1,506,078 downwards.
CGATCATTATCGATCGGGATCATGGCTTGTATCGATCATAACCATCAGATCATCTCCGATCGGATGGATCGCAATTGTTGGATTGATCATCGCCGATCGGGATCATGGCTTGGATCAATCGCAACCGTCGGATCGTCTCTGATTGGATGGATTGCAACCATCGGATCAATCATCCCCGATCGGGACCATGGCTTGGATCAATCGCAACCGTCGGATCGTCTCCAATCGGATTGATCGCAATGATATAATCGATCATCGTCGATCGGGATCATGGCTTGGATCGATCGCAATCGTCGGATCCATCATCGCCGATCAGGATTATGGCTTCGATCAGCTGGCTGGTGCCTAGGTGCACAGTATGCTCCTGGCACCAGCCGTGCCATGGCACGACCCTTGGCACGGCCTATAAAATGGCCCAGCAAGGCCGTTCTGGCACGGCCCAACAGGGCCATTGCTGGGCCGTGCCAAAACGGCCCAGCAGGGCCATGCCAAAACGGCCCAGCAGGGCCGTTGCTGGGCCGTGCCAAAACGGCCCTTCTGGGTCGTGCCATGGCACGGCCCAGCAACGGCCCAGCAACGGCCCTGCCGTGCCAGGCACGGGCCATGCCAGGCACGGTCCGTGGCCCATTTCTTGATGGGTCACGGGCCGTGCCGAATTTGATTTTTTTTTAATGGGTCGTGCCTGGCACGGCCCATTTGTTAATAGGCCGTGCCAGGCACGGCACGGTAATTTTTCTGGCACGACGGGCCTGGGCCGTGCCTGGCACGGCACGGCCCAGTGCCCATGCCTATATGTGAGCATGTTTTCTATATTTGCAGCAACTATTCCTGTTTCTCTTCATTTGCAATCTATGTCTCTTCAAACTTTTAATGGGCTTAATTTCTCTGAATGGCGCGAGCAAGTTCAGTTTCATCTTGGTGTTCTGGATCTTGATTTGGCACTCATAAATGAGAAACCCACTGCTCTTACTGACTCTAGCAGTGCTGAACAGAGGTCTTTTCATAAGTCTTGGGAAAGATCAAACAGACTTAGCATGATGTTCATGCGAATGACTGTAGCAAACAATATCAAGTCCACAATTCCTGCTACTGAAAGTGCTAAGGAATTTCTGAAGTTTGTGGAAGCGCGTTTCCAATCTGACTCTGCTGATAAGTCACTTGCTGGGACATTGATGAGTACTTTAACCAACATTAAGTTTGATGGTTCTCGTACTATGCATGAACATGTTGTTGAAATGACAAACATAGCAGCAAGACTAAAGACTATGGGATTGGAAGTGAATGAGAATTTTCTTGTGCAATTCATTATCAATTCCTTGCCTCCTGAGTATGGTCCATTTCACATGAGTTATAACACGATGAAGGATAAGTGGAATGTGAATGAACTACAAAGTATGCTCATTCAAGAGGAAGCAAGAATTAAGAAACATGGAAATCATTTTATTAATCTCATGGGTCAACAAGGAGCTGGAAAGAAATCAAAGAAAGATAAGAAAGGAAAGAGCAAGCAACGACCACTAAAGATAAATGGGTCATCTGCTCAAATCCACAAGAAGGAACAAAAGGATGATAAGTGTCACTTTTGCAAAAAGCATGGACACTATCAGAAAGATTACCTGAAACGTAAGGCGTGGTTCGAAAAGAAAGGTAAGCCTACGGCTTTTGTATGTTTCGAATCAAACCTAACAGAAGTTCCTTATAATACTTGGTGGATTGATAGTGGTTGTACCACTCATGTTTCTAATACGATGCAGGGTTTCTTTATGATCCAAACCATAAACCCAAATGAAAACTTTGTCTCAATGGGAAACAGAGTCAAAGTTTCAGTTGAAGCTGTTGGAACCTATCATTTAATTCTAGACACTGGACATCATTTAGATCTTTTTCAAACACTTTATGTCCCTTCTATTTCTCGTAATTTAGTTTCTTTATCCAAACTTGACTTAGTTGGATATTCTTTTAAATTTGGAAATGGATGTTTCAGTTTGTTTAAACACAATCATCTTATTGGTTCTGGTATTCTTTCTGATGGTTTGTACAAATTTAAGCTTGATAGTCTTTTTGCTGAGATATTGTTAACCTTGCATCATAATGTTGGTACTAAACGTGGTTTAGTAAATGAACAATCAGCTTACTTGTGGCATAAACGTTTGGGTCATATATCCAAAGAAAGAATTGAGAGATTAGTAAAGAATGAAATCCTTCCCGATTTAGATTTTACTGATCTTGGGATTTGTGTGGATTGTATTAAAGGAAAACACATAAAATATACAATCAAGAAAAGTGCCACAAGAAGTAAACAACTCCTTGAAATTATACACACCGATATATGTGGGCCTTTTGATGTTCCATCTTTTGGTGGAGAAAAGTATTTTATTACCTTTATTGATGATTTTTTACATTATGGCTATGTTTATTTATTGCATGAAAAATCTCAATCGGTAAATGCTCTAGAAGTGTTTATCAATGAGGTTAAAAGACAACTAGACAGAAAAGTGAAAATTGTTAGGTCTGATAGAGGTGGTGAATATTATGGAAAGTATGATGAATTTGGACAATGCCCTGGTCCATTTGTCAAATTCCTTGAAAAGTATGACATATGTGCTCAATACACAATGCCTGAAACACCAGAACAAAATGGTGTTGCAGAAAGGCATAATCAAACTCTAATGGACATGGTTAGGAGTATGTTAAGCAATTCATCATTACCCTCATTATTGTGGATGCATGCTTTAAAGATCGCTATATATTTGCTAAATAGGGTTCCTAGTAGGCAGTTCCAAAGACTCCTTTTGAACTGTGGACAGAAAGGAAACCCATTTTGAGGCATTTATATGTTTGGGGTTGCCCGGCAAAAGTAAGGATTTACAATCCATATGAAAATAAGTTGGACTCAAGAACAACCAGTGGTTTCTTCATTGGTTATCCAGAAAGATCAAAAAGGTATAAATTTTATTGTCCTAACCATAGTACAAGAATTGTTGAATCTGGAAATACAAGGTTCATTGAGAATAATGAAATTAGTGGGAGTTTGGAACCACATAAAGTGGAAATTCAAGAAGTTAAGGTGCAAGTTTCTTCACCTATAACTTCTTCTCAAGTTGTTGTTCATATAGTTGTTGAACCTTTTAATAACTTTCAAGAACAACAAATTAATGATTAAACACTACAGAATGATGATATTACTAATGAACTTGTAATAAATGAACCAAATGAAGTAGCATTAAGAAGGTATCAACGACAAAGAAAAATTGATATTTCTGATGATTATGTAGTTTATCTACAAGAATCAGATTTTGATTTGGGTATTAATGATGATCCAGTTTCTTTTTCACAAGCCATGCAAAGTGCTAATTCATCTAAATGGTTAGATGCCATGCAAGATGAGTTAAAATCAATGGATTACAATACAGTCTGGGATCTTGTTGAATTGCCTGAAGGTTATAAAAGAGTTGGGTGTAAATAGGTCTTTAAGACCAAACGTGACTCAAATGGCAATATTGAACGTTGTAAAGCCAGACTTATTGCCAAAGGTTTTACTCAAAAATATGGCATTGACTACACAGAGACCTTTTCTCCAGTCTCTAAGAAAGACTCATTTAGAATTATTATGGCACTGGTAGCTCATTATGATTTAGAGTTGCATCAAATGGATGTGAAAACTGCCTTTCTAAATGGGAGTTTGAATGAAGAGGTTTATATGGACCAACCTGAAGGTTTTTTATTTGAAGGAAAGGAACACATGATGTGTAAACTGAAGAAGTCAATATACGGACTTAAGCAAGCTTCTCGACAATGGTATCTTAAGTTCAATGATACTATTACATCTTTTGGATTTAAAGAAAACACCATTGATCGGTGTATATATCTGAAGATTAGTGGGAGCAAAATCATATTTTTGATTCTATATGTTGATGATATCTTGCTAGCTACTATTGACCTTGGCCTATTGTATGAGACCAAGAATTTTCTCTCTAAGAACTTTGAAATGAAAGATATGGGTGAGGCATCCTATGTGATTGGAATCAAAATATTTCTTGATAGATCACAAGGAATGTTAGGTTTGTCTCAGAAGGCATATATTAATAAAGTTCTTAAGAAATTCAATATGAACAAATGCTCTGCAAGTGTTATCCCAATTCAGAAGGGAGATAAATTCAGCCTTATGCAATGTCCAAAGAATGAATTGGAATACAAACAAATGGAAGAAATACCTTATGCATCAATTATTGATAGCTTGATATATGCTCAGACATGTACCAGGCCAGACATCAGTTTTGCTATCGGGATGCTAGATAGATATCAAAGTAATGTAGGAATAGATCATTGGAGAGCTGCAAAGAAGGTACTAAGGTATTTGCAAGGAACGAAGGATCACATGCTTACCTACAGAAGATCTAATGATCTTGAGGTCAAGGGATATTCAGACTCAGATTTTGCTGGATGTGTTAATACTAGAAAGTTCACATTTGGAAATTTGTTCCTTTTAGCTGAAGGAGCGATCTCATGAAAAGTGCGAAGCAGTCTGTCATTGCTGCATCTACTATGGAAGCTGAGTTTGTGGCATGCTTTAAAGCCACAATTCATGGTTTATGGCTGCAAAATTTTATTTCAGGACTTGGGGTTGTCGACAGTATTGCCAAGCCGCTGAAAATTTATTGTGATGCAACAGTCTTCTTTTATAAAAACGACAAGTATTCAAAGGGTGCTAAACATATGGAATTGAAATACTTTGCCGTTAAAGAAGAAGTTCAAAAACAAAGAGTGTCAATTGAACATATTAGTACCAATCTCATGATTGCAGATCCGCTGACTAAAGTATTACCGCCAAAGACATTTCATGAACATGTCGAAAGAATGGGCATTATTGAAAACCATTAGTGATGTTATGTTTAAAGCTTTAAGTTCCTTATGTATTTGACACTCTGAACTCAATTAATTATTGTTTCTGAATCACTTATGGATCCTGTTTACTTATGCTGGTATATATACATAAATGAATTATGAGAATATTAACAGGATTTGTCTTTGATAAAGACATTATTGTTAGACCTTATTGCAATTCCCATTATAGGTCATGTTAAGTATAGAACTAGTAATGTGATACATGGAAGTGAGTATGTCAAAACAATAGCATACAACTGCCATGATCGTTATTAGTTTTTTCTTAATGATGATTTCATGTTTGACCAATATTATGAAGGATTTTAGCTTCTGTTATGCGTATGATTGATTATTAAACCAATATGTTTAATATCTTACATGGGCCAAGTGGAAGAATGTTAGCGTTTCCTTTTATGTGGCCCATGTGGATATATAATTGATTTATCATTTATTTATTCTAAATGATAATTATGATATCAGATTTTATCAGATATTTAAATTTAGGTGATAATAATGGTTTAATAAAGCTAATTTCCTATTGGTTTATCTTTGGGAAGTTGTTATCTGATAACCTCTCTTTGATAGAAAGAGAAATTGATCGTATTATCATATTGATCCTCTCTCTTCTATATATAGTCTGTTTGACCATCAAAACAGATAAGGAAGAGAATTAGAAAAGAGAAAAACTCAATCTGTCGTTAACACATACCTCTCGTTCCTCGTCAACAAAGAACAAATATCCTCGTCAACGAAGAACGAATATCAATGGATCAAGGTACGCATTCTTGGTTTATGTTTTCATGTAAAAATCATTTATTCTAAGATTTTAGCCATTATGTTTATTAAAGAATATCCTTTAATAGATCTTACACGTGTTTTCGACAAGGACCCGCTAATTTCTTGGATGTAATTAATTAAGTTGGCATGCTAAAGGATCCACTCATTTTCAGCTTGCATTCTCGTTCTATCGAGAATTCTAGATTAGGCTCGCCTTAATTAGGTTTACAAATATCACTCGTGATCAAGCCAAAACTTTGATTATTTGGACGGTTTTTATATACATAAAACTACGATTGCACCCTATACATAAATATGAATTCAATAAAATAATTTATATAATTAATTCAAATTAATTTAAAATTTATTATTATTATTGTTGTTGTTGTTATTTATCATATTTGTCTCTTCAAAGAGATAAAGATGAAGATTTATTTCATTTTATTTTATTATGTTCATGTGTAGATAGAAGGGTTGTATATGTTAGAAATTTTTTTATATAGAAGCTATCATTAATTGTTATCAAGCTAGCTAAATCAATTTAGTTCAATGATATAAGTAGGACAGCCAATTGTTGATTAAAATATAATTTATTTGATTTACGCTTAAATAAGCATATCTTTATTAACTAATATAGTTGCCAATTTGTATGGATCTTAAATTTAATAATGTTTCGTAATAGAAGGATTTATTAAGGTCTTGTTATAAATAGGTTAGATCATTTCTTCTCTTCTAGTATGTTGCGATTTATTTTTTTCATCAAGAATATCATCTAAAGGAGCAAAAAGAGAAAGATTTAGCTTTAGCACTTTTTTTTTTTTTTTTGTACAAACAGGCGATCACAAAAGTCTTGTGTGAATCAGCCCATATGCATTAGAGAATAAAATCTGCTGCAGAAGGAGAGGACAGGGGTCACTAGGCCTCCAAATCCATGATTCAAAATGCTTAGCAACAGAGGCGATCACAAAAGTCTTGTGTGAATCAGCCCATATGCATTAGAGAATAAAATCTGCTGCAGAAGGAGAGGACAGGGGTCACTAGGCCTCCAAATCCATGATTCAAAATGCTTAGCAACAGAGGCAGCCATCCAGTCCGTTGCCGAATTAACTTCACGATAACTATTAATACTTTAACTTTTGCATAAATCATGATACAAATAATTATGATAATAAAATTTTATTAGTATTCTAAAATCCCACTTATACACTTCTAATATTCCAACAATACCATCTATCATCTGTCTCATCTTCTTTTTCACGGTAATGATCACCTACCAAAAGAAAACTTATTACCAAAAGATTAATAAAAGATGGAAGACTATCCAAACTCCAATAATCATTTCTTATATAATACTTATTTCTAAGAGTCTCTTTGTAGTAACCCGGTTTAGATGAACCAGGTTTGGTTCAGATGAATCAGGTTCTAGCCTGTTGGTTTTTCCTGGCTGACGCTTCGCTCCAGGTGAAGCGTTTAGTCTTCGGGAACTCCTGAACCGAGGCATCGCATAGGTGAATAAAATGTGAAGGAGGAGGACTCCTTCCTTCATCCTGGCACGCATCATCCTCAGGTATGTCCCCCTGCCACAGAGAGAGAGAGCCAGAGAGAGAGAGAGAGAGACTGGGAAGAGAGAGAGAGTGCTGGATCGGCATAGTGAACCGTGCCGATCCTTGGTTCGGGCCCGGCGGCGTGCCCGTCGCCTGGCCGGGTCTGAGAGTTGGCCGGTGACCTCCACCGGTGCCGAACGTGCGTCCGGTGGAGGTTCGGCCGGCCTTGGTGGCCGGCCATGCCGCCGGCACCGAGCGCACAGTGCGGAGAAGAGAGAAAGAAAGAGAGGGAGAGAGAGAAAATTAAGGAGAGAGAGAGAGGGGAGGTCGGCCACGGCGGCGGCCGGCCCTGGTCCGACCAATGGCGGCCTGACCGACTCTAATTTGGCCGGAATTGATCCGGCACAGTGAATTTCACGTGGGAGCAAGAAGAGTGAAAGAGAGAGAGGGAGAGAAATTGAGAGAGAAAGAATGGAGAAGGAGGCCGGCCGCGGCGGCGGCCGGCTCCGGCCCGGCCTGCGGTGGCCGGGCCGGACGGGATTAGGCCGGCGGCGGCCCTGGCCGCCGGTCGGATGGTGTCCCTTGTTTCGGGCGAAACAGGGGAGCAGGGGATGGAGGCGTAGCCATGGGCCGATTGGGCCGGCCTGGTCTGGGCCTATTGGGCCGTGCTACGAGCAGTTTTGGGGCTAGTTTTTGGGTCCCGTAATGGGCCGAGATTAGCAAGAAAATTATATGGCTAGAATCTGGGTTAATTCTAGTTTCTTGGGTATTTTTACTTCCCCAATTGGGTATGTATAGTGGGAGATATTCGAGCCCAAAGTTGGGCCCATGAACTAGTCTGGGTAGGGTCTTAAGAGTCATTTTATTAATTAGATTTCAGTGAATTAATTATGTACATTGATCCTGTAGGTGCCCAGACATCTGATTAGTTGGTGCATCATTTGGATCTTGCGTAGAAGGTAAGTAAGACTATTATGCAAATTTAATAATTATTTAATTAATAAATTGAGTATATACAATTTGCATGCATTTTTATAAATAAGAAGAAAATAGAAATTATCTGAATTATCTATGTAGCATGGAACTATAGATTACAAATGAACAATTATATGATTATAGTGATTGGTAATATTGTAAGAAATGATTTATTGATGTATATGCCAGAAATGTGACTGCCTGTACGATATGTTTATATTGAGGTGACTATATGCATTTCCTAGTACTGTGCAAACCACTGTGAGGTAATGTGAGATACAGATGCATGATGTAATTATGATGAAAATATTAAATAGATTTATATGGGTCGCCACGGTTCTCCTTTACTATGGCCCCACACATTGTAGCTGTGTTCTGTTATGATATGGCCACACACACTGGAGATGTATTCTGTTATGATATGGCCCAACACATTATAGACGTGTTCTGTTATGATATGGCCACACACACCGTAGAGTGTGTTCTGTTATGGTATGGCCCCATACATCGTACAATGTGTTCTGTTGATTTTATATGGCCACACATCTGGAGGATGTGCTCTGATTGAGGTATTGCAGGGCCGTGGGACACATAGGAAATCTATAATTACATAAACAGTGAGTTTGCTAGAATGCATATCTTGATGCTTATCGAATGTTCAATTATGTTAAGTTGACAAAATGCATATGTTGATAGCATGTTAAATATAATTCAAGTATGATATGATTGTATAATAGGCTTACTTATTGAGTGTAAACTCATTAAACCTTCACAATATTTTTAGAGCCTCAGGGTTGATGATGGATATTCGGAGTTGATGGAGCTTCTAATAAATAAAATAAGAACCATTGCATTGGTGTAATCCTATTATGTTTGTGTGTAGGGCTTGTTGTAGCCCAACTTTATTAGCATGACTTGGGTGTAGGGTTTGAAACCCAAAACTTATAACTATCATTTGTATTATGGTTGTTTTCATATTTATTGCCCCATTTGAATTGTGTATCAATATTTTTAAGACGCCTTGCGTGCTCGGCATGCGGCGGGTTGTCACCCTAGCCCAATATTTAGGTCTGGGGCGTGACAACTTTAGTGGTATCAGAGCTAGGTTTATTGACCTTAGGATCACATACATGATGACACCCTAGGCAAACAAATAGGTTGACATTGAGACAATTATCACTTTATATGAATTTCAAACCTTATGTTTTGGGAGCATGATATTAAAAGTTTGATCATGTTTTTTATAATAACTAATTTACCAGGAGATAGTAATGGCTCACACTAGGAGCCAACAAAATGATGAGGGCTCCCAGGTTGGAAATGTTGGCCAACCAGGAGGTCAGGATGCTACTGGAGGTGCTGCCCCTATCAACCCTGTTGGGACTGATCATCAGCGACTCCAGACCGAGATGCTTCAGGTTCTATCGGGTATGGCACAGTCGATGCGGGACATGCAACAACAAATTCATCAGGCTTTATCCTCTCAGTCTACCATTCCTGCTCCGCAGACTCAGCCTACTCCCACTGTTCCGCAGAGTCAGCCTACTCCTATTGTCCCGCAGACGCAGCCTGCTTCCACTATGCCACAGACTCTTTTGTCCCTCCTGCTCCACAAATTCAGTCCACTGTACCTACTACTCATTTCACACCATTGACCCAGCCTACTCCACCTCAACCCTAGGTAGGGATTGGCCGTAGCTTTGCAGATTTCAAGAAGTTTGCCCCTGCTCCTTTCTCTGGTTCTAGCAACCCTATTGATGCTGAGAGATGGGTGCGAGATATGGAGAAGGCTTTTATGGCCCATGGTAGCCAGGAGTTGGAGCGGATCAGATTTGCTACTTATCTTCTCCAGGGGGAGGCTTATGACCGGTGGCTAGTTGAGGAGCAGCGTCGGGGTGGTCAGGTTATGTCTTGGGGAGAGTTTAAGGAGGTATTCTTTGACAAGTACTTTCCCAGGAGTGTACAAAGGAGGATGGAATCAGAATTTCTTAAGTTGGAGCAAAGGAATCTTTCTGTGGCCCAATATGAAGCTGAGTTACCAGATTGGCCCGCTTTGCTCCAAGTATTGTGACTAATGAAATGGCTAAGATCACCAGATTTACAGAGGGGCTGCGACCCAGACTGATGCATGCAGTCAATGCATTTGAGCTTCATTCCTATAGTGCTGTGGTGAATAAGGCTTTGGTAATTGAGAGAGATATGAATACAGTTTAGAGGGATTGGGAGCAGCAGAGGAAGAAAAAGGGGCCTATTGCGGGCCAACCCCCAACCCAGGTTAGGAAGAGAGGTGCGCAGTAGGCCCCAGCAGGACAGAGGAATAGAGAGACACGTTGCCTTTGCTGTGGGAGTTTTCACCCAGGAAGGCCTTGCCGTGGTGTGTCGGGTGCCTGCTACCTCTGCGGGAGGACTGATCACAAAATGGCTACCTGTCCTCTTCAGAAGACTCAGCAGCCCTCTTCTAGTCAAGGGTTGATTCCTCAGCAGCAGCAGCCACAAAGGACCCAGGGTAGAGTCTTCAACCTCACTCAGCAGGATGCTGCCGCTTCTAATTCTGTGGTGAGAGGTAAACCATTTAAATACATACCTAGTGTAATACCCTTTTCTAGCGCAATGTATTGGTAATTACTAGAACATTAGATTAAATGTTAAATCTTTGATGTTAAAATAAAATTTACTTATATCCAGGAATGATTAAAGTTGGCACTGCGTATGCTTAAACACTTATTGACCCGGGTGCCACGCATTCATTTATATCTGACACCTATCTTAGCAAGAATACATCATTGACACCTGAATCTCTAGACCATGAGCTGTTCATTGCCTTTCCAAATGGTGATATTATAAAAGTTGGCACAGTATGCAAATCCTGCTTGATTATCATTGAGGATATGAGATTATTTGCTGATCTTTTTATCCTTCCATTGAAATTCTTTGATGTTATCCTTGGCATGGATTGGTTAGCCTCCTATCATGCTTTAGTAGACTGTTTCAGGAAGATTGTCAATTTCAAAATTCCAAATCAGTCTGAATTTAGTTTTACTGGGGGTCAGTCACATCTAGCCTCTGTGTTCATTTCAGCGCTACAGGCTGGAAAGTATTTATTGAGTGGTGGTCAAGGATTTCTTGCTGTTGTTAAGGATCTTCAAAAGGATGAGACCAAGTTGGAGGATATTCCTGTAGCTCGAGAATTTCCTAATGTTTTCCCTAATGAATTGACTGATTTTCCCCCAGATCGGGAGGTTAAATTCTCCATTGACTTAATTCCTGGAACTGGGCCTATATCCAAGGCTCCTTACCGCATGGCCCCGGCTGAGTTAAAAGAATTGAAAGATCAGTTGCAGGAGCTCCTAGATCGGGGATTTATTAGACCCAGTGTTTTCCCTTGGGGTGCTCCAGTTCTATTTGTTAAGAAGAAGGATGGCAGTCTCCGGCTATGCATTGATTACCGGGAAATTAATAAGGTAACAGTGCGGAACAGATACCCTTTGCCGAGGATTGATAACTTGTTTGATCAACTCCAAGGAGCCCGAGTATTCTCGAAGATTGATCTCAGGTCAGGTTACCATCAGCTTAAAGTCAAGGAGGGAGATGTGCCTAAAACAGCATTCAGAACCAGATATGGCCATTACGAATTTTTAGTGATGCCATTTGGATTGACTAATGCCCCGGCAGCATTCATGGACTTGATGAATAGAATCTTTAAGCCATATTTGGATCAGTTTGTGGTGGTCTTCATTGATGATATTTTGATCTATTCTAAGAGTCACAGGGAGCATGAGGATCACTTGAGGATGGTGCTGTAAATCCTTAGGGAGAAGAGGCTCTATGCCAAGTTGCAGAAGTGTAATTTTTGGTTGGACCAAGTATCTTTCTTGGGTCATATAATCTCTATTGACGGCATTTCTGTGGACCGAAAAAGATTGATGCTATTATTAACTGGTGCAGACCTTCCAATGTGGCGGAAGTCAGAAGTTTCTTGGGACTTGCTGGGTATTACCGTAAATTTGTGGAAGACTTCTCTAGCATTGCTCTACCTCTAACTCGCTTAACCTAGAAGCGAGTAAAGTTTGATTGGACAGGGAGTGCGAGAAAAGTTTCCAGGAGTTAAAGCAGCGATTAGTGTCAGCTCCCATCCTTGTTCTTCCATCAGTATCTGAGGGTTTTACACTTTATACTGATGCCTCTCGAAGAGGATTGGGATGCGTTCTGATGCAGAGTGGAAAGGTGATAGCTTATGCCTCCAGACAACTGAAGCCTTATGAGCAGAATTATCCTACTCATGATCTGGAATTAGCTGCGGTGGTTTTTGCTTTAAAGATTTGCGGCATTATCTCTATGGGGTGTCGTGTGATGTGTATACAGACCATAAGAGTCTAAAATATATCTTCACACAGAAGGAGCTCAATTTGAGGCAGAGGAGGTGGTTGGAACTTCTGAAGGACTATGATCTGAATCTGCATTATCATCCTGGGAAGGCTAATGTTGTGGCTGATGCCTTGAGTAGGAAGACCTCTTCTGAGTTAGCTGCTATGTTTACCTTCCAGCCTCACATACTGAAGGACCTCGAGAGGTGGGAGATTGGACTGAGAGTACAGCAGTCTGATGGACTTGTTGCTGCACTTATTCTTCAGCCGACTCTTGTTGACAAAATTAAGTCCTCCAGATGGAAGATCCAGATCTTCAAAGAATTAAGGTTGCTGTTCAGTCAGGAATTCAGAGTGGATTTTATGTAATGGATGATGGATCCCTGAGATTTGAAGGCAGACTTTATGTACCTAGCAATGAGGAGTTGAAAGCCAGATTTTGAGGGAGGCTCACTACTCTCCCTATACTGTTCATCCAGGTGGTACTAAAATGTATAGAGACTTAAAGAAGAATTTTTGGTGGAAAGGTATGAAGAGGGAGATTGCTCAGTTTGTGGCCAAGTGCTTGGTATGTCAGCGAGTGAAGGCCGAACACCAAAGGCCTGCGGGACCCCTTCAGTCTCTAATGATTCCTCAGTGGAAATGGGAAAAGATTACTATGGATTTTGTGACTGGTTTGCCCAAAACTCCCAGGAGTAATGATGCAGTTTGGGTTATTGTGGACAGACTGACAAAATCAGCCCACTTTCTACCTTTCAGGTTGGATCTCGAGTGATAGATTGGCTAGCATGTATATTGAGCAGATCGTGAGACTTCATGGTGTTCCTGTCTCTATTTTATCTGACCGGATATCAGATTTGTATCACAGTTTTGGAAGAGCCTTCATAAGGCCTTGGGAACCAAATTAAACTTTAGCAGAGCTTATCATCCCCAGTCTGATGGACAGTCAGAGAGGACCATACAGATTCTAGAGGACATGTTGCGAGCCTGTGTGATGGACTTGGGTGGGGCTTGGGATAATCACTTACCTTGGGTGGAATTTGCATATAATAATAGTTACCAAGCCAGTATCCACATGGCTCCATTTGAGGCCTTGTATGGTAGGAGGTGCAGATCTCCTTTATGTTGGGATGATGTGGGGGAAAGAAAATTGCTAGGCCCTGAGCTGATCCAGCAGACAGTAGATAAGGTGCATTTGATCAGGGAGCATCTTCGTACAGCTCAGAGCAGGCAGAAAAGTTATGCTGATGTCAGAAGAAGGGAGTTAGAATTTCAGGTTGGGGATCATGTATTCTTAAGGGTATCACCAACCAAGGATGTGATGAGATTTAGGATTAGAGGAAAGCTTAGTCCACGCTATATTGGACCTTTTGAGATCTTGAGCAGAGTTGGGGATGTTGCATACAGCTTAGCACTACCTCCGATTTTATCCGGTGTTCACAATGTATTCCATGTATCTATGTTGAGAAGTATGTTTCAGACCCCAGTCATGTTATAGCTTATGAGCCTATTCAGTTGAGGAAGGATTTATCATATGAGGAACATCCTATGCGTATTGTGGACGCAAAGATCAGGTACTGAGGCGGCGTAACATTCCCTATGTCAAGATACAATGGAGTAATCATTCTGAGAGGGAGGCTACTTGGGAACTGGAGGAAGAGATGAAAACAAAGTATCCACAATATTTGAAGGTAATTTATCTATCTTAGATTGTTGACTTTGGAGATTTATAGTATACCAATTTCGAGGCCGAAATTTTTATAAGGAGGAGAGGATGTAGTAACCCAGTTTAGATGAACCAGGTTTGGTTCAGATGAACCAGGTTCTAGCCTGTTGGTTTTTCCTGGCTGACGCTTCGCTCCAGGTGAAGCGTTTAGTCTTCGGGAACTCTCAAACCGAGGCATCGCACAGGTGATTAAAATGTGAAGGAGGAGGACTCCTTCCTTCATCCTGGCATGCATCATCCTCAGGTATGTCCCCCTGCCATAGAGAGAGAGAGAGAGAGAGAGAGAGAGAGAGAGAGAGAGAGAGAGTGCTGGATCGGCACAGTGAACCGTGCCGATCCTTGGTTTGGGCCCGGCGGTGTGCCCATCGCCTGGCTGGGCCTGAGAGTTGGCCGATGACCTCCACCGGCGCTGGACGTGCATCCGGTGGAGGTCCGGCCGGCCTTGGTGGCCGGCCGTGCCGCCGGCACCGAGCGCACAGTGCGGAGAAGAGAGAAAGAAAGAGAGGGAGAGGGGAGGCCGGCCTGGTCCGGCCAACGACGGTCGGACCGACTCCAATTTGGCCGGAATTGATCCGGCACAGTGAATTTCACACGGGAGCAAGAAGAGAGAAAGAGAGAGAGAGAGAAATTGAGAGAGAAAGAATGGAGAAGGAGGCCGGCCGCAGCGGCGGCCGGCTCCAGCCCGGCCTACGGTGGTCGGGCCGGACGGGATTAGGCCGGCGGCGGCCCTGGCCGCCGGCCGGATGGTGTCCCCTGTTTCGGGCGAAACAGGGGAGCAGGGGATGGAGGCGTAGCCATGGGCCGGCTGGGCCGGCCTGGTCTGGGCCTATTGGGCCATGCTGCGAGCAGTTTTGGGGCTGATTTTTGGGCCCCGTAACGGGCCGAGATTAGCAAGAAAATTATATGGCTAGAATCTGGGTTAATTCTAGTTTCTTGGGGTATTTTTACTTCCACAATTGGGTGTGTATAGTGGGAGATATTCGAGCCCAAAGTTGGGCCAGTGAACTAGTCTGGGTAGGGTCTTAAGAGTCATTTTATTAATTAGATTTCAGTGAATTAATTATGTACATTGATCCTGTAGGTGCCCAGACATCTGATTAATTGGTGCATCATTTGGATCTTGCGTAGAAGGTAAGTAAGACTATTATGCAAATTTAATAATTGTTTAATTAATAAATTAAGTATATACAGTTTGCATGCATTTTTATAAATAAGAAGAAAATAGAAATTATCTGAATTGTCTATGTAGCATGGAACTGTGGATTACAAATGAATAATTATATGATTATAGTGATTGGTAATATTGTAAGAAATGATTTATTGATGTATATGCCAGAAATGTGACTGCATGTACGATATGTTTATATTGAGGTGACTATATGCATTTCGTAGTACTTTGCAAACCACTGTTAGGTAATGTGAGATACAGATGCATGATGTAATTGTGATGAAAATGTTAAATAGATTTATATGGGTCACCGTGGTTCTCCTTTACTATGGCCCTACACATTGTAGCTGTGTTCTGTTATGATATGGCCACTGGAGATGTATTCTGTTATGATATGGCCCAACACATTGTAGACGTGTTCTGTTATGATATGGCCACATACACCGTAGAGTGTGTTCTGTTATGGTATGGCCCCACATGTCTTACAATATGTTCTGTTGATTTTTATATGGCCACATACATCGTAGAGTGTGTTCTGTTATGGTATGGCCCCACACATCATACAATGTGTTCTGTTGATTTTATATGGCCACACATCTGGAGGATGTGCTCTGATTGAGGTATTGCAAGGCCGTGGGACACAGGAAATCTATAATTACATAAACAGTGAGTTTGCTAGAATGCATATCCTGATGCTTATCGAATGTTCAAGTTATGTTAAGTTGACAAAATGCATATGTTGATAGCATGTTAAATATAATTCAAGTATGATATGATTGTATAATAGCTTACTTATTGAGTGTAAACTCATTAAACCTTCACAATGTTTTTCAGAGCCTCAGGGTTGATGATGGATATTCGGAGTTGATGGAGCTTCTAATAAATAAAATAAGAACCATTGCATTGGTGTAATCCTATTATGTTTGTGTGTAGGGCTTGTTGTAGCCTAACTTTATTAGCATGACTTGGGTGTAGGGTTTGAAACCCAAAACTTATAACTATCATTTGTATTATGGTTGGTTTTTATATTTATTGCCCCATTTGAATCGTGTATCAAGATTTTTAAGACGCCTTGCGTGCCCGGCATGCGGCGGATTGTCACCTTAGTCCAATATTTGGGTCTGGGGCGTGACACTCTTTCTTCTTAACTTAAAAATAAAATAAAATCTGTGATATCAAATTTGTCCAGTATTTTTAACGTCAGGTGCAATGCGCGTGTCAAAATATGGTCATCTTGCCACGAGGCTAGGAAATTTCAAACTTCAAAAAAAAGTCTATATACTCTATTTTCTGTATAGAATGATCTACATTGGATGCGATAATTTATTTATACGTGGGCTCATGCCTATGAGCCGCTTATGGATCCAACATCGTAGGCGTGCCAGATCTAATATTGCTATGCACCGAAGCGTTGTATAAAGGCTTTTCCATTCAAACTTTGAAGGGGGGCCCAACGATTGTGGGCTTCAGGCCGTGAGTCGGCTGGGTTTGGGTGTGGGCTTTAAAGGGAAAGGAAAAGTCTTCCTGCACCGGGGACGGTGCAGGAAGCAGGCACCGGCGCGCGGCATTGGCCGCGCGCCCGTGCGGATGCGCATATGAAGCGCGTCACGGCCCAATGGGCCGTGACACGTGCATCCACACGGGCGCGCGGCCAATGCCGCTGGCCCGGTGCGGGACTTAGTGCACCGGGAGCGGTGCACTAAGTCCTTTCCTAAAGGGAAATCGTGCGAGTGATTTTAAGGATAGCCCACCCATGGACATTTGCAAAATGTTGCCATTGATGGTAGAGGTCCGGCCATATTGGTTTAGGCTCCATGGTGTCCTCCATGCTACGTGAGCTGTGTTTCTTTTGAAGAATTGGGACAATGGTGGTTGGATTAGCTAGATTATTGTACCATATAGGAGAGAGATGGGTCACGTACGCCAAGTCAGGTTGAAATAGCAATAGGTTCAAATAGGTTTTGATTGATGTACTTTTTTTTTTAAATGGATTAGTTTTAAATTGAGTCATCTCCTATCCAAAATAAAAATGGCCAACATAAATTCATTTATTTTGCTCGCATTCATGAAGGTCAAGTTTAGGTTTATAAGGCTGGTTGTTGGTTAGGTTTGTGTTAGATTGAAAGTTATCTTTGCAAGTATATGTGTGTGTATGAGAAAGAGAAAGATAGTTCGACTTGGTTATATTTAAATATAGCTGAGCTTAAATTTGGTCATCTATACTTTGATCCGCATGATTCACATATATGTACCAAAGATGAAAAGGATGGAATAGCTTTGAAATTTGTATGGATCCAAGAATGAAGGAGATGACCGAAAGCCTAGCTCTCTTTCTCTTTACATGTATGCATGTATAAGTGTATGTGTACATACATACATACATACATACATACATACATACATAAATTTGCCAAATAATGCTTTAAAAACATACATGTATTTGGGTTACTTATTTTGGTTCACATTTGGTTATTTTGGGTTGAAAAAATTTAAATTAATTGAACTAGCCTGGGATTGAATATAGGTAGCAATTAAAGCGGGTTAGTATTAAAGTGGATTGAATATAACACATTTATATATCCATACATATATACATAATATGTGTGGTGTGACAATGCTATTGAATACATATTTGATTTATAGGTTAGTTAAATATTTTTTTATTTAGAACAAAAAAAAAGTTTTGATATCTTTGTGTGGTATATATATATCTTAAAGGTCACAGTATCAGCTAACAAGCAATTAGATTTCTATAATCAATTATTTGTTAGTTTTTCTTCATTAAGCGTATCGGTTAGATACGATTAAGGTGGATTAAGATGGTCCTATATTCCGATATCGAGGGATTACGTGAATTCAAATTTTGAATTTAAATTCACATTAAAATAAGAATCCCTCAACAATATCCGTTTAAAGCGGCGCCCTCTGTGATGGATAAATAAGGCATAAAGGATTATAAAACAGAAAGGTCCCTGCACCTGGTCTCATCGAGAAAGTTTACACCATCGCTGAGAGAGACCGTAAGGTGTGGAAGATCCTTACCCTCATCTGGATCGTAGAGCAATGGCTGGAGGTATTTATCGATCTTGATTTATTTTTATTCTCATGATAAATATATTGGTCCTATGTTTTCGTATATCTGATAGAGATCAATATATTTAAATTAAGTCTATCATTTGGTATCAGAGCGTATAAAAATACCTCTGCCTTGATTATTACGATTGTTTCCATTAATATACGGATCTGATAAATCCCTGTGAAACAATCTTTATATCATTTATTTGATAAAGAGGGGAAAGGCGTTCTTGATCTCTATTTCTCTTATTTAGGGATAGTCCAAAGGGGAGGCTACTGGTAGTACCCTACATTATTTTACCCAACGAGAGTACGGTAGGGATATTAAGGACGTACCAATAAGAGAGCTGCTGTAGTACCTTGGTGCGTTTGACCCAACTACCTACGTATCGGGAGAGTTAATATGTCATCAAGAATCATCTGAAAGGGCATTAGATCTGATAAACTCTTAATATTCAGTTGATTTAATTTAGTTTTATTTAAGAGATTAATAGTAAGATTTATGCCATGAAGCATGCACTTATCTGTTCGCTCACCCTTTTGGATATAGTTTAAATAAAAGATAAATCCAAATATCTCATGATCAAATTACCATAAGAGGAGGAAGCATGGTTTCCTTACTTCGGATATGTGCATGGAATAAAAAAAAAGCCTCTTACGGAAGAAGTCGTGCTCGCCATACATAAGAAAAATAATAAAAAAAGGCCTTTTACAAAAAAAAATGGCATTTAGAACTATAAAAAAAGGTAGCGCTGGCTGCCAGCCAGTGCTGGCCCACCGCCTGGCTGGGCCAGTGGCCTAGGCCAGGCGCCAGCGCCTGGGCCCAGGCACGCTAGGCGCTGGAGTGCTGGGCCCAGCCGGCGCTGGCCCAGTCGCCTAGGCCAGCAACTTGAGCCAGTTAAAAAGCTAGACCGTGCGCCCATTCTGAACTGTAGCAGGCTGGATTGCAGCAGTCTAGGCACATCTAATCCAAAATTTTTGAGGTGATTGAGAATTTTTTTTTGATTAAATTAAACTATTGGAATTGGGTGTGGATGACGGGCTTTGGCTCGTCCATCGAGGTTGGGCCATTGGCCTAGCTTATTAATATTCAATTATATTTAGAATTTGTGTGTATAAAATTTATGAATTATGCATGCATCTTAAGTGACATAATTGAGCATAAAATTTAAATAATGTCTAAGTGATAAATACATAGTTAAGGAGTAGCCACAGCATCCTTAATTATAAAATTATATAATAAAGTTAATAAATCACATAAATAATAAACATTAATTGTAATTAATTATATAGATATAATAAAATTTATCCCACAAGAATTTTTGTTATATTTATATAATTAATTAAGATAAATATTAAATTATATTTTTCTAATCTGCCCACAGGAATTAGAAAGAAGGAACATAATTTGATAGTTTTATCATACAGACTTAAGTGAATCTAATTGAATTAAAGCTTTAGCCCACAGGTAAGTTTTATGTCAGCAGATTTACTATTTATGTAATTAATTAAGATAAAATATCAAATTATATTTTCTAATCTATCCACAGGAATTAGAAATAAGGAACATAATTTGATAGTTTTATCATATAGACTTAAGTGAATCTAATTGAATTAATGCTTTAGCCCACATGCAAGTTTTATGTCAGCAGATTCACTATTTATGTAATTAATTAAGATAAAATATCAAATTATATTTTTCTAATCTACCCATAGGAATTAGAAATAAGGAACATAATTTGATAGTTTTATCATACAGACTTAAGTGAATCTAATTGAATTAAAGCTTTAGCCCACAGGTAAGTTTTATGTCAGCAGATTCACTATTTATATAATTAATTAAGATAAAATATCAAATTATATTTTTCTAATCTATGCATAGAAATTAGAAAGAAGGAACATAATTTGATAGTTTTATCATACAGACTTAAGTGAATCTAATTAAATTAAAGCTTTAGCCCATAGGCAAGTTTTATGTCAGCAGATTCACTATTTATATAATTAATTAAGATAAAATATCAATTATATTTTTCTAATCTACCCATAGGAATTAGAAAGAAGGAACATAATTTGATAGTTTTATCATACAGACTTAAGTGAATCTAATTGAATTAAAGCTTTAGCCCATAGGCAAGTTTTATGTAAGCAGATTCACTATTTATATAATTAATTAAGATAAAGTATTAAATTATATTTTTCTAATCTACCTACAGGAATTAAAAAGAAGGAACATAATTTGATAGTTTTATCATACAGACTTAAGTGAATCTAATTGAATTAAAGCTTTAGCCCACATGCAAGTTTTATGTCAGCAGATTCACTATTTATATAATTAATTAAGATAAAATATCAAATTATATTTTTCTAATCTACCCTCAGGAATTAGAAAGAAGGAACATAATTTGATAGTTTTATCATATAGACTTAAGTGAATCTAATTGAATTAGAGCTTTAGTCCATACGCAAGTTTTATGTCAGTAGATTCACTGGTTTCTAAATGCATGATTTACATTGCTAAAGCATTTTATTAGCCTCAAATTTTGATAATAAGCATGTATGTTTAAATTTTACAGTTTTGCAACCTGTAAATTTCTCTGATATAAAGTGTGACATATCTGAATTAAGGGGTGATAACTATAAGGTTTGGAAGGAGAGAATTCTTCTTCATCTGGGCTGGATGGACATTGATTATGCTATAATGAAGGATGAACCACCTTCAGTAACTCAAACCAGCACTCCTAGTGAGATTGCAATTTATGAACGTTGGGAGCGATCTAATCGCTTGTGTATAATATTCATAAAGACAGAAATCTCTGTTGGTATACATGATTCAGTCGATAAGCATGAGAATGTCAGGAAGTTACTAAAAGCCATTGATGAGCAATTCAGGACTTCAGTCAAAGCTCTTGTTAGTTATGAATCTATTATGGCTGATGTTATTTATAACACATGGTGGATTGATTCTGATTCTACGATCCACATTGCAATACTTTGCAGGGCATGCAAAACCTAAGGAAACAAGTAGGAAGTGAGCTGTATATCTCTTCGGGAAACAAGATGCACTCACATGTGGAAGCTACAGGGACATGCACTTTAGTTCTTAGTAGTGGTTTTATTTTAAATTTGGAAAGGACCTTTTATGTACCTAGTTTTTCTAGGAATTTAATTTCAATTTCAAGACTTGTACCTTTGGGTTATTCCTTCAACTTTCATATACTTCTTCCAGTTTATATTATAAATCTGAACTTGTTGGGAATGGTACTTTATCTGATGGTCTTTTCTATATTAATTTATAAAATAATACCACTCATGATGTGATGCATGTTAGGGTTGGCATAAAAAGATGTGTTGTAAATGATAATTCTTCTATGTTGTGGCATCGAAGATTGAGACATATCTCTATAGATAGAATCAAGATGTTAGTGAATAAAGGAGTACTCAATACTTTGGACTTCACTGACTTTGATACTTGTGTGGACTGCATTAAGGGCAAGCAGACCAATAAGTCAAAGAAAGGTGCCAAGAGGAGTTCAGACCTATTAGAGATCATACACACGGACATTTGTTGTCCGGATATGGATTTTTATGGTCCGAAATACTTTATCTGCTTCATTGATGATTACTCACGATTTATGTATCTCTACTTGCTTTATAATAAGAATGAAGCATTAGATGCCTTTAAGGTGTTCAAGGCAGAAGTAGAGACATAATGTGGAAAGCAAATTAAAATTGTGAGATCTGATAGAGGAGGTGAGTATTATGGGAGATACACAGAAGATGGATAAATGCCTGGTCCATTTGCGAAGTTCCTTCAAGAACATGGGATTGTTGTCCAATACAGTTTACCTGGCTCACCTGATCAGAATGGTGTAGCAAAAAGAAGGAACCGAACATTGATGGACATGGTGAGGAGCATGATTAGCAGCTCCAAACTACCTAAGTCCTTGTGGACAGAAGCTCTCAAGACGGCTGTGTACATATTAAATCGGGTTCCAACCAAGGCTGTTTCTAAAACGCCATTTGAGTTATTTAAAGGTTGAAAACCAAGTTTGCGACATGTACGCATATGGGGATGCCCATGTGAAGTGAGAGTATACAATCCACAAGAGAAAAAGCTAGACCCTAGGACCATTAGTGGGTATTTTGTTGGATATACCGAGAGGTCCAAGGGATATAGATTTTACTGTCCATCTCACATAACAAGGATTGTGGAATCGAGAAATGCCAAATTTCTTGAGAATGACTTGATCGGTGAAAGTGATCAATTGCAGAGCATGATTCCTGAAAGGGAGCATTCTGATGCTCAACCTTCCACTTTAAATGATAGAGTGATTATCGTTCATAGTGCCCATCAAGATCAAACGGGCATTATACAATCAGTCGTTGAAATTCCATAATTTGCTGATAATGAACTAGTGATCCAGTTTCTCATGAGTTACCAGAAATAGTTGAACAATCAACTCCTCCAGAGGAGGTTGTTACAACATTAAGAAGATATACAAGAGAAAAGAAATTAGCAATTTCTAGTGACTATATTGTGTATCTTCAAGAGTCGGACTATAATATTGGAGCTGAAAATGATCATGAAACGTTTTCACAAGCCATGAATTGTAAGGAATCCAATTTATGGTATGATGCTATGAAAGATGAGATGCTATGGCAATTAATAGAGTTTGGGATCTTGTTGAGTTACCTGATAGAGCAAAAGCCATTGGCTGTAAATGGGTCTTTAAGACCAAGAAAGACTCGTTAGGCAACATTGAGCGATATAAGGCAAGACTCATTGCTAAGTATTCACTCAAAGGGAGGGAATTGATTACAAGGAGACATTTTCTTCTGTATCTAAGAAAGATTCCTTTCGCATTATCATGGCACTTATTGTGCATTTTAATTTAGAGTTGCAACAAATGGATGTGAAAACTGCATTTCTCAATGAAGATCTAGAGGAAGAGGTTTATATGAAACAACCTGAAGGTTTTTCCTCTAGTGATAATGAGCAATTAGTATGCAAGCTTAAGAGATCTATATATGGATTGAAACAAGCCTCTCAACAATGGTACTTAAAATTTTATGATGTGATTTCTTCATTTGGATTTGTAGAGAACATCATGGATCAATGCATATACCAGAAGGTCAGTGGGAGCAAAATTTATTTTCTGATCCTATATGTAGACGATATTTTACTTGCAACCAATGATAAAGGTATGTTACATGAGGTGAAACAATTTCTCTCTGAGAATTTGACATGAAAGATATGGTGATGCCTCTTATGTTATTGGCATTAAAATTCAGAGAGATAGACTTCGATGTATTTTAGGTCTATCTAAAGAAACATATATCAACAAAATTTTAAGAGATTTCGGATGAAAAAATTGTTCACCGAGTATAGCTCCTATAGTCAAGGGTGACAAATTCAATTTGAATCAGTGCCCAAGGAATGACTTTGAGAGGGAGGAAATGAAAAATACTTCATATGCTTCAGCTGTTGGTAGCTTGATGTATGCTCAGGTCTGTACAAGACCTGACATAGCATTTGCAGTTGGGATGTTGGGGAGATATCAGAGTAATCCATGTTTAAACCATTGGAGAGCTGCTAAGAAGGTGTTGAGGTATCTTCAGGGTACCAAGGACTACATGCTTATGTTCAGACGGACTGAAAATTTGGAAGTAATTGGCTACTCTGATGCTAACTTTGCTGGCTGTGTTGATTCTCGGAAGTCAACATCTGGATACATATTTATGTTTGCTGGTGGAGCTGTATCTTGAAGGAGCGCCAAGCAAACTTTGACTGCTACTTCCACCATGGAAGCCGAGTTCGTATCATGTTTTGAGGCTACTTCGCATGGTGTATGGTTAAAGAGTTTCATTTCTAGGCTTAGAATTGTGGATTCTATATCTAAGCCATTGAAGATTTATTGTGACAATTCAGCTGCAGTATTTATGGCTAAAAACAATAAGAGTGGTAGTCGAAGCAAGCACATCAACATCAAATATTTAGCCATAAGAGAACGTGTTAAAGAAAAGACAGTGGTTATTGAGCACGTGAGCACTGAGTTGATGATAGCTGATCCCTTGACTAAAGGCATGCCACTACAGAAGTTTAGGGATCATGACCGTATGGGTCTTGGTTATTTTATTTAATTCATTGTACTGATGAATTTTATAATTAATGAAACTCTTTATAGTTGTGATGTTTTTCACATTCAGTTATTTAGTGTACACAT